>ML685794.1:13809124-13951739 GCA_007922175.1 Pelusios castaneus | reverse complement strand
CACACACACACACACACACACACACACACACACACACACACACACACGTATGTTATACTGCTGGAGGGTTCAATATAACTTAGTTGATGGAGGATGGTTCATGTTACTGTTCTTTCTGTTCCTAGACAGTCAAAATTTAAACTATTGTTTGAGATACATAAAACTTGGTTTTGTAAAATAAAGTAGGTTCAATGTAGTAAGAAAAAAGTAAGTTGCTGATCATTTTGGCTATGTCTACACTTGAAAAGTTAGGTCGACTTTATGAAGTCAATAAGGTTGACTTTAAGTTGACTTAAAGTTGACCTTATTAAGTCAACAACTTTTCAAGTGTAGACATGGCCCCTTTTTGACCTTAAGTCAATTTAACATTTTAAGTCGACTTAAGCACCACCAAGGTGCTAATCCCCATCTCCACTGGCTTAAGTTGATTTAATAAAGTTGACTTAAGTGCTAGTTCGAATTAAAATGAGCTGTTATTAATTCAAACTAGTTTTTCCTTAATTTGACTTAAGGAGCAGCTGAAGTTGACTTAAGAAAGAAAGATGCCTCTAATGCTGCTCAAGCTCTTGGTTCCAAAGGGTAATTTGGTAATGTAAATAGTGACTGTGATTTGCAATATGGCATTAACATTTTGCAGTGGATGCTATGTTTTCTTTTTCATATACCAAAAAAATGTGCGAGAATAGCAATTTCCTATTGAAACAATTCAAGAGTGTAGACGCAGAGTATTTTAAGTCGATTTAAGCCTCCTTAAATTGACTTAATTTGTAGGTGTAGATGCACCCTTTGTTAACAAAAAATCTCTGTGTGAATCAACTAAAAATATTCCACAGGGTTTTTTCTTTTGTGTGTGCGGGGGGGGGGGGGGGAGGGGGGAGGGGGGAGGAAGCATGTATTATTCATTTGGATTAAAGATTATTGAGGAAAGACAATCTCGTAACAAGCAACAGAAAGCAAACTTTTTCTTGCTCTTCTGCTGCTGCTTTGAATTGTCATCCATGTATTTGGAAACAAGAAGTACAATAAAACTATGCAAAAATAAATAAAAAATACTTACCCTCAGACACCAAAGGTGCTTTCTCTTGGATTGTTTCAATAGAAATTGCTATTCTCGCACATTTTTTTGGTATATGAAAAAGAAAACATAGCATCCACTGCAAAATGTTAATGCCATATTGCAAATCACAGTCACTATTTACATTACCAAATTACCCTTTGGAACCAAGAGCTTGAGCAGCATTAGAGGCATCTTTCTTTTTATATAACGGGTGGCTACAGGTTCTTCCACAGCTCTTGTGCACTTAGAGATTACTGCTCAGGTTTCCATACAATCACACTTCCCCATAAGAGCTAAGAGCTGTATCCACCTTGTAAGGAAATAGATTCAGCCCTAAATAACACTGTCGTAACTAATTAACCAAGATCCAGGGACTCCAAGAGTTGATAGGTTGGTGAGAAGTTACAGTAGTTCAACAAAATGCCAAAACTAGAACAGATGAGGAAGTTGACTCAAAGTTTTTTTTGTTTGTTTGTTTTTTTAAGATCAGAAACACCCTTCAGAACTGAAGCTTCTCACAGGAAAGGGTTAGTTAGGAAAGGGTTCATAATTCCATTCAAGAGATAAACCAGTCCCCACTACCACTCCTACTCCAGAATAGACATCTCCCCCACACCCCAGATAAGTGCCATAACTTTTCTAGTGTAGACATAGCCTAAGAGGTTCTCTTTGCATTCCCATAGAAGAAGCTCAGTTGTCTCTCCGTAATTTAAGTTTGAGTCCAAGTAACATGCTGGTTGGATCTTTTTTTATCCCACCAGGAGCAATTATAACTTCTCTCACATGGCTAACACTGCATGAAATACTCTTGCAGAGATCTAATCAATTCCTTTAATTTTGTTTTTATTCATCTGGGATTCACGCCAGCATCCTGTTCCTTCTGTGAAGCAGGATGTTTTAAGATGTCAGCTTTCCTACGTGTTCCCAAGGCTAGTACCTAGTCAAGATGCTCTAGAACTTTTTCCTTTAATATTTGTTAAGAGTTCATTCAACATTTATTTTCACCAAATTACATTTTCCATATAACAAGCCCAAATAATGGTCTCAGTCCTCGATTCCAGTAGGTAAGTGTGCATTGCAACTCAGGAGGGGAGATACAGAGGTGGCTTTAAGCCACTTTTGACACCTCTGCCTTAGTCCAGAAACAGTTTTACTCCAGGATATGTGATAGCAGCCTGAAGGTTGATCTAAAGTAAGATGTCTGCCAATAGCCCCAAGGGATCAATATGGAATAGAGGAAAAAAACCACAGGCATCCCTTTATTCTTCTGGCCATATCTATGTTGGCCAGAAGGATGAAAATTGGTAGTGGCCTCTACAAAGAATGGTTTTCTGCAATTAGGAAGTCCTCCTATGCAGGGATTTGAGCCGTCAGATTTAGATCCTTTATAGGCCAGAGGAATGGAGCATAGTGACCAGACTGTAAGAAGAGATTTGAACCCACGTCTTTTAAGTGACTTAGGAACTACATTTCAAAGTTCATTCTTTTCCAGTACCCAATTCCAGTAAATTGGTATTTAGCATTTATCAGAACTCCTTTCTGAAAGAAGATCTGTTGGGAATATTATAAGCACTCTGTGTAATTCATGAGGTAGCTATTTAATAACTTTCTTAGTATTGACATCTGTAGTTATTGTATTGAACATGAACATTATACAGTTGTTATACTGACTAGGCTTAAACACACACACACACACACACACACACACACACACACACACACACACAGAGAGAGAGAGTAAATCATGGGAAATTCAGGGAACAGAGTTTCACTTCTGCTGACTACAGTATATAAAACTTGAGTCACTACTTCTACTACTGAAGGGTGTTTGTTTACTAGTGCCCAATGGTTTTTATTGCCCATTGCTACAGTCTGATATTTAATTCTTGGCAACAGCACTTTCGCTCAAAGGTCCAGTCAGTGGAAAAAGATTGTTAGTAACTTTGTCAAATCTGGTTTCCTTCTTAACTGTTACACAAGTGTTGGTTTTATTTATTAGATGCTTTCATGCCTTGTGACATGAGAAACCCTAGTCTTGTCACCTCCATCTGTCCAATGTCATATTTCTTTCTCTGTTATAGTCTGTTTTCATTACAGTGGCATTTTCTCAATGGTTCATACATCATCTTAATCCTTTTTTCATCTTTATCAAGGGGAAACAAACCAAGGGCATGCACAAGAATAGCTGCGACAGTTACACAACAACATCCCAATCATTCCAGCCTTCTTTCTCCAATCATTCTCGACATAGCCTGGTGGCCAGTCCTTTGTAACACATCAGTGTTGGTTTCTTTATCCCATTAGTGGACACCAAGTATTTTTTGCAATCATCTTTGATGGAATGCATTAAGTTTCCTCACTCCAAGATTTAATAATCATGAACCGAATAATTTCTTTAACTACTTGTCTCAGTTTAAATGTCCTATATTGTTCTCACATTCTGAGCCCAAATAACTCTCTTTTAAGCGCAGGGCTATTATATTTTGTGAGGCTCCTTGTCACTACCCAGCTGGGGTGAATGTCCAGCCAAGGGCTGAGGTTGATGCTGCACCACTGGGGCAGTGTGGGCTGGCAGACACTCCACTAGTGGGGTGGGCCTGCCACTGGCCAGCCTGGGGGGAGGGTGGGATGGACTTGTACTTGGCCCTATGGTAGGGTGTTTCAGCAGTGCTCCAGGGGCTGGGAGTACTTAGACCAGACCTGGGGAAGACTGGCCAGCTCTGTGGTGCAATGCAGGGTGGCAGTACTCCAGGGGCTGGGAACACTCAGGCCAGAGGCACTCCTGAACCTGGGGAAGACCAGCCAGCCTGGGGCAGGGTGGAGTGGGGCAGACCAACACTATGGTATGGCACAAGCTGGCTGTTGGTGCTTGGGCCAGAGGTGCTCTAGGATTGGATTTATTTTTGCAGGGCCGTCTTTACCCTCAGGGCCTGGGCTGCAGCCCCTGAAGGACATGCATTAATCCAGCCCTGCTCAAATTTCAACACCAGATTCTAGTTGTAATTTTAGCTGTTAGAATCTCTTCTTTCAGGCAATTCATGTATTTAAAACAATTGTATTCCTCATTAAGATGTAACTACAAAAAATCATTTTAAAGGGCTACACATTTAACTGCTTATAATCTGAGAAGTATTTCTACTATGTGGCTGAAATTATAGCTTTTTTTATATGTGTGAGTACACAACGGGAGCTGAAGGAGGGAAAGGGTCCATCACAAAACATCCAGAAGGAATGTTATTGCATTGTAATGAAAATGCAGCTTAGCAAGAAAGCCCAAAACTTACCTATGGAGTCATGACCAGATGTCTCTATAATTCAGTTTCCTATTTCATTAAATATACTTAATTATGCATAATTAACAAGTAAAATGAAAGGAAAACATAGGCTTAAAGTATAAACTAAAGGGAATGAATTCCAAAAAAAGTGTTTTTAACAGGGATTTAATTATTAGAAATCTGTAGGTAACAGGAAACGTTGCTATTTGCCTTAACAAGCTTCCTGTATTTATTTGCCCTTATTTAAATTCATACACTGATAGGTTTAATGGGCTAAATCTGTAAGCAAAACAATTCTCAACAGCATTTGTGATTCCTCATGCACCTTCCTAGATTCTAGGAATTTTTAAGTGCAAGCTAATTAATAACCACACATGCCTAGCAGGTATTGTCATGCTGGACATTAGCTCATTGCTAAAGTTAATCAGTTGGTCAGATCGTGCCTCTAAACACAAAACACCCTTGCCAGTTTTCCCCTGAATACTTCCATTAGTTGGGAATGTTTTGCTTCTTACTCCCTACTACTTGTGAAAGAATCCAGGGCTTTGGCCCACAAGATGAGAGGGACATGGAAGATTTGCCACAGCATTGGATCACATGCAGAGGCTTATGCTTCAGCACTGAATACGGACCCTCTGAAACTCAAAAACATCACAGGTCTTTATAGCTAGTATCCATCTCTGGGACTTTTCCTACCTCGCACAGATAGGGCTGGGTTATTCCACTTAGTACAGGGTGGGGAATATAATTGATATTCAGCCTCTGATGCATGTATTTCTCATAGTCAGAACACTAGGACTATGATAAAAATCTCTTCAGCAGCACCTGGGAAAGAAGAGGGGCTATGAAGAAACAGCTTTTCCTCTCCACTCTGTCGGGTGAAGAAGATTCATATATGAAGTCTCCCCAGGATTGGCCCCCAGTTTAGTTAGAGCTCTTTTTCCTCTTATCTTTTTCTGGAGATGTTTCATCTAAGAAAATATCACCACCACTTTACCTTTTGTAAGAAAAACTTCAGCTAGCTTTAGCTATTTGAAACCAACTTACTTATGGCATTTCCTTGCAAACAGGGATGGATTAACACAGGGAACAGTGGAGTCCTCAGTCCAGAGGCCACAGCAGCCTGCAACTCTTCTGCCCTGCTCCTGGCCTACCTAGTCTGCTCCAGAGATGGGGTGAGCCAACGTGTGTCTGCTGCACTTTTGCTGTGTTTCCCTCTTCCAATGAATTTCCAATGAGGCTATAAGGCTCTTCAAGGATAGAATCCTGCTGGATTTGAGGAAGAGGTGGAGGAATTGACAGGGCATGGATTGGTTAGTCTTTATAGCTGTCTTCCATGCAGAAGCTCCAGGTTTCTTCAACAAAATCCAGGAATGAATATTTTGATCAATTGCAAGCTGAGACAGCAAATGGCAACCCTGCTGCTGCTGCCACCAGGATAATTGCTGTCATAGTCAAGGAAGTCCAATGCAGCAGGAAAGAGGGACACCCTCCATTTTGGTTTCCATGGATCAAATAGAGTGCAGAAAGACTTCCTCTTGGATCCTTAGGCCTCCTCTTCTGCCAATTCCACAGCCGTCTAATTCTCACTACATTAAGACAATGTTTTATAGGGAATGTAATGAGGCAAGCCTTGACATTTGAGGTAGCTTCTCTTCTTACCTCCTGAGTTCTGCATATAGAGAGCTAACAAGCGTGGGCTCTTCTCTGGTCCAAATTATTAGAAACTTTTTGATAAACCTGACCTGGAAATAAGTGGGTTTTTTTGTTTGTTTTTGTTTTTTGTTTGTTGGGTGTGGTTTTTGAGTTTTAAGGCAATGACTGGATAGAGATTGCTGGCACACATCTGAAACTGTGTCCAAAAGACAATGTCCACAACATTTTGGCACCTGAGGCAGGGAGCTCAAATGATGACCCCATGCTTGTCCAAAACTTTGAGAAGTCTCAATTCTGCCTTCTCCTTGTTCTACTCCTCTTATGGTATTGGTTGCAAAGATTTGAACTGCTTCCTGAAGGTCCATAGTCTGGGCCAGCTCATGCTCTATTCAGATGGTTGCAAGGCCGACCAGCCTCTCCTGTGTCATTGTGGAGCATAGATGTGTTTTTACTAACTTCAGCTTGGAAAAGCTGAGTTCTCCACAGGCAACTGTTACAGGAAGTGTTTGAAGTATGCGCAGAGCAACAAAAGCATTTGGAAAGAGGACGGTCATCTTATTTGCACGCGCACACACACACACACACACACACTTGATCCTGCTGAAAGGGCTTTCAGTTCATCACCCAAATCACTTACATCAATATCAAACATGTCATCATGTATCAACATTGTCTCTAGTGCCCTGCATTGCTGGTATAGGTCTTCTCCAGGTATAGTGAGGAGTTTTGGAACATCATACACATCCCAAATATACTGATGTGTTCCTTGAGCTGCATTAAATGTTCTTCAACTGACTGTATTGCACAATCTAGCACCTGGTTAAAGAATTCAACTCTGAATTGTTGTTTGGGGTCTTTTATGGGATTATCTCGTGCCTTGTAATCAAAATGTCTTCTTCTTCGGTAACTCTTATATTCTTGAATGGGTGGGAAAATAGCTTCAGTGCGAAGTTCCTCTGCCAACTTCCATGCATTCTTCAGAACATTTTGAAATCCCTCATCTGACCGGTAAGACTGTAGGTATGACTTTGCTTTGTCCAGTTGTTCCACTGCTCCAGATATATCAAGGTCAACACCTTGGAGTCTCTTGCTTACAACATTTATTTCAAACAGTATGTTATGCCACAACACTAAGCCACACAGAAATTTGAAGTTATGTATGTTTCTGGTGATTCCATTTCCCTCTGCCACTGTTCTCCCATGAACAGTTCCTGTCATAGCACTATCCTCCATAATGGCAACTATGTCATCAACTATCTTCCCATCAAACACCAAATTTGGCTTTGTTGCCTTCACTCATCTTTCCCATCATGTGGCACTCAGTGGTTTCAGTGTCAGAGAGGATGTTCCCAGATGTTACTTCAAAATTTGCCATCAATGAATTGATGGAGAAAAATACATAGATGCTTTGAATTACATTAAAAATTCAGCAGCCTCACTAGAAGCTGATGCTGCATCACTGAACACCAAGTTCAATGAATGAGAACTACATGGGACAAAAAAAGCTTGAGGGTTTAACTCTTGGATCCATGTCTGCACTCCTCTGTTCTTTTCTCTTGTGTTGGCACCATTATCATAGCCCTGACCTCTCATGTCAGCTATCACAATTCCTGTATCTTCTAGCTTTTTAAGAAGAATATTTGCCATACCAGCTCCTGTAGTATCATCAATATCAATACATTCTAAAAAATGCTTTCTGACAGTCACCATTGCAGGGACATTTTCAATAGGTTTTGTTGTTACAAAACGCACCATTAAAGTCATTTGTTCCGTATGGCTGATGTCAGGTGTACAGTCCAGAATAAGAGTAATATCTTGTTGACTTTAGATTTGCCACAATCTTCTGTTTGACTTTTGTTGCTAGTAACTGTATGATCTCATTTTGAATTGTTTTTCCAAGGTAGTGGTGTGCGTAGATTTCTTGGGTGGTGACTCTTTTCAGATGCTCCTGGAGTACAGCATCAAACTCAGCCATCAGCTCCACAATTTTAAGGAAGCTTTCTTTGTTTGACACATACAGCTGATCTGAAGTGCCAGACAGTGCTAAGTTTTGGGTAGCAAGCACTCTCACAATGGCAATGAGCCTTTTCAGAACATTTTGCCAGTAAAGAGACTCCGATGCAATCTTCTCTTGATACTGATCATCTATGACGGCCTTTAACCTTAGTCTCATCTCAAATGCTCTCTGGTGAATTGCTGCTTTCTCATGGCATGCCAAATGTCTAGCCAGATTTTTCCATTCCTTTGTTGCTGTAGAATCGAATGTGGCTGGAACATTAGACTGGAAGAGTTTGCAACAAAAACAGTATGCAGCATTCTGGATTTTTGAATACATAAGCCATGGCCTCTCCTCTTTGTCACCATTGGGGATTTCACGCCAGTAATGTGTTGGATGGAAACTTCTATTTTCATTGTCTTTGGGGAACATGAAGTTTTTCACTTGCTGTGGCCCATGCAGTACAAGAAAGTCCCTCAGGCTACTGCTCAAGTGGGTCCACAGTCCTGGATCATCTAGACTTAAGGAACTAAATACAGCAGCAGCTGTTCCTTGTGCCTCCACCACACTCTTCTCTGATCTACACTTTTCTTCAGGAATGTGCATAGTTACATCCATTTGAGATGGAGATATGGATGCTGCAGTAGCTGCCACATCACCTGATCTTCCAGTTAGTCAGAGTGCAGGTATCTCCCCACCACTCACATCCTCACTGGGGCCAGAAGGCTCACTGTGAACATTTGTATCTATATATCTCAGGAGAGCTCCTTCCTGCTTAGATAGAAAAGCTTCCTTTGCTTTCTTTCTTTTTCTGAATGCTGCCCCAGAGGGGCGTTTCCTTCCTTCACTCATGACTGCTGTTCTGTGCCAGCGATAGTGGCTCTCAACACTCAATTGAAGGGGACAAATAAGCATTCTGGTAGCAGGGCATGAGTGAGGGAAGATACCAGCATCTTAAGGGTCTAACTGGCTCCTACTACTTCAATTGACTGCTTGTTCTCCTCAAGTGGGTTCAGGGAAGCAGCAGGAAACAGGAAGCTCCCTGAGAAGCTGGTGTTAATCACTCCAGGCTCCCGTGGATGCTAGAGAGGTACCTAAGATTCTCCACTTCCTCTCTCTCCCTGCAGTTCCTGCTGCTTTCTGTTCTTCCCTCTCACCTGCCTGCCTGTTATGTCTCTTGTGCCCTCCTTCCTCCAGCACAGCACTCCACCATATTTGTGCATGTAGAGCAGAGAGAATACATATGTACCTGCAGCAGACACAATTCGCTCATGTTATGGCCAACTCTGCCAAAAGATGTTTGATTAGGACTGTCACTAAGATATGAGACAAGACCTTGAAGGGGAGATTTTCAAAAAACACGTTGTAGTTTATTCCCTTCTCTCAAAGAGAATGACTAGGACTTGCTTCATTTTAGCACTAATGGCACATTTAAAAAAAGCGATGCAGGTGCATCAGAGAAAAAGGAAGGTAAATGACAAGCTTTTAATGAGCCACATTGGAAGAAAAAATGAAATAGCATTTTTCCCCAAAATAGAAAGCTTCATCAATTTTACAATTACTTTCTTCTATTGCACTGATAGAAATTGATTTTACTATTTTACTTTGCTAGTGAATTCTGTGGAAAATAGCAACTCAGCATCTCATTATTCTAACAGAAGGCCTTGAATGCCCTAAGAAGCAGTGTTTACATTTGGTCTTCCTGTAATGACTGGGGCATTGGAGTGGTCATAGATGAGTGCTCTAATTCTATAAATGAGTCTGGAATAGTTCCCTCTCGCAATGGCCAATATCTGATATTTAAGAGGAGGGAAAGGATAGCTCATAATAATCCCAAGCCATTATGAAATGTTACACATGAAGGAGGGAGATTACATATCTGATTCTCATTGGAAATTGGGTAATATCCTGGAGCATAGGCTATGAGCATTTTACCTTTATTTTACTAATGCCTATGATATAACTTTTTTAAAAAATCCAGTAGATCATTGCAGCCAATATTATAATAATAAATACCTCACGGTCAACTGTGTGCTACATAAAATATTTCATTTTCCAAGTTGAACCAGTAACTCAGAAATAAATAATTTAAGTTGTTTTAAATAAATATTGAAGATTTTAGAGCTATTAATAAAACATTAGGCTGGTAAAAAAAATATTGTAACCTAATAGAAATCAGAAGTTCATCACCTCTGTCCTTATCAGCTCGTGACAGCCATTAAGGTGTAATTTTCAAGAAGAGGAGGAGATTTGGGTACCCAGTCCTTTTGATTTTCAGCAGGAGAATATGAGATCGAAGATCATGAAGCCAGGAAGAGTAAAACAATTCTTTATACTGAAATAAGTTGTTTTCTGCAATGCATCCCAACTTCCAGCACACTCTGAATAATACCTTATCTGAGATGTAGTGTGTACTGAGTACAGCTCTCCATATTTGCCATGTCTACATTAGTCAATCAGTAAAAAAAAAAAAAAAAAAGAAAAAAAAAAAAGGAAATATCAGGCAACACCCACTAATTAATTTTTACAGTTTTAACATCTCTCATCCACCTACCTGCCCTCCTCATTTTTCCAAACTTCTTTTTAAATGTAAGTAATATGTACTCAGCACTAAACAGTCTTTGCCAATCACAGTGTCACCAGCCACACTGAAGATTTGCTCTGAATGTAAACAACAGATGCTAGGTAGTTCTGCCCTTGAAACAGATCAAGGGACATTGCAAGCACATAGAGTGTACCTCCTTTTCAAATAATCTATTGAACTCTGTAGAGAGCTTTAAAATCTAGGCTCTCTGCTAGTATGCCTTCAGCTGAGTCTCCTGAGGTTTAAAATTTACCTTTCATTTTCTTCCAGCCTGAGATGCAGGTGCCAGATAAATGGTATCACAAGGGATATAGTCACATTACATTACCCTGAACTTCCTGAGTGACCAATTCAGTGGGTGCAGGATGATAACGGAACTGACAGTTGTATGTAAACATAAGGAGAAGGAAAACTATCTTCTCTTAATCTTGCGAAATTTGACTATGAACAGCTTTATAGTTGCATTGTAGAAACTTCTTGAACAGGTAGGGCAGCAGAATTCTCATGTGATGGAACTAGAATTCTAACTAACGATTTAGATAAAAACCTCCTCTGGGAAAGCTTCCTGAACCACCACATCCTAGTGATTGGAATTTGAACCAAAGTGCTGTGAATTCAGTTTGATTGACATATAGTGAACACCTTATTAGGTGCAGATAGCATCTGTAGCACCATATTGAAATATATTATTTATTTTGATTTTTTTACACATAGGGCTGGTCCACATTAGGGATATTTGAACCACTACAAATACATGATGTTTATACCCTTGTGCCAACTTTACACCACTGCAAGCTCTCCATCATAC
The DNA here is from genome assembly GCA_007922175.1 of Pelusios castaneus. Taxonomy (NCBI): domain Eukaryota; kingdom Metazoa; phylum Chordata; order Testudines; family Pelomedusidae; genus Pelusios; species Pelusios castaneus. The sequence continues at coordinate 13,940,363 of ML685794.1, read as the reverse complement.
CTCTGTAGTATACTGGTGTTTCCTATAGCATAGTTAGACTGGGCATAAATATCCCCAGTATAGATAGAGTTGTGGACAAACACTGAATAAGAACTTTGGTATCTTTAGCTCTTACTATATATATATATATATATATATATATATATATATATATATATATATATTTATTAAGTTTACCCTTTAACTTTTGTATATTGAACCGAAGAGGTGAAGCCACTGGGCATGCCCAGGATCCCACTAAAGTCAATAGGCCACCATGATAAGATAAAGAAATGCCATTTGCAGACCGGATTCTAAAAAGGTGTATTTGTTTTTCCCCAAACAAAAGGAGCATTTGAACTCTGATCCAAAGCTCATTGAAATCACTGGAAGGGTCCTGAGTTCAGTGGACTTTAGTGAAAAAGGGAAGAAAGTTAAAATTTATAAGAACGTGTTTCATTAAAAATATGAAATCCCATTTTAAGAGAAAAAAGATGAAATATCTACTTTTGGCATTGGTTTATGTTAACGAGGGTAAATTATGCTGCACAAAAATCAGCTAACAGTAAAATACTTCAAGATAGTGTTTTAAGAAGAGCCTAGTTAAAAAAAAAATATCACTACGTCACCTACTGTTATGAACCTATGTCAGAATCTAACTAGTGTACTTCTGAACACTTGGTTTTTGGAAGCATCTTTTCCATGCTAATTAAACTTTGGTCTGGAGTGGCAGGTGTGAGATTGCTACCATTTGAGAAGTCTGGCTGTAGTTCCTTGGAATAGTATACATCTTTACAGAAGATGAAAGTGGTTTGAGTTTTTGAAGAACTAATCTCTGCTCTCTAGAGCTGTCAAGAATAGGGAGTAGGAGAGAGAAGGTTTTATTTCATCCACTGCTCTTTATTTCCAAGGACTAAGGACTTTCTTACTAGAAGGCAGGAGATTTACTGTGGGTATATGGCACTTCTGAAAACTAAATGCATAGAGTATTGACCTAATCCTCCAGTTCATACTCAGACACAAATCCTATCTACTTTAATAAGAGTGCCCCTCCTCCCCCAGGAAAGACTGGAGATTTAGGTCCTACAAATATTTCTTGGGGATATCAATAGCCACATATGTAATGATCTAAGTTTCTAATCATCTTACTGCAGATAACATTATAACTAAGAATATTTGTTATCTTTTGGCTTTAAATTGGGTTAAATGACATCCTGAGAACTGAACTCAGAGGAAAGGAGAGATACTGAAGACAGAATACCAACCATTCTCCTCCCCCCTGCCTCCTTCCACCACCAAGAGACATCACTAACAGTCTTCCTATGGATGAAGACTTACCCCAAAGAAAAAGAGATCATTAGCTTCAGTTCTTTTCCCTCTAAAGAAACATTCTCAAGATTTCACAAGTGATCAAGACGACAGGACTTAGACCCTAAGGTCAGAAGGACCAATATGATCATCTATTTGACCTTCTGCACCATGTAGGCCACAGAACCTCACCCATCAACTCCTGTAATAAACTTCTAACCTATGACTGGGTTCTTAAGTCTTCAGATCATGGTTTAAAGAATTTAAGGTACAGAGAATCCACCAGGTGAGTTTATTCTACATTGATCAAAATGGTTTTCTATTTTTCCACTTTAATATTACAGTTTCTGGTTTTATTACCTCAGATTTTCTTGATCTGAGTCAATCTGAACTGTATGATGGGTGAAGATATTGTCTTAAGTGAGCTACCCAACCCCTCTAGCTTAACAGACCTTGTTCTTCTATGAGAGAATTTGTAGATTGAACAGTTGTACTGAATGAGAGTGTACAGGTGATTTTGCAGTCAAGATTTATTCGTTCTAGGTTCAATTCATGATGATGTCCCAGATTTCCAGGTGTGATCTTGGCCAAGACATTTATTCTCTCTGCTCAGTGTCCTGTGTGTAAAATTAGGACAACATACATATTCCTTGCAAAGATCAATGAGGCAATTGTTATAGAATCATAGAATAATAGGGTTGGAAGGGACCTCATGAGGTCATCTAGTCCAACCCCCTGCTAAAAAGTTATGTTTATTACTTTCACATATAATAGTATAAGGGGCATGTAAAGATGCACTTTAAGACGCATGTGTTAAACCTAAAGAAACCTAAAGAAAACAAAAGCTAATACATGATAGTTTCATGTTTTCATTTGTTTACGACATGAAAAAGAATTTATATTCAGGGATGATGCTCCTGATGTCACGCCTGTAAAACTGATTCGGAATGGAAAAGCTGTAGAGAAGACGTAAGCCATAACTTATGTGAGTTCTTGACATGTTACATGAATCTCGTTATTATAGCCAGTGCACCCCTCTCCCCACTGCAGTGTTCAAAGGTGGAAGTGAAGTTAGCAAGGAAGGAAATCCACTGTGCCTATCTCTTGACCACATTAGGTCAGCTCAGATTCCTCATCCCCACAGCCTGAGAACCATACTTAGACACCTCATCCTCCCACAACCAGTCCTGAACATCCCTCCCTCTCTCTCTCTCCTTCAACCATCATTAGACCCAACTTCTGCTGTTGCTCACTGCACATACAGATCCTTCCTCATGCTTCTCCAGTGCACTACTCTTGCACTCCATTCCCAGCTTTTTCACTATGATTAACAGTGGTGGTCCTCATCTATTTCACAATCTTCCTGATACCCCACTCAGGGTCCTGGCTCAGTCCTCTAGCTTGAAACTCACATCCGCAATCCCAGCTCTCCTGCTCTCCGTCAGTACCCAGCTCCAATCCTTCCCCTTAAAGATCAATCAATTGAAAGAGGGTTCTATTCCCTGCTACTGGGCTGCAGATGAAAGTCGTTTAGGAGATGTTTGTGGCAATGAAAAAAGTGAAAGCAATTTTGGGAGGGCTAGTAAGGAAGGTTCTGCTACAGGAAGTCAGTACAGGCTCAGTCCATGTAAGTGCAGCATAGACATGTCTAGAACAGACTCTTCTCCTTCCTTGTGATCTACCCCTGCAACACTATATTGGAGCAACTAGATTTATATTTGGCAAGATGACTGCCCAGTCCACTCATATAAGATGGCGGAAGTTTCTTGTGCAAAAAAGAGCAGAATATATTTATCTTTCCCCAGCTCTAGTTCCACTCATCTGGGCTCAGTCCTCACACAGCTCTTGGTTAGAGAAATATTTAAGGGTCAGAAGAAGTTAAATTATTTTAAAGTATGGAATACAAAAGCAAATGTATATGATTTGACAAGCACTTTTGCTACAACAGCCCCAATTATGTCACCTTTAAAGTTTGTAACTGAAAATCTTAAGAGCACAGTGTCCATAAGTAATTCCTTTCACATTATGTGTCTTTCTTAATACTCCCAAAGATTTACAACTAGCTCCGTTTTTGGCTACATGACAGAATAGATATGCTTAACCAAGTAACATTGCCACTAATTACTATAATTAATGCAAACTATGCAAAACCACTACAACTCAACTACCATGCAGACCATAACCTTTGAACTGAAAATGCAGAAACTGAACCTGTCTTCTTTAGTTATAGCAGCTACAGTGCTGTGCAGAGTATTGTATTTCTGGTAATATAGGCAAAGGCTTGTTCCCATCATTTTTAATTATGATGTGCTCATTCGGTACTATCTCATAATGCCACTATAGTTAAACACCTACACAACATTTCTCTAGGAGGTTACATTTTACAAGACCTTATGCTATGCTTAAAATTAGACTCTTTCAAAAGCTGGCATACCATGGGTTGAATCCATTAAAAGGATGATCTATCATTACCCTTTTCTCGCAATAAAGGGCACCGCAATCTGTTACAATTCAAAAGTAGACAGATAATTATGACACTTCTATAGTGTCAAACCAAAGTTTCATAAATAAGGTGTCTAGGGTTTCAGCCTGTTACTTAGTTTTAGTAGAGAGAATCCATTTGCAGGCCCAGCAGGTTTTGCCATCCGTCAGTTTATGACTTGGGTCTTTCACACTCCCCCCACCTCTGATAAATAGGCATTGTGATCTATCTGACTGGCTTGGAGCCAGAAGTCTTGTCTTCTTGCCCATGCATTCCCAATGCAGAGCTGGTATAAGTTGCCTATTTTATCTGCGTCTCACCCCTCTCCCATACCCCAAATAACAGGCTACTATTTTATCTCTCCTTGTAAAAGACTTTGGTTCAGCTTATAATAAAAATAGTGAATTAAAGAGTTGCTGATCTCAAGAAGTCCAAAATGAAATACTGGCCCTGTTAAAGTCGGCTGGGGTTTTGCCATTGAGTTTAGTTGAACCAGCCAGGATTTCAACCCACATTTATATCCAGATCCAAAATATGGGGTTTTGGCTTCAAATGAGCCCTCACTCAGGTAAAATTGTCATCAACTTCAACTGGAGTTTTTGATGACTGACTGCAAGTAGTAGCATACAAATTAAGATCAGCGCTGCAACTAGTTTAACATATTTTGCCTAAACACAGACAGTCTCAACTGCTTCAGAAGAAGTGAAACTGCCATAATGGTCAGTAATGGAATAGCCAACTTATAAGGAAAGTTTATCCCTAGGTTCAGGTCCTTAGTGGTTGGTGTGGGTCCTAGAATATGAAGCTCTCTATTTATTCTGCTATATAATATAACTGTGGAAACTCTCATCCATGAACCCTGCTGAATTCTTGGGTTCAATTATATTGTGTAGCAATGAAACCCACAGGTAAATTATGCATAAGGGGGAAAAAAAACCCTAAAAGAACAAACTTTAACAACAAAAACATGGGGTAAATCCTGTTTTTAGTTAGTGGCTTCACTGGAAAGAAAGAACAGTAGGAGTCTAAGCTATAAATGTTTATATTTTGAGAAGACTCCTGACTTATTGGACTAATAAAATCACTAAGTCACAAAGGCAAAATCAGAATCAGTCATCTGTTTGTTAGCGGTAATTATTTTATTTTAAACCACATTGTACTTTGATTGCTGAAAGGATTCCTCTTAATATATTTCAGCACATTAGCAACTTTAAAAAAATGTATTTTGTTTAATTTGGCTTATGTTAATTATACACACAGACACCTCCTGTACCTGTTTATTTGCAGAACATATACTACAGCTATAAGTTATTTTAAAGCAAAGATTATCTGACAATGTAATATACCAAATATATGCACAGCTGTCAACGGTTTAGTCAAACATTTCTATGGAGAATCAAAGGTCATATAACTGAATGTCACTGCATTGAAATGTTCACAAAGAGAAAGATATGTCTAAATGATAGAACATATAAAGCATTTCAGATTTCTATGTGTGTACATAAACAGTGCTTGCACGTAAAGTTTCTAAACTATGTACAGAGCTATTCCATTAGCCCTTAGTACTTTTCCACTCTCCCCTAAAAGTCACTGAAACTCTCAGTGTAAAAAGGAACACTTATCTACTTTAGGAAAACCGGTAAATACATAGTATTTAAGAGATCTGTAGCTGCATGTAAGCAAAAACATAATATTTATTATTCCTATTTTTATAGCTTAAGAAACATCTTCAGAAAAATTCAAGGTCTGATACAAGACAAAGTCAAAGTCAAAGTAAAAACTCCGAGTTAATCACTAGGAATTGGATTGGATCCTAGTAACCTATTGCAGAGCCCAATGAAATTAATGGGAGACTTCTCTGTAAACTTCGGATCCAGACATAAGCTCATCAGACATTGAAACTACTCATTTTCTTAAAATTAGTACATTTGTAAGTGTTTGAGGAATCTGGGCCTAAACCTTCTACATTATCATATTCCAACTGTATTATTTCTTGCAAATGTGGTTATTTTCAATTCTTTGAACAACTCTGGTCATTTTGATAGTACATGAAAGGGGCAGATAATCTGTTGCCATTTAACTGGTGTACAGTTTTTCTTCCATTTTTTTTTTCCAGCAATAGGTATTTATCTTAACTGTTTTCCATCTGATCTCAGGCCTTGTATACACTAAAGAATTTTTGCACTAAAACTCAACCTTTTGTGTAAAAACAAGCTGACCCTACACACCCGAAGGCTTGTTTTGGCATCAATTTTTCCTGTTTTGAAGCAACAACACCACCACCTGTGCAAGAGTCATAGAGCCTTTTGTGCAAACTCATTTTTCTTCTATGGTAGCCTCTGAAAATGTCTCAGAATGCCAATCAAGGCCACTCTGATCTTCTGGAGCTGTTATACTTGTCAATTTCCCTGTTCTAACAGAGCAGGGTAATTGACAAGTAATGGTACTTGCCGAAATTTACAAGAGGAGCTAGCAGCTTCAGTCCCTACTGCCAGGGGCTTCAACCCCTGCCACCAGGATTCTTGGTCCCTGGGAGCTTGAGCCCCGCTGGCTGGCATGCCTGTTTATTTCTCTCTCTCTCTTTCTCTGTGTGTGTGTGTGTGCGTGCATGCGCTTTAAAATGCATACAATAAACAATCTTTTTTTCCCCTCTGAACTCTTTATTCAGTCAATTGTTTTAGGCATTACTTCTAACAGTAAAATAAGGAAAAAAAATAGTACACCTATCTCTGATTTTACATTTATGATATCCTTTGAAACAGCCAAAAGCACAACTATTTCAAATTAATGTTATTTTCGACTTGATTCATATAACGGCTTCTAAGCACTAGTGATGTTCTTTACAATGATGCATGATAGTTAAGGCATCTTTCTCCTTTAAGACCCTGATATAAATCCAGTTCAGTCAGTAGTTAAATAATAACCAAAAGTCATCGCTATCTCCTATCTGAAAGTTACTTTATATCTTGTTTGAAATGACCATTAGATTCCAGATATACGAGTCTTAAAAATCAGCCCTACTTCAGATTGGGGGTGCGGGGTGGGGAGAGAAAAAGATTTGTGTATGTTTACATGGATATTTCTTACCTTTTTAATTTTGGAAAACTGTTTTGTTTTTTGGTTGTTTTTTTCTTTTTTTTTCCTAATCAGATAACCACAAACCTTTCTAGGCTGATTTGTGCCAGATTTTTTTTTTTTTTAATTAAGTGACCTGCTGGAAGTTGCATACTAATTAATTTGGTTTTCCAAGAATGTGCCCTATGGTAGTCATACATTATAAAACCCTCTTTCAAAGGTTTATAGCTGTACTGCAGCAGAGACAGTCAAGTTTCTTTCTTGACTCCATTATTCTAGGTTCCATTATTCTTCACTGTTACATCCCTTAAAACCTTCAGAATAAAATTTTGTTTCCTATTGACTTTGTTCTTCTCAACATAGCAAACATAGTATTTTACTGTAGTTTTAGTGCTCCTATAGCCAAAACATGGCTCCTTCAGTGAAAGATGTATACAGCTGCTTTCTGAGAAAGAGGGACTAGAAAAAATTAATGAAAAGAAAAGTCTCCTACTTCAACCTCTGTGTCTGTCTAGCAAGCAATGGCCAAGTGCATCTATTCTTTTCTATTAAACTTTAAGCACTCTCTTTATATTTTGTACTTAGCCTGCATAAGCATCTTCCGCTTGTACACGGAGAAATCTATTTATTATTTGAGTCCTCTTCAGCCATAATATGTTGTCTATAGTGATTTATTCCTGGCCACCTGGCCATGATCAATACTCTTTTCTTTTAATTGCTCCCTGAGCTCACAATTTATGCACATGCTTTACTTTCTGTGAGTAGTCCCATTGACTTCACATAATTACAGTCCATATTGTTAAACTCCTTTCTGAGTCTTTGCAGGACCAAGAGTTTAATGAGGCATTTTTTAGCATTACCATTTAATATTAATATTAATATTTTGCTTCATTTAATTGTTTTTCTAGGTTCTATACCTGATTCACTATGTATGACACTATCTATACTATAAGTTATGACTGTCATTCCCCTGCTCTTGTACATATACTTTTACTAGTGCTCATCATGCTATTTAAGTATAAATAACAGTGTAGCCATGGCAGCACAGGTAACAATAGATATGATTGACTTGTGCCAATTACAAACCTGCCTGAAATAAGTGGTCACATACTCAGTAGCACTCAGTCATACCTTTGCAGCCACTACCTATGCTAAAGTGGCTACACTATTATTTATACTCACATTTGATCAATAAAAGCCAGTGCAAGTATGTGTAAATGAGCAGAGGAAATCACATCTCAAGTTTATAAAGTAGATGTAGCCTGAGTTACAGCTGGCAGCTCTGCTGTCTGGTTATAGTATTATAGCAGGCACCATCTGATAGCACCCTTACATGTAATCCAAGTCATTTTCTTAGTGGGCGAGCAAGTTTTTAGTTTTGGAAGAGACACTTGGTTTCTTTCTCGTTTTGATGGTACAAGGTTCTGGGGAGCTGAGAGAGCAGCAGGAAATTTAGCTCATTCCATGGGATCAGATACTTGTGGCCTGGCAACTGGGCTGAGATTCTTGTACTATTTAATTGCCCTAGAGGCGCTGCTTCTATTTCCAGGACAGGCATCTCTGTGTACACCTCAACTATACCCCAATTAATCATCATTGATTTCTCCTCTCCAGGGCAAGGGACCTGCAAGGCCCACAATTTTGCTACCACTCTGAGATGGTAGCTAATGATGGGGATGACACTGGTGTTGGAATTGAACTCTGATGTCAGGAGAAGGGGGAAAATATTGTAAAGGCTCTGTCTTCCCCCAGTAGCAGTTTTACAGGATTAGAGAGGAATGGGAGAACAGAAAATGAAAGTTACCTTCTTGAGAAAGGCAAGTTGTCACTGCTTCTGGCACTTATGCGTGATGAGGGTTCTGGTTGCATTAAAGAATTACTAGATTTTAAAACAATGTGGCTTCACCTAGTTAATTTAATGGTTCTGAATCTACAATATATAGTCCAAGGGTTTTATTTTTCCTCAGTTTATTTTTGTTTATCTAACTGTCAACAACAACATTTAAATTAGGTTACTCTTCTATACAGGTTTTAAAATCATCTTTGGATAGATGTAAAGTTGATCTCATTTTCGTTCGATTTCCCTTATTAATCATTAGCCTTTGGTAACTCAATATATAGCTATAGCCTATTGATGTTACTGGTAGAATTCTATTTGGGATCAAGCCAGAGCTCCTTTATTCTTCTGCCACTGTCTACATATTATCTTACTGATCTGATTTATTCATCTTCATTATTATATCTAAGTGCAGTCTAGTAAGGCTTTCATAACCCAGTAACAACAATAGCCACCTTCAGAATGAACTGTGGACATCAACATGTAAGTAAGTTTACACTCAGGCAAACATTTTGTACAGACACAAATGCAAGCACCTTTCAGAGATTCTGTTTTTAATTCACACCTGAACAAGATCACAAGAATGGTGTCCACCCTGTGTTGAACGAGTGGACCGTAAGGTGGATCGAAAACTGGTTAGATCAACGGGCTCAGCAGGTAGGAATCAATGGCTCGATGTCTGGTTGGCAACCGGTAACGACTGGAGTGCCCCAGGGGTCGGTCCTGGGGCCGGTTCTATTCAACATGTTCATTAATGATCTTGATGATGGAATAGACTGCGTGCTTAGTAAGTTTGCGGATGACACCAAGTTGGGGGGAATGGTAGATACTCTGGAGGGCAGGGACAGGATCCAGAGAGACTTGGACAAATTGGAACACTGGGCCGAAAGAAACCTCATGAGGTTCAACAAAGACAAGTGCAAAGTCCTGCACTTAGGACGGAAAAATCCCATGCACTGCTACAGGCTGGGGACCGATCGGCTAAGTAGCAGCTCTGTAGAAAAGGACCTGGGAGTTATGGTGGACGGGAAGATGAATATGAGCCAACAGTGTGCCCTTGTTGCCAAAAAGGCCAATGGCATATTAGGCTGCATCAGTAGGAGTATTGCCAGCAGATCGAGGGATGTGATAATTCCCCTCTATTCGACACTGGTCAGGCCGCATCTGGAATACTGTGTCCAGTTTTGGGCTCCCCACTACAGAAAGGATGTGGACAAATTAGAAAGAGTCCAGCGGAGGGCAACAAAAATGATTAGGGGGCTGGGGCACATGACTTATGAGGAGAGACTGAAGGAACTAGGCTTATTTAGTCTACAGAAGAGAAGACTGAGGGGAGATTTGATAGCAACCTTCAACTACTTGAAAGGTTGCTCCAAAGAGGAGGGAGCTAGGCTGTTCTCGAGGGTAACAGAGGACAGAACAAGGAGCAATGGTTTCAAATTACAGCTGGGGAGGTCAAGGTTGGATATTAGGAAAAACTTTCTCACTAGGAGGGTGGTGAAGCATTGGAATGGGCTATCTAGGGAGGTGGTAGAATCTTCATCTTTGGAGATTTTTAAGGCTCGGTTAGACAAACCCCTGGCTGGGATAATTTAGGGGGAGTGGTCCTGCTTTTTAGCAGGGGGTTGGACTAGATGACCTCGTGAGGTCCCTTCCAACCCTATTATTCTATGATTCTACTGTCAGAGCCCTTTCTAAAGATGTGTGGTAAGACAGTAACTATGCAGTGCAACTAACCCACATATTTTTTACTTTTTAACATTCCAGGAAGGCAAACACTGACCTTTACTTGCAATTTCTGAAACAGACTTCTTTCCTGCATTTAGCATATGTCACTATCAATCCTCTCTCCTGATCCCCCCTCTGCCACTCTACAGCATGCCACCTAAAATACTAATGATTGACTGCTGTGTTACTAAGCACAGAACTCTGCTATTTTCTGCCACTCTGTCCTCTAAAATCATGCCACTGTATTGACATAAACCATGCCATCATGAACTTCTTGGCAGCCACCCTGCCTCCCTTTCTTGCTTTTGCTACATGTACATATAGATGGCAGATTCAGTGTTGCATAGTAATGCAGATCTATTTAGCTAAACCAGATTTTTTTTTAAAGTCAATGTAGGACCATCACACCACAGGGAAAGCTTGTATTGCTATGTTTCCTATGAAGCTGTTATCCCCATTCAATAACCTATGCATCCCAGCAACAAATTAATTTTGGAGTATCAAAGGTAACTGTAGCTTTTAGATGAACAGTTTATCAGTCAGGAGGGCTACTTATTATTGTCTCATCTATAGGTTTATTGTTTGTTAATATAAGATAATGTTTATGAGCATAAAAGTTATGAGTTTGTTATTTATTTTTCATATTTTTCCTAAAGTGTCGCTATTAAGTCTCAGGGGTACCAGAAAGTAGCATATTTCAATTTGAAGCTAAAACAGTGGCCCAGTTCCTAAGTTGGTATAAATCAGTGTGGCCCAGCATGTTTAAAATAAAATGTTTAATGAAGTCATTGGCAGCTTTAGAGTGTATCACTGGCCTAGCACTATGCAGCAGCATGGTTGCCATAGAAACAAGAAAAGGTTCAGGATCATTGGGCGTTTTATGAACGCATCAAAATCCTTCGGAACGTAAAACATTTTAAAAAGTATTTTCCAATTCAAAAACCAAAAGTTCCCTTTTACTGAAACCCCAAGTTATGCCGTTCGTTGTCTGTATAATGTACCATCATATTGCCAGATGATCAGATATTATTATACCATGCCATTCTTGTCTATTCAAATAAACACAGTTTATTAAATGCTACTATGTTATTCATGATACATGAATCACAAAATGGCAGGTTTGATATTACATTCATCATAGATTTTCTGTTTACCTGTGCTTGACTTGGTGTTTACTGTCAGGAAACATGAATCAAACAAGATTGCCACTAGGTGGCATACAAGAAAAAAATCACTATTTTTAAGACGTGCAAGAATATGAAAAATTTTGATGTAAATGTGTCTGCATATCACATCCACCTTATTAAGACAATAACCCTCCTGTTGGGAATGCCTTAAAACATATATGGCAGAAATTATGCTGCCGATGGATTCACTGCTTAATATGAGGGTCATTTCCAAAAGCAAACGCATAGAAATTAGGGAATGAAAACAAAAGCAGTCTGCATAACTAATGTTCAGGTGGCATAAAAAGACAGTCCTTCTGTTGAAGCTGTGGAAGAAGTTCCCTGGACCAGTATAGCCTTATATTTTGTTCTGTTTTTAAAACCAACAAAATTACAATGAAAATGCAAATGTATAACTTAATTTTCCACAGTGGTAAAGAGCAAAACATAAATGGGCCATTAAAAAAAAAATCTACAAAGTGCAGAAACTGGCAGACTCCACAGATGGAACTGTAAATCTTTGGGTCAACATAAACAGTATAAAGATCTATACTGAGAAGTATATATGTATGTATTGGGTAATGATACACAATGACAAAGTATATATTTGCATTATATATGCATTCTCGATGAAGAAAATTGTGTGTGAGAGAGATATGCACACATACACAAACACTGTAGGGGGTCAGCTTCTCGTTTTGTGGAGATTGGCAATGGGGCAACCATGATTCACATCTTCTGAGAACTTTGTCCTTTGTATTGGCATAGAGCACCATATTTATATTGGGAGAGGCCCTTATATAGAGGGAAAGATAGAAACTATAAACCATTTGAAAACATGGTCAGTGCATTCTCCAATAACTCTGCAAATATAAAGTATTGTCATTGGTAGAATTAGCCCATTGGAAAAGGACTCAGTCATGGCAGGCCCTTAAGTTTTGCAAGATGATCAGTAAACTCCACTTTTCGGGATTTCTGAGGTCATTAAAGGGGGGGGGGGCACTCAGCACCTTGTAGGATCAGACTCATGCCAAGGAACCAAGAAAGAATGTTTTATTTACTCATGGCACATTTAACTTCAGAGCCATGAACCATCAGAAGATAGCAGAAAAATATTATCACAAACCTTGTAGAAAATGAGCACAAATGAGTGCTTCCACTATTCTAGTACAATGTCTTCTATGAAAAGATAGGTTGTGGATTAGCAAACAAACGACTTGACCTTTTATCACTTGCATACCCCATACTCAATATTTAGTGGTATTCTTAGTGAGGGAATATGGCATTCTTTTCTACTTCATGTAACATAGAAATCACCATGCTGAATCAGTTACGGTAATTCTGTCAAGTATGTGGTGATTATTACTCTAAAGTGCACTAAACATTTTCTTAATGGACGTCCAAAGTGAAAATAGGCCAATTTTAACCTGCCAAACAACTTTTAAAGAGTGCAGTGGTCTGCATCTGTATCTTTAAATTCCCAGCAAATCTTATATCTTTCTGGTCTAGAAGACATAAAACATACATACTCAGCCGTTATTACTTTTAAAATCACTTTGTTTAGTCTGTTGATAATTTTCTTTGTGAAATTGTGTCGTCTCTATCTAGCAATCAAATTGGACTGAAATTTTCACAAAACTTGGTAAATAAGAGATGCAGTGGGCTCATAACCCTCTTCCATTCTACTAGCACCTAGTGAGTCTTTTTAAATCAACAGGTCCAGATAATTTCATTAAAACCGAGTGAAATAAAATTAAAATGGCACCCATTAAATGGATTAAAATTGGCCAACTTGTATTATCAAAATGTAATTCTACACAAGCAATCATCTTAAGGATATGATGGTGTCATGGAAATCTCATATTCTGTAACTTTCTAGGACCTCCATGATGTCTTCTGGGGCAAGTCCAGAAGAGCTGCCCAGTTGACAGCCCCAGGCTTGCCAAACCAGTTGACTGGCAGCCAGCCCCAGGGCTATCGAACCAGCTGCCCAGGGTTGGATCAGACCTCCTAGGCCTGGAAAAGCAGCCGTCAGTTCCTGCTGCAAGAGCAGTGGTGAGACTGGAACAGCGGAAAGCTCCCACAGCACTATGCTTTCCCCGTCTCTAAGGGTAGTTAAGATTCTGGCATGGGTATTTTACTGAAGTCATGGACAGGTTACAGGCAATTTAAAAAAAAAAAAAAAAAAAAAAAGATCAGGAAAGCCTGTAACTTGTCCCTTACTTTTACTAACAATAAGCATGATGACAAAATGAGTCTAAATGGGGATGAAAGCCAAGCTAAGCTGTGGGAAAGGAATAAACGGGGGTGGAGTGCAGTGCCCCTGCTGTGGGGGCTTTGAGCTCTGGGGTTCCATGCCACAGGCAGTGGCTTGGCACTATGAGGGCTCTGAAACCTGGGACGTGTGGGGACCTGACTTGGACAACCCTGCAGCCCCTGGCAACTGTGGCAGCAGGGAGTTGGGGCAGATCAAAGCTCTGGGGCCCCTCACCGGGGCCGGGGTCTCCCTGCCACCTGGAGCCATTCAGAGCTGCAGGGGGCCCCACTGCCTGCAATAACTTGGAGCTCTGATCTCTCTGCTGCCCATGGCTCAGCTCAGAGCTTCAGGTTCTCCCTGCCATCTGGGGTCCTTTGCCCTGGAGGCTCCCACTGCCTGAGGGACCTGCAGGGATCTGGCTTCCAGTCCTAGGTTGTCCTTGCCATCTAGGGTCCCTTGGCCACCTGGGGCCACTCAAAGCTATGGCGTTCCCCTGCTAGCTGCAGTGGCCTTAAGCAGTGGAGGTCCCAACAGCAGCTGGGAGCTGGGGGAGGGTCCTTGCTAGTTAGGGCCACTCAGAGTTGAGGCGAGGCCTTCTGTGGCTTGGAGTCTGGGTCCCCACTGCTCGTGACAACAGCTGACAGCTCCAGTCCCACCTCCTTGGACTAAAGTGGAAAAAGTCATGTAGTCTCTCAATGTCATGGAATCCACAACTTCCAAGGCATCTCTGTGATACTTTTAGTCTTATTTGTAGTTATTCTGTTAAAAATGCTCTCCCTTATTTCCAGAGAATTATGTAGAATTATGTAGAAATAAACAAAAAACAGTTCTTTCTTTCAAGAAGAGTTAATGCTGACAGACAGACAGACAATCTGTTATTACATCCACTTTCTTTTAAATTATTTATTGTTTGTGTTTTGATATAGGGACATATAATCTTATTGTCTGTCTACACTAGCAATTTAAGTTGACTTAAGGAGGTTTAAGTTGACAAGTTAAACTGCGTCCACACTAGTCTTTCATTAAGTCAATTTAAGAAATTCCTTAAATCGACTTAATGACTACCATTCATTAGGTCGACTTAAGCCTCCTTAGGTCGACCTAACCTTTTCTTAGGTCAACCTAAGCCCAGTGTGGATGTATAAGTCCACTTTGTTAAGTCGAGCTAAGGACAGTTAGCTCGACTTAAAGTGGACTAAGTCGACAAAGTGTTGCCACTTGTTAAGTCGACTTTAATAAGGTCGATTTTAAGTTGACTTAAAGTTGACCATATTAAAGTCGATTTAAAAGTCGACTTAAATTTTCTAGTGTAGACATAGCCTTTGTGCCTGGACCGTAAGTTTTGCCATACAATTTTATAGGAACCAAGATTAACCCATTTAAAAAAAAAAAAAAAAAGTATGAGAGATATTTTAAAAGGACCTGATTTTCTCAGCTCTTTCTGAAAATTTCAGCCCTTGGTCTCAAATTGGGCAACCATAATCAAGATCACATTTCAAAATCCTGGTCTTTGTCCTTCACCTAGTTTTGGAATATTACAGTGCCTTTCACTATAGGACTTGAAACAGTATTACCAAAATTAATTACTTTTAAGGTAAACATTATATTTGTTTTACAGATGGATAAACTGAGATATAATGAATTTAAATAACTTGACTGAGATCAGAGTTCAGGAGCTGAAATGGGAGTAGCACTCATGACTTCTGATTCCCAGTTCCAGCCTTCCTAGCTGATACTCTTATTAGTTTGAGGATCTACTAATATAGATTTTAATGATGATTTAGGTGATTTAACTTTCTTTTAATTAATTGAGAAACTATCTCCAACAAAACATACCACACTTTTCTTATTTAAGAGTTGAAGAATGGAACTGCGTTTGTGTGGTAGAAAACTTTCAAATGGCTCTTGATTTGTCCACATCATATAGTGAGGAATAATACAGTTCTATTCTTGTAATTTTTCATACTTTCATATTTGTTTAGACTGGGACATTAAATTTACTTTAACATACATTTATTTGATGACTATTTACTTAAGAAAACTCCACGCACTAACAACATGACAGCATTTTAAAAGTCACTTTACTTTTTGTGACAGTTAAACCAGGATTGTGTTTAGTCATGTAAATACATAATGAAGAACAAATGGAAGATGGGAATGAAATTTTAATGAAATCTGATGTAATACAGTGAACTGGAATGCACCTGTTTTTTGTTGTTGAAAGTACAGATAAGTCATAAACGAATATAAAACAAGGTTAAAATATACTATTCTTAAATTATAGTAAAATTATTCATAAAATCTGAATTAAACACAATAAGACCTCAGAAAGAGATACTCTATTTTATTCTGATTCTTGGTTTAGTAGTAAGTCACATTTCTAGTGAAGAACAAAATAGAAATGTATCATTCAGAGAGAAGATAGAAGTAAGGCAAATCAGGGAGCGTTATGAACACTCTATTCCTGTTAATCTTTCTGGCAGGAGTGTATTATCACATTAACCATGACACATGGAGGAGCTCTTGGAAAGGGAAAATATCAATGAGGTGATTTATCAAGAAATCCTCACAGCCTACTTTGGAATGGAAAAGACATACTGTACCACCCAACAAATGCAGAAAGCTTTGGTATTCATCTACAGATCATGAGTTCAGGATGTACATATGACATCCTGTACTTTAGAATGATTCTGTAAATCCATATCTTAAATAGATATGGAACTGACAGCAAGAAAAAGTTGGGAGTTCCCTGGTACTCAGAAAAGAATGTCTCTATATGCAACTTTCTGAAAAACCCTGTGTTGTTAAGGATGCAAGTGTCATGCACTCATGATTCATGAGCACTTGCTTAACCATGGAAAAGTAATCCTTATTTTTGATGTACTCGGTAGCAAGATGGGCTAGTACCCAAATTGGAATACAAGTTCCATCTACTGCTTTGCTGAATTTGGGGAATTCTATTACTGCAAATCCATCCACTATTTTTTGCACATTACTGAGAATCATAGTCCTACTTAGAAGGTGACAATGGTCCTACACACTTAAATGCGCCGCTCCCCTCACCCCCACCCCCGCAACTGAGGGTTTTTCAGCTTCTAAATGATTTCCCACCAACCATTAGAAATCTGACATTGCAAGCTTTCAATATGCAAATGGTACTAGCTTCCCTACTGACAATGTAGATCTCATTCTGGTATCCCTGTGCTGGAAGGCTGGGAAAAGCTCAGCATACACATCCAGGATTGTGATCTTTGACACTCAAAAAAATCTAAGACACTGCTTATTGTTTCAAATCCTCATTATGGTATGATTCCAGTCAGTTCCAGTTTCTCAGGCCCAGAAGTGGCATAACACCTCCTTCAGCTGATGTTAAACCACCACTGCCACCACCAATATGGAATTATTTTTTCTATGTCCATCAACAAAACACTATTCAAAGCTATCCTAATCTTCCTCACTGTGTTCCCAATTACTGTTCTCCTTCCTGAAGGTTTGCTAGTACAGGAAAATCATGCAGTAATTGAACATTTATGAAAATGGTCCTGAGCTGTGCAGTCTCCATACTTCTATCAGAGAAGGGAGAGACTGAAAAAGTGTGTTTCTGGGATTTTCAAAAAGTGGGGCAAGAATTATGGGATGTGATATGAATTACAGAATGGTTAAAACTGCATGCTGGGAACTTGACCACTAGCTCCCAGAAGTCCTTAGGCAAATTATTACTATTCCACAAAACACTGTGCAATATCCCTGTGCTGGATAGCAGCACAGATCATACCTACCATGGTGCAGTGCACTTTACATCAAGCCAAGCACTCGTGGGAAGTCAGCTCAGTGCTAGCACAAGCAGACAAGTAAATATGCATGTGCCCGAGCACTATACAAACTTTGGCAGCGATACAATCATGTAATTTATATTGATCTAACTTTATAAGGCAGATATAGCCTGAGGGTTTTATACTGCTGCCAGTCAGTGCTGTATCGGAGCATCTTCCATATAAAATCCTTAGCAACAACAAAATTCACAGTGACCTTCATGGAGTTTGGTTCTACTCCCTTTTGAATGGGAATATTGTACCTAGAGTACTGAAGTAGAGTAGGATGCTGTGATTTGCTTTTGCTGATTCCCCTTCCCGCCCCTTCAGCTAAACAGCAAAACCACACAAGAGTTTAGGAAAGGCAGTGAAGAATAGAATGTCTGATTTAAACTGCAGGACGGACTTGACTTCACTTGGCCAAATGTTATTAAAATTGTTATTTGGGCAGCATATTGAGGTTAATGCCCCCATTTTACAAATGGTGTCATGGAAGCTTTTATAGTTTACATCTATTATACACTATTGGAATTACATCTCATCCAAAAGACATCTCCCGCAGTAGCTCAATGCTCTCTCACTTTAGGCTGAGACATTAGGTGCATGACTGAGGGTAACCACTTAGGAGTTTCCCCATCCAAACAATGACACATCCCTGGCTAGCTTGTAATATGTGAAGAATCACAGCACAAAATGGCATGGCTGCAGGCACACTCACCTTTAACTGGAGTATTCTTATTGGTCCTTCTCTGATTGTTACTATTATAAAAGGATTTTCTCTTTGCAAACCAAGAAAAAATATCCTCCCACACCCAGTCTTCAATTTCACTCCCTGCTCTTCTAATTACATTCCACACATTTCAAAAATTTGTCACTGTACTACTTCTATCCCCATTAGAAAGATTATCAGTGTAGTGAGTCTGGCAATAATTTGGGAGGGTCTCGCACAACAGGACTCCAAACTTTGTTTTCTTCTCCATTGTATTAATACCAACAAGTGTGATTTGCTCTGAATCCTTCCCCTCCAAAGTGCTGTGTTCAATGCCACATTCTCTATCATACTACTTACTAACAAGTCTTCCTTTATGGCATTCCACTACTTCTTCTTGGATTGGCCTTTCTTTCTTTTTTCCCCTCAGTCTTTATCTGTTGGACTCTGTCTTATACACATAGTTATCAGAACTGTACATTGCATGACCAAACCCTCTGAGCCTGCACTTCCTCATTTTTCCATTTATGGTTTTAATTCAGTCTCTAAAACACATTCCTAGCATGGTCTTTCTTGCTCACACTTCTACATGGTTTGCTCCTTCTGGGGAGAAAAGAAGGTGAGCAATCCTGGGATTCCTGTGATGATCAATCTTTGCTTGTGCTATGCTATGCTATGCAAAGGAAGAAGACTATTTGCATGTCCATACATGGAGCAATCACATCATCAGCTTTATTTTAAAACAATTCAAAATTGTAATGTAGACACCATCATATTCTAGATTATGAACATTTTCAATTTATGCAGTATGGAGGAAGCTTCTTCCTAGGATCATTAGGAAAGATGGTGAAGCATAATCTTCCATTCAGAATTCAATTCTCTGTCCCCTTTTATGGGGATGTAAATCAGAAAAGTAACTAACAAATATGGGTCTGTAACTATCATTCCAATCTATTAGACTCATTAATTACGCAGAAAAAGTATTAGCTGATGTACAATCACATCACAAAGACTGCATATTTGTTATACAAGATACATTAGGCTAGCTGTTCTATTTCTGCCTTTACCCTGTGTTTTTTCTACTGTGTCTAGTTCCAATGTACTGATTTGCTATTTCACTAGAATAAGGGATGGAATCCCATTACCTTTTTTTTTTTTTTTTTTTAAACGTGGCTTCCTGGAGCATTTCCATAGCAAACAACATAAATTAGAATAGCATACCATCAGGAGTCCCTTAAAAAGACATGTTAAATCAATTCAATATTACTACAGTACTTCATAAATAGAGTTCAGTTGATTTTAATAACTTTCTATGAGACAAAGGCTAAGGTTTTAAAAAATGAGTGAGACTCCAGGCCTGGGGTCTTTGAGAAGGCAAAATCTTGCACTTCTTATCAATATTGATTAATGTGAAATTCCACACCAATATGTCTGTTTTGGCCATGTCTATATATAACAGTTTCCTTCAATATATTCATGATTTTTTAAGAATGAGGAACATAATGCAAGTTCCCTGGCCCAGCATACAGGAAATTGGTTTATAAAATATAGCCTGTTCATAAGATTAGGTCAGAAATGTACTGAACCATAAACACCAACATGCAGAGCAAATAATACAGGGTGAAATTGAAAGAACAGTTGACATACATTCTCTCATGGGAAAAAAAAAGAAAATTTACTTAAACGAGATAGAAGTTTAAATATTAGGGTAAGAAATTGGCTAGTGATTTAGAGCATCCAACTTTAGACACCTTAAGGTACAAAAAATGTTTAGTACTTGTTCTCTGAAGTTACACTATTTAATGCATCTGCAACATGGATACCCAAAATCATTAGATATTCACACTTGAAGGTCTCTGAGCCCACATACAACCACAAATGGAAGCTAGCAAAAAGTAAGTCGGTGCCTAAATGTTATTAAACACATAAGAGAAGAAGCATGAAATCCAAACACGCAAACCAACAAACCAAAAGCAGTACCCTGGGGAAGCTGAACTGAGTCATACACTTGCCAAGTACTGCTAATATCAGCCTAAATCAGCCATGCAAACAAAAGGTTTGGCCCTGAAGATTTAGATATGACTGCATCAAATCAAGTTAGAGGAGTTGCCAATCTCATGAAAGCAGCTCAGACAATCAGTGGCTGCTTACAGATTTCTGACCATGTCACTTATGCAACTTGGCCTTTCCTGCGTCACCATTTCAGATGTTTACTGGCTGTCAGGAAAGTCCTGCACTTAGAATGGAAAAATCCCATGCACTGCTACAGGCTGGGGACCGATCGGCTAAGTAGCAGCACTGTAGAAAAGGACCTGGGGATTATGGTGGACGGGAAACTGGATATGAGCCAACAGTGTGCCCTTGTTGTCTTAAAGGCCAATGGCATATTGAGCTGCATCAGTAGGAGTCTTGCCAGCAGATCGAGGTATGTAATAATTCCCCTCTATTCGGCACTGGTGAGGCTGCATCTGGAATACTGTGTCCAGTTTTGGGTTCCCCACTACAGAAAGGATGTGGACAAATTAGAAAGAGTCCAGCGGAGGGCAATGAAAATGATTAGGGGGTTGGGGCACATAATTTACGAGAAGAGACTGAAGGAATTAGGCTTATTTAGTCTACAAAAGAAAAGACTGAGGGGGGATTTGATAGCAACCTTCAACTACTTGTAGGGGTGCTCCAAAGAGGAGGGAGCTAGGCTGTTCCCAGTGGTAACAAAGGACAGAACAAGGAGCAATGGTTTCAAATTACAGCTGGGGAGGTTGAGGTTGGATATTAAGAAAAACTTTCACACTAGGAGGGTAGTGAAGTATTGGAATGGATCACCTAAGGAGGCGGTAGAATCTCCATCTTTGGAGATATTTAAGGTCAAGTTAGACAAAACCCTGGCTGGAATGATTTAGTGGGAGTAGTCCTGCTTTTAGCAGGGGGTTGGACTAGATGACCCTATGAAGTCCCTTCTAGCCCTATGATTCTATGCCCTCCATAGAATTGTGAGAATAACTGAGTTTTTTTTAATCACTGGCCATACTGAAAAAAGGACAAAATAGGTTTGGGTTAAACTGAAATTATCTCCTCTACTCCAAGAAAAAACAAAACAGAAAACATTTTATTTTATTTCACTTGGTTATGGAATTTGTATAAACTTTTTTTTTTTTTTTTTTTTTTTAACAGAAGAGTCAATTTCTAGCCAAAAAATGATTTTGAATCAGACTGTTGAAACATTTCTTTTTTAACTTGCTGAAACAGGAACACTTGGATTCCACCCCCACTCCTCCACCCACCTCCATCCCACGTTTTTGGTTGGTTAGTTCCCCCTCCACAAACAAACCCACTGACCAAAACAATTTGATCAATTCAACACAAATTCACAAAATGTTTCAATCAATCCAATTCCAAGAAAAGTTTCAATTGAGAAATTTCAGTACTGCTGTGAGCAGATACTGTAAACAAGTTGATGAAACCAGTCTCACTAATTACAACCAAAGAGACCTGAAATAGAAATTAAACTTGTCCCTTCTTAAAAACCAAAACCAAAACAATTTCTTTGCTATTCATAGGGGAGACATTGGCAGTGCAGGAGAATGCCTAGGCCACTGCCAATACAGGAACACTGATTTGATACCTACTGCCAAAAGCACCTGTGTGGCCTTCATACTATCCATACCATAATTAGGTAAGCTGAGAGAGGACTATGAAAATTGAGCATTATCCTGGGCCATCCTATCACTCTGCTGAAATAGGTGGCTTTGGAAACATAGGAAGTCTGTCTATATTGATGGGTGGGTGGGTGGGTGACAGAACCCATGAGAATGCAGACTGCAAAAAAAAAAAAAAAACCCAGAAAACCCACAACTGTACAACTAAACAGCTTAAAAGTGCATGCTTAACTGTTTCTCTTTGATTTATATACTGTTGACATAATTGTAACAGTTACAAACAAACGGGTGGACAGGTATGAGGTATTTGGATTTGACTTTCTGAACATTGCCTACAATTCCAGTGACCATTAGATAACTGGCCACTAGAACTTTGTTGGCTGGCCACTCAAGACCCTTCCCAGACCATGGGTAACTATTGTTTGGGGTCCTCATAACTTACTGTGTTTGAGACTAAATAAAAGGGAAATTTTGCATAAAGGCATTCTTGTGAGACTACTGGAAAATTACAAATTGAAGGCTTTACATGAAAGCACTTGATTCTGTGAGATTTATGCCAACCACATAGCAGAAAGAAGTGCTGCCTCTCCTATGGTTTATTTCCTGATACCCTCTCTCAGAAAGTAAAGTTACCAAGAGCATTGGGTTTGAGGAACGCTGGGTAATATTATTGGAACAGATTTGGGACTGGAGGACATAAACAGAAGAGAAAGAAGTTGTAGAACAAGAGGCTTTCTACCTGTACTCTGCTGTTGTCATTTGGAAGGTCTAAGCATTTCTGTAATATAAAATAATGACAGGTTGTAGTACCATATACTGTGCATGCATGCACGTACTCACACAAAGGTGGTCTCTGCCCTGAAGAGCTTACAATCTAAATATACAAGGTGGGAAAAAAGTTGAAAAGGAAACAGGCACAGAGAGGTGATGTAATAAGGTCACACATCAGGTCAGTGTCAGAAACTAAAACAAAACCTGTTTTTCAGTTCTGTGCTCTAGTCATTAGACCACATTACCACCCTGTACAAAGTCACACAAAGCAGTCATTTACGCTTTGTTTTAAGTTCTGACTGATGACAAAACAAATCGGTAACTTAGCAAGGTGAGATTTAAAATACTGCAATACATGGAAGGCAGACATACTGGCCTAAATGTTCTATGGTACCCACTAATTTGTGATGCTTGAATTTCTCAAAGCATAGAGAATGGATTTGATTCTGAATGCATCCACAACTCCAAGTTAAAGGAAGCTCCTCTGGAAAACAGATCCAGATTTTCAAAGGTATTTGGACACTTAAAAATGCAGATAGACATTTCAGGGAGACTTTCAAAACCCCACTAGAAACCTATCTGCATCTTCAGGCATCTAAATATCTTTGAAATTATGGCCCTAGGTGTCTGAAGTGGTCAGAAAATGTGGTACCCAAATAAGTGAATACTTCTGAAAATTAGGCCAGATTTTCATTTCACAAAGACTCTACTGATGTAGTAAATAGTTGGGAGAAGGAGTGAGATTTTGCCCTAATCATAAATTCAGTGATAAGAGAATATGCGAAAAAACTATCTTATAATTCTATACTTTGTAGTTTTATGGTGAACCTGATCATGGGCTCTAATCCTGCTAAACATGATTGAAATATTGTGCAGACATTCTCTTAAAACATTTAATGGAACGATTATTTAAAACAATTTCCTAGGAAACATGTTAATTCTCCCCCTATATTAAATCATTAGTTACAAGTTATGATTAACCAATATTGTTGCTCAAAAATTTAGTTTCTACCAAAATGAATATCAAAATGCTACCATCTGAAGTTACATACTATCAGCCATAATGATTTCCTGCTTGGATGGTGATTGTTAATTAATGTTCCCCTGCAACTCATAATTGATATTGCCTCATTATCTGTGGATATAATGCACTTTCCGCTATAGTTATAATAAATCTTCAAAATCTCTATAAACTCTTCATATGATTTTATCCTCTTTGCTTCATTTTTACCAAAGGGGGAACATTTTAACCCCTATATGAAGTTGATCAGCCTGCTGTACCCGGCAAACTTAAAACAAAACAAATCAGTGCACCCAGGCATTACACAGCTGCTTTAGAGAGATTACACAAATGAGCTCCTTGTCTCCCTATTACCTCCACCTCTTTTTCCGAGTCCCAGAGAATTCCCTCAGCTGGAAATACATGCAGCAGGAACCACAAAAAATTAAAATTGTGCCAAGATCTTCTCAGAATTCCCTATAGTCATTCCCTTGAGTGAGCCCTTCCACTGCCTTCACACACAGCCATCCCCTGAGAACTGCATAGATCCAGGGGATGTGTAGGAAGTGCCCACAAGGACTCTGAAGCCACAGCCCCACTATGTACATTCATTGCTTCCAAGACCAGAAGAAACCATTGGGATCATTTAGTCTAACCTCCTGCACAATACAGGTTATACAACTTTGCCAAAATACTTCCTTTTGAACTAGATAGCTCCTTGTCAGACAAATCCATTACAGCTGTGACACCATGGGCGGTCCACACTATGATCAACCTCCCAAGGCCCTTTAAAAGGATTTTACTGATTATAGGAGATTGTACAGTAAAGGTGATAGTAGGAAAACAAAATTCAGTTCTCTGCTGTAATTTGCATGGGACTGTTGAAAGGATAGACTATGTCCCTCAGGTCAAATTCTTTTCCACCTTAGGTCCCAACACATCTCACCTAATCTGCCTGCAAAGATCCCAACTCCACAGAAATCTTGAAAAGATGGAGATTAGCTGCCATAGAAGTAGTGAATCTCCACCCCTCCCGCCCCTTTGGCATAAGACTATGTGCAAAGGGCTACCTATCGGAACAGATTTCAGGGGACATAATCTGTACCATGAAGTTGTTCCCCCTTCACACCCTTCTGCTGGGGACATGGACACAGGTGTTACTATGGTTATAAGGCTGGAGAACAATCCACACCATGCTCCAGCTCCCAAGCTGGTAATGGTGATGTTTCCCCTATCCTTCAATCTGTAAGATGTGTGGTATTATAAGCAAGGTTCCCCGTCCATCAGTAAAGAGGAATTCCTTTATCGCTGGCCCCTTGACTGTGTATTCTTTGTAAGGTCAAGTGAGATTCTTTGAACCAATAAGCCCCTTATATTTCTTGTTGGTTGAGCCATGTAACTGAACGGTCAGACAGGGAAATATCTTTGAATCATGTGGTCCCTTTAAAAGTTCTGTTCAGGCCGACTGCTGCTCCTAGGTTAGGGCTCAATCAAAATTTTCCAAAGGAAGAAGATCTCCACCTATATACTATTCTTCCCTCCAGAGGCAGTTTTTGGGGTAGGTGAAGCAGGCACACGCCTAGGGCCCCAATCAGTAAGAGGGCCCCCTCACCTGTTTCACCTACCCCAAAAGCCACTTCTGCTTTGGTTGGCAACAGAAGGAAAAGCTGGATCAGGGGGCCGAGACAGAAAGGGGCAGCCACAGGCAGGGGGCCCGGGCCACAGATGGGGGGCCGTTAGGCCTATAGGGGCCCTCATGGACCAATAGGAGGCCCCACAATGGGCCTTCTCCTAGGGCCCCCAATAGCCAAAGGCCGCCTCTGCACTTCAGGGCACACACCCTTCTATGATACCCTGCCTCCATTCACCTTTTGCATCTTCACTTCTCCAGGAAGTACCAAAAGCTCAGATTCAATCCTCTTACCCACCCACCCCTGGTTCCTAATGTCCCCACCTCCACCTCTCCCCTACTGGAAATTGCATTTTGTGTGTGTATATGCTGGTCATATGAATAATTAATTTTATTGCCCTTAATAAACAATATAGACTGTTTCCTGAACAACTACAAGTGACCAAAAAAAAAAGTATTTCCTGTTCTCCTACCTTTGTAGTTCACAGAAAATATGGCAAATCCTTCTTTTCTGGGAGATCCTAGTTTGCCTTTTGAAATATTGATCTTATATGTAATAATATGTGACTACACATCACATTTAGTCACTCTCTTGCCCCAGGTCCTAGATGGCTGGTTGAAAAAGAGTGAAAGCTGTTTGAAACCCTCTAGTCACAAAGCAGCTGTTAGAAAATTATTCCCTTCTCCAAACCTACAACAAAGTAGAGATAATTCTATCCAAATTTTGTGCACTACATACCACATAGCATTAATTTACAAAGAAGGTTAATTATATTGCTCTGTTAGCATGACCTGCTTGCATGTTGTAGCCAGGAAGCATAAAATGATATTAAAGTATACATCAAGGAAGTGGATTTTTTCTTCTTCTCTAGAGATATTCCTAAGCCTTTTGTGCACAAGCAAGCTCTAGGAGATGTATCTCTTTGCTGTAATAGCATTCAGGATCCATAGAAGCTTGAACCCCTTAGTTAGAAAAACAAAACAAAACAAAAAAACCTCAAATGAATTTGATGACAGCATCAAACAAAAAATAAAAGAATCCTTTAGCTTTTTGGTTTATGTAAATTTTAAATGATCAGATTCTACTAAATTGTAACTATGTATCAATGTCTTTTAACTATCTACAGCTAATAATGCTTTAAATTAATTATCTTGTAATCATTAATTGCATTAATTTGAGTCAATAAGGTACCTACTAGTTGAAAATGGATTTACTATATATATATATATATATATATCTGTATATTAACTTTTTTTTTTTTTTAATGTTTACCTCTCTTTGTGAATGATCAACTTCAACAACATATAGTGCCTGAGGTTTTCTAGCAAATAAGCAGTTAAAGAAGGGGAGAAGAATTGTTCAGGCTGATCTCCTTTGATGAGCTTTGTACTGCTTCTGCCATCTAATTTTGCATTTGAAGTTCAGGAACTGTGCCATTTAGTGCAGGATACGCAATATGGAACAAATAAACATTTCAAAGGAATATTTCAAGTAATCTCTCATCCAAGTAAATACTGGAGAGCATCCATATAGTTTGAGTGGTATGTGATATGACTGTTTTGATTTACAAGCTCTACAGTATATCATTTAAAAAATTGTTTTTTTGTTTTTTTTTCACTCAATGGAAATTCATTTGTTGTTGTATTTTTTAACACCAGTCTTTCGAACCAAGACTTAAGAATCCAGGTATTCTCTTGGTGGGAACAACAGAGTGGAAAGAACCTACAATATTTTGGTTGAAGTTTCTTTGTGTGTACGGTGGTGGATACTTTGATTGAACTGGCACTACCCAGGAGTTTTTAGAATGCCACTTCCCTTCACCACTTCTTTTATACAACAATATTATTTGATGTAATTTACCCCAAAACAAATTGCATTCTAAGGCTTATGAAGCCACAACTCCAGTCCAGATCCTCAAAGGTATTTAAGCTCCTAAACTTCCACTGAAATTTGGAGTGCACTCAAATATTTTATTTGGTATACACAGTAAACCTCTGCGGAGCCACTGCTACTGCAGCCTCTGGTCCCAGCATCTTGCCGGCTGAGTTTACATCATGCTCAGTTCCTGTTTTCCAGCCTGGTCCACCCAGGTACAGTATCAGGCAAAGATAGACGAGACCCGGGGATGGGGGAGGAGAGAGTCTTGGTGAGAGAAATAGCCCCACAGCAGCAGAACTGCTTGCCTTCCCCCACTGATCACTCACATTTGGCCCCAGCTACCCTCTGCCATGCCAGGGCTGAGAAACCAAATAATTCCTCCCAAGTACTGACAACATTGAAACTCAGATACTGAGCAGTAGTCATCCAAATCCATGTATAGTAGAGCTATTCAAGAGATTTCCTCTATCTTCTCCATTGTGCTCCCATATTTCAGCAGGTCGATGAAAGTGACCTCATTTGTAAAAGTTTTAAGCATGTGTAACCAAGACAGGAAACACAACTTTCAAAACTGTGCAGGAGATTTAGCCACTCATCATCCACTGAACTCAATGGGAGCGGTTAAATTCCCGACGCTGCTCTGGAAAGTTCAGCCTTGTATGCCCAACTATGGGCACTCACGTACGAAAATTGTGGCCATTTGGGGGCAGCAGTATAGGGGACATCTTTTCAGTTGAAGGTGCAAGAAACACGATATAATAGATGCAAACAAGCTACAAAACACCTCCTTCAGCAAAATCTGTTTTCCCCTTTTTGTTCTCAAAAAGGATTTCCTAGACCAAAGACCCATTCAGATCAAACGCTTGAAAGAGTACTTAGATTCCTTTGGCAACCCAGGCTTGCAGCCAGTGAAAAAATCTGACAAAATCTAGACAAAACCCTGGCTGGGGAGATTTAGTGGGAGTGGTCCTGCTTTTTAGCAGGGGGTTGGACTAGATGACCTCGTGAGGTCCCTTCCATCCCTATTATTCTATGATTCTATGATTCATGCTGGAATTGGGGAGTAGAAGAGGGACAAAGAGAAGAATTGAGAGAGGTTCGGATGGGATGGCCAGGATATAGCTCTTTGCTGCAAGAGGCTAGAATTGTTGATCAGATGATTACTGTATTGTACTTTTACAGATGAATTAACAATCTAGTTCTAGAGAGGCTAAGGGAGAAACAGTTCACACTTTCATGTACAGCACAGTGGAGCTGCCTTTTGATCTGTGAATTTTTGGAAGAAGATAGTTTTTGGAATTAAGAACATGACAGGATGGGTCTTATCTCTAGATCAAATATTACTATTGTTTCCTGATCTAAGTGCTTTAATAGACTAGTGGCAAGGTCTCCACTAGTATAAAATCAATCAGTTCTACTGGCCTCAATGAAGTCATCTCTGTTTACAGCAGCAAAGGTTTAACCTAGAGGTTTCACAGAGATCTGATGATCGTTATCTAAGGGCTTTGAGAGTGTGTGCAAACTCTTTGGTAAAACAATCTCAATGTCATGGGCAGCAACAATTCCAGCCCCTGAAGCCTCAAAAAGTGACCTGTGACATACCAGGTACAAGTTGAGTTACCCCTGCCCTCTAACCTATGGTACTTTTTACAATGCCTCCAGTCCGGATTGTTAACAAATAATCTCCAGGATGTAAATCACACTCAGCTATGTCTGTGTGTATACTGCAGCCAGGAAGCCACATCTTGGCTTTTACCACATCTTGGTTATAGTGTAAAATGACCCAAGGGTGACGATGACACCAAAAAACAATCGGGATCGGGACCCAGACCCAGGCCCAAGTCCCCCCAGCCCCACTCCCTGCCATGCCAGACCTGCCCTGGCCCCGATCCAGTCCTGATTTCCTGGCCAGAGGGTCAAGGCTGGATCTGGCTCTTGCTGCTGATGGCCCCAGGTTCTTGGCCAGGGCTGGATCGGGCTGCCACCGCTGGCCCTGGATCCCTGGCCAGGGTCAGGGCTGGATTGGGCTGCCACCACTGCAGCCTGGCCTCAGGTTCCCCGACAGCATCAGGGACGGATGTTGGGGGAGCTCAGGGCAGTCACAGGCTCTATGACCCTGCACTGCCCACGGGACTCGGGGCACTGTGCTAGGACTAGAAACTCCTGTCCCCTCTGCCCAGCACCAGCAACACACAACTCATTCCCACTCTTAGACTCCCCACTCTGTCCACTTAAATCTACATCCTGTACTGCCTTAAAAATTACAAATTGATATAAAGTCAGTCATTTCATCAGAAATAATGGCGCACATCTTGTTACCCCAAATAGAGTTTGCCAAACTCTTCATTTTTACACACACTGGATTAGATAAAACAATAACACAAGCTTAGTAAATTAAAAAAAGAGATTTTAAAAGAAGCATAAAAGTCAGAAACAATTACATGCAAAATAAGGATGAAATAAATGGTACCTAACAAACTATATTAAGTTCAAAGCAAAGCATGTGCTCTCAGCAGTCTTACTCACTGAACTTCTTAGGTCAGAACCCCTTCTTTAGTTCAATGGCTTCCTTTGTCCCTTATGGTGCAGTGAATCGATGAATAGAATCAGAGTTTGTGTGAACTCTGATTTCCTTCTATGATGAGATGACTGGCTCTATGGATGTGGGGAACATGATGGATGTGCTATACCTTGACTTTAGTGAAGCTCATCATATGGTCTTCCACAGTATTTGTATCAGAAATTCAGAGAAGTAAGGATTGGATGGATAGAAGATATGATGGATAGAAAGCTGGCTAAATCACCAAGCTCAGTGGGTAATTATCAGTGACTCGATAACTCACTTTGCAAACCGGAAGAATCCCATGCACTACTACAGATTAGGGACTGACTGGTTAGGCAGTAGTTCTATTGAAAAGGACTCAGGGGTTACAGTGGAAAGAAGCTCACTACGAGTCAATAGTGTGCCCTTATTTACAAGAAGGCTGGTGGCATATTGAGCTGCATTGCTAAGAGCAATGCCAGCAGATCAAGGGAAGTGATTATTCCATTCTATTTGGCATTGCTGAGGCCTCATTTGGAGTATTGTATCCAGTTTTGACCGCCTCCCACCGAAAGGATGTGGACAAACTGGACAGAGTTCAGCAGAGGGCAACAAAAATGATTAGCAGGCTGCAGCACATGACTTATGAGAGGCTGAGGGAACTAGGCTTGTTTAGTCTGCAGAAGTGAAGAATGAGGGGGGAATTTGATAGAAGCCTTTAACTACTTGAAAAGGGGTTCCAGGGAGGTTGGAGCTAGGACATTCTCAATGAAATAGTCTTAAATTGCAGGGGTGGGGAGTTTAGGTTGGATATTAGGAAAAAACTTTTTTACTGGGAGAGTGATGAGGCACTAGAATGGGTTAGTGAGAGGTGGTGGAATCTCTATCTTCACAGGTTTTTAAAGTGCACTTTGACAAAGCCCTGTGTAGGATGATTCAGTTGCAGTTACTCCTGCTTTGAGCAGGAGGTTGGATAAGATGACCTCCTGAGCTTCTTTCCACCCCTAACCTTCTGGAATTCTATGAACACCTTGGGGTGTTTGTTCCTTCTGTTTAGTGTCGCCAATTTTGGTTGGATGTATTCCTGTAGGTTTCATCACAGGGCAGAATATTTAATTAAAGATTAATCTTTAATTTCTGGAGATCCCAAGACAATCCTGGAGGGATTCCTTCTTATAGCATAAGTTCTTCTCTCGGAAACTGTTCTAGGCTGTTTGTAAGCAATCCAAAATGGAGGCTATAGCAGCAAAGCATTTTAAATATAAGTAACTGATATCCTTGTACCAGTCCTCTGCTTTTCAAAGTATTTCCTTTCTATTACATAATAAAGCACAGGTTTGAATGACTTAAGTTATATGTCCAATTAAAAATGCTGTTTAAGCAGACAGTTGTATTACTTCTATAATTTGGAAACAATGTAACACACACAGGATATTCAATTAATGTCATGCTTGTTTCTCTAATTAAACTTCTCTAATTGTGTTTGAAAAGCTTGAACTATGCATTACTGTAGATGTTAATACAATGCAATGTTATATTCTTCACTAATCAAAATATACAGGAGTAATTATGAACCAGAATTTTCTCATTTACCTCAACAGCAACTTAAGTTTACACTTTTGCAAATGCCTTGCATGTTAAAAAGTATAAATAAAACTTTCCTTATCTCAGTAAACATAACTAGAGATGCAGCTGACTGTATCTGCAGCATTTTGAATTTACATCTTTTGGGTGCTACGCATGGTTTGTTTAGTTAATTGATTTTGCACATTCTTACTGATTTATGTTTATTTACCAGTTCAAGTAATACAAATGCTGACTAAACATTTGGAGAGAACACTCAGAATTCACATCCTTCCTTTTGGGGGCGGGGGGAAGTGAAAACAGTAGATTAAACTTCAGAGATAGAAAATATATTTCCAGTCATGCAACTTAAGCCCTGATCAAATAATGAAGTGGAAAGAGCAAGTTGCATGTCAGTGGCTTGGAAATTCATGATTTGATTGGTTAAGAACCAATTATGTATTCAAGCCCAAAGCCCGGGAAACGTTACCACTTAAAGCTAAGTTGTATCGATTCAAATATAGATCAGAAATTGATGAGTCTGAGAAAGAGGTGAGAATCACTCTTTCCTAATAAAAAACAAAGAAGGGGTCCTGTGGCACTTTTAAAGACTAATGTTTATAATGAGAAAGCCAGTTCATGTCTCTATTGAAACACAAGCTGATGGTGTCAAATTTGCATATGAATTCTAACTTTGTGGTTTCTCTTTGGACCTTTGATTTAGGATTAGCTTATTTAAGAAATGCAGCAGATACGTCTTTTCACAAAGTGACTGGGGAGATTGAAGTGATCCCCTATTGGTTTTTTTAATGTTGCCATTTCCCACGTCAGATTTGTGTCCATTTATTCTTTTGCACGTAGACAGTCCAATTTGTCCTATGTATAAGGTGGAGGGGCATTCCTGGCACATGATGGCTCTCTCTCAACCTCATTATTTTCTGATGTGTTGTTCCACACTGTTTGAATCTATACAAACTTGATTTGCTGAAGTAATCTGACCTGATTCAGTGAAGTGTAATTTTAGGATTTATCTTTCCCTCCCATACTGTCACTTTTTCCATTTTCTAGCACCCAGGAAAGCTCATGCAGAAAAATTAATGTTAGTCTTTAAAAGTGCCACAGAAATCCTTGATTGTTTTGCTGTGTAAGGCTTCTTCATTGGTACAAGTTCCTTCAACCCACAGAAGTATACACCTGAAGCTCCATGAATTGAGAAATTAAATTGAATTTAAATTAACGAGATTACACCTGGAGCCTTACCACCTGGAATGGGTGACCTTAGAGAGTGAATTGGTACAGGTAGGTGCCTATCCTCAGGAACCCTACAGATTGGGGAAGGGGATGAGATGCTTTAACAGGGTTATGCCTTGAGCTTTACAGATTAGGGTAAAAGGGGAATGCCCTTGTGTGTGTGCAAGTAATAAATCCTGCTCTCTTTCAGCAACAATTCAGAGCTATGTGAAAATGTCTGACTATAGATAAAAGACTTAGAAATGTTCATGAGCAGTGAAACAGACAAACCAGTGCAAGCAGGACAAGTTACTTAAATGCACCAGGTTTGTGGCAATCTAAATTATTTCAGAACCAATAGACCCTGTCCATCTTTCACAGAAGAAGATCCACTCTAAAATTGTTTTGTACCAAAACAAGGGTAATTAAGAGGAGGATTGGTAAATTTTCTATCCAACTGTTCTAATTGAAAATTGGGTTTTTGACTAAACTTCACAAAGGATCTCCTTTGGAGATTAAAAAAAATATTTTTGTTTGTTTTGTGGGTTTGTTTGTTTGTTTTTTTTAAACAAGAAAACTAAACATTTTCCATCTTCCAAAAGTTCAATCAAATTTTCAATTCATCCAACAGAGACTATTTGTATGGAAAACTTCAGTAAGATTCTTTCAATTTTCCAAATGGGGTGGAACACTGACCAGATTGATTTAAGTGTACCTTAATTTATTTTACATTTTCATTATTGATCCCTCTAGTGGAATTTACAAATTATCTGTACACAATGCATTTCAAACAGTAAAAGCACTAACTTTATGACAAATTGGTACTACCATTCCTCGCATAAATATCTCATAACGAATGTCTAAATATTTTTGTCACTCTCCTGACTCTGGATGTGAGGGGCTTCAGTTATCATTGGAATGTTCATTTTGTGAAGGAAGGTGTGTTAAACAGACACCCAAAATGGCTAACAAATCCATCAATTTCTAATGAAAAGTATTATACATTAAGACAGTTCAAAACACTTAAAGGAAAGGTAGAATAGGAAGCAAAGAATACGGGGCAAGATAAACAACATTGTAACTGAAAAAGCAACAAGGAATTACAATGATACCAGCAAAATAAGCTTCATTTTAGACAAAGGAAATGTGGGGGTGGAAGGGAGTTGGGGGAATCCTGGGGAAGAAAAAGAAGAACTACCGCGCTATACCTCATGTTGTATTAGCCTAACTATTTTTAGTATAGTACATTTATATGTTTTACTATGTAATTAACCAATTGTAATTGATTATGCAAGTCTCATAGCAAAATGACTGGTCAAATATTTTTATATAGACCTAACTATTCCCTTGGTATATTGTTTAAATATACGGTACCTATCTGAATGGATTTTGAACACTGTTTTTTATGTTAACAGTCTTTTCAATAAGATTTGTACACACTAGTCCTACATACAACTTCCTTTCCACTCATGAATTATTAACTGCCATCAACTTCTCAGTAAAGTTGAAATTGCATTGAAAATTAAATATATCATAAGTTGAAAGAGAGAAAATATTGTAAACATGAAGGGCCTAGTAATTCAACTTTCTTCAATGGATTTGTTCCTTTGAGAAGCAAATCAGATCCCATGGGATTTTTGCAATGTTGCATTTTTAATAGGTCCAGGTGCTCATCTCCATAAGTCTATTTTCTGCTACTCCACAACAAGACAGACAAGTTCGGCTTATTGGAGGATTTCCTCAAAGATAGTAAAATATTGAGAGACATAGACCTGCCAGAACAATGTCTATACCAATTCACTTCCTGACTTTCAGTGTCTTTACTTTACTTCTGTCTCCTTGCAATCTTTCAGCTCAAGTAATATCCATGGCCCTAATTAAATATAATGAATATGGTGGTCTTATCTCAGTCTAATGAATAAAATATATGAACACCACTTGCACCACAGAACAGAGATGCTAATGAATACAGAGGCAATAATGCAACCCCCTCTCTAAAAGCAATCCCTCTGGATCATAATTGCACCTTTAACTGCAGTTGGTTTTAAAGATCACATTATGAGGCTGAACAGGAGAACTCAGAAGGTCAAAAAATAACATCTTATTTCAGTTTCACTAAGGCTCATTTAAACTGACTATCGCCAAGGCCCTTGGAAATTATATTTTCATTGTGGGATGCTAAGGAATCCAAGAAATACAGGGTATATACAGGGAATTTTATTAATCCAAAAGACAGAACTGAACGTGTGTTCATAAGAACAGATTTTCAAAGGAGTAGTGGAACCTGCCTTTAAAAAAAAAAAAAAAAAAAAAAAAAAAAAAAAAAAAAAGGACTTGGTAATTTTAAAATACCAAATCTTCTCCAAATAGGGAGTGTCCCCTAAAATCCTCGGAAACTGATTATGACAAAGTACATTCTTCAACACTATATTCTGCCTTTCAAAATAGTGGGTCTACAGCCTGGTATAATCACAAGGATTCCATGTCTTATATTCACTGAAGTCAATCCTGTTTTATAATCCTTACAACGAACCACACCCCACTGCATGAATGAGGAATCTATGCTTATAATGACTTCAGTAGGGGCAAATACACTTTCCTTTCATAGTTTGCTCCAGTGCACAACTGGTCTCAAAATAAACTTTCTGACAGCTTGTCTAAAAGGTGAGTTAGTACATGATGAGTAAGCATGTGAATTTACAATGCACCAGCTCCTCATGCACTAATTTTGTTGACACTAGTACAGCAACTCTTATTGCACTCTAGCAGTGTTTACACTGAATGTTTTTGCACTGCAAAGTCACATCCTGGCTTACTATACACAAGTTAGTCATGTAAGAAACTTAGTATTTTAGCTTGCATTGTCCCTTTTTGCAGCTTAAACATTTTTCTAGTAGCCATAATTGATTCTCATGCACCTTAAAATATTCCTTTACATGCCTGTACACACCCTCATTTACTTCTATTTACTGAATCTCCAGCTCTCTCAGATTTACCATCTTGATTTTTTTTTCCTAAGCCTTTTATTACATTTGCTCTCCACTTGACCTGTTTCAGGCCTCTGTGCATTTTAAATCTTGCCCCGGACTGAATGAAATCTTTTAACTGAGGCATATCCACTATTAAGTGCACAATGATTGGAAAACATTGGCAAGTCTCAAAAGGTTCAGAGTGTCAGGAGTGCCTGTTTTCTTTTGTTCATGATTTCCATAGGACTCAGTCAGTCTCCTTCCAAAGCATGAGCCTTCTAACCCTAAATTCATCTGCTCTTCTCCACAGTATTATTTTTAAAGCTCCATTTTTTCCCTCACATGACAGCCTTTCTTCCCCCTCCTTTTCTTTAGCAGATGTATGGTCCCCTTCCCTTATCATTCATCTCTTTGAGGGAAGGGAAGCAACCTGGGAATTAGCTAGAGATATCAGAGAAGCTCCCATTTCTGGCAGAAGGCTAGCAATAGGAAAAGGCAGAACATCAACCTGCTGTCAGAAGACTAGGGGGGAAGGATTACACTTACCCCCATGTGTTAGACTTCTGTGAAGGACTGAGTTAGGTACAGAACTAGGTAGAGAATAGAAATTCCATTTTACGCAAGATTGGGAGACATTGAAATACTCTTCCATCCCAACTCAGCATGAAAGCTTTCTGTGAAATAATTGACTTTCCTTTTGGAAAGATCACAACAAAATATTTAGATTTTGATTTATGTTATAGAATATGAAACAAAACTATTTTAAAAGTCACTGAGAGAAATAAAAATACTTCATTCTGAAAATGGAATATTTCAAACATGGTAGAGAAAAAGGGGACACAAACTCTCTCAGACATTCATGAATTCTTGTCATTTCACCAAAATGGAGGTGTTTTGACTGAATTGCACTTTCAGATGGAACAGTTTTATATCTGAAAGTTTTTTCCAATTAACTCTAGTTAGGGACTTTTGACATTCTGTTGTACCATAAAAGCCATTTTACTCTGGCAGCCTTCGTAAAGCAATTCCCCTATGGCTGAAGTTGATTTTATGGAAGCCCACCAGGAACTCAAGGCTTAGTGCTTGTATCACCTACAACATTTGCTTGTGAGCCTGTGGAACAATAGTGACATCCTGCAGTGAGATGGGTTATGGTTGTTTGGGCTTCTGAGGTATCAAGGTTTACAACATACGGTAAGTCAGCAAGTACAACATGTAGCTTGTGGTCATTCCTAGTAGATGAGGTCAGCTTTTCCTCCTCCAAGCAGCAGCCTTTCAGCTAGTCTGATTTATAAACATCTTATAAATTTAGCTGCAATTAACTCCCCACTTGTTGCCCCACTTTATTAGGAAAGAGGGACCAAGTCCATGAAGATCTCTTTTTCCTGGAGAGTCCCAGCAGCATAACTCCAAAGGAATCATAGTTTATGACAGCCCCTGAAACTCCCAGGGGAGGAAATCTGATACAAATCTAATGCTGTATTCTTTGACTCCATGCCCAATCTGCTCATACAATCCAGATGGAGGAATGGGTGAGTCTCTTAGGCATAAGAATTTGTATGATCAGACTCCTGCTTTGTCACTCTTCTGTTGCTTGAGAAACTCCATTTCCAGTAGGGCTGTCATCATGCAGCTTTTCATCATAACTAAGTTATTCACTTCAGGAAAAGACAACTTTACATCATTATAACAAATAAATCATGGTATGAAGGACTTAATGTATATATATTTAATTAATTCTTTGAACTCTGCCAGACTTCTAGTTTCAAAAGAATAGCAAGAGTGACAAACTAATGAGGACTGACACAGGTCACTGTAATTACAGACATTTTTCAAAGTGCTGCATAAGGAAATAGCAGCTATAATATCATTCATAATTCATTAAAACCTAAAACATTGAAGTGAATGTGAAATTGCTGTATGAGCAACTTTTCCTGATATGCTGTATGCAAGGAGACCAATGAATAATGTGTTCTACTTGTATAAGAATTTCTCTTTTATTCAAGTGACCTAATTTTGTCTCTTATATGATATGATTACTTTCATAGCACTTATTACAAAGCTGTGATGAATTTGAATAAAAAATGATTATGACGACATTCCAATTCAATGTTTCCACAAGATAATAAAAAGAAGGTAGCAGTGGTTTTGCACATTATATAAGCATTAAAGCTTTGAATAGCCGAAAATAAAAACAGATTTATTTTCTTAAGGTAAAAGTTACCATATTCTGGCATCTGTAATGTAGTTATGTTTGAAAAAATTAAAATTTTATAACTCTGAATATATTCTTAAAAACTAAATTAGCAGCAATTCACATATTTTGTACTTATTGTCTACTTTGGGCTATTTTTAAAATTAAATTTAATACTCGTTTAAGTTAACAAGAAATGCAGAAAGATTATTCAAAGTAATTATTATTACTACTATTAGAAAAAAGGGACTATTGTGCTGGTATCTCTCCCCATGATACAATAGACTATTTTCATGTTGGGAAGATTAACTATGAATGCACTCACCAACATTGCATCAAAACTGTTTTGGCTCCCAAGAAAGGATAAGCTATGAGGTAAAGCAGAAAACTATATCGCAGTATGGAAGTTTCTATGGCACTGATCCTACAGACATTATGGACGTGCATAAAGCTAAACCTACAAGTAATCACATTGACAGCAGCTAACGTAAGTAAAGTTAAGTTTGATTATGAGCACAAACAATTCAGGGTTCTGTATTTGGGTCATACTCTCCATGGAAAGCTAATATCTTGCTTAATTTTTAATAGCAAAAAAGAAGAGAAAGAAAATTGAAGGCAGTTTATTGGAAGTGATACCACAGGTGAGAATATTCGCTACTGTTCATAATGCTTACTACCGTGTATAGCCCAGTTAAGCTAAGATTCTCACAAATCACTTGTCTCCAAGATCCTGAACTTTAAATAAACATGAAATATTACAAAATTTGCAGTACCATAAATGGAGTTTGTAACATTCATGATTTCATCTGGCAGATATGCAGTAAAGGAACAACAGTGGTCTATTGTGGGCTTGCTATGCTGTACTCAAACCCCGCTATCTCCTTAGTTGTATACCAGCCCTGCAAATTATTAAGATGAAGAAGGGGAAAAAAAAAAACAAAAACCCAAAACGAACAAAAACCCCCCAAAGAAACAACTTACTGTTTAAGGCACAAAAATCTGTTCACCCACCCTTTACCATAAAGGCACTTTATTTGCCTGTGAATAAATTACTCTCCTTCTGCAAGTGGTTCAGTAGAATGTTACAGTACTGTCCATCTAACCTAAGAGAAATAGAGAACTTCCTGAACAGCCACCAGCTGAAATGGGCAAAATAGAATAAGTTTTTTTTTTTTTTTCCCAGAACTGTTGATTTCTGTTATAACCATTTGGCCTGATTTCCCTAAGAAGGTAAGTGCTTTCGGTTCTAAACAATGTCTATGGGATCTCTGACTATCAAATTCAATGTGCTTTGAATGTGAAACACTAAAATTGATACACTTGACATCAGGAACTAATTTTAAAAATCTAAGCCTTGATTTCTGTCTTAGCTTTCTTAGCTGTAAAATGGAGTTCATACTATGAATTCAGTAGGACTACCATAGGGCTACAATTGTTAGTGTACATAAAGCATTTTAAGAGTCTGTTTAGATGGTGGGTGATACAGAGTTCACAGTATATAATCACATATGCACATTTGGTGGTGGAGAGGCATATGCTATTGATGATCAGAATTAATAAGATTCCACCTAGTTCTCTGCTCCCTTCAGATTGTTCCATAAATTTCAAGCAGGAAATTCCCCGTCTATCCATCTTGTTCCTCAGTTAAGCATGAAACGCATTTGAATATAAGAATTTTTTGGTCAATAGCTCTAATGTAATATTTGTATGATGTTTTGGTTAAAGAGAAGCAAGTTGCATTGAATAGTGTATACAAGAATACCACAAATCAGTGACAATATTACTGCCTCTTTTCTTCCATCCGCTTTATCATATTAGATGGTTTCTTCAACTCCTTTGTGTTACGAAATGGTATAACTCATATTGATAGAGTTTTCATCCATCAACTACTGTCTGAAGTTTCAACACACATTATTATGTTATAACAAAAGGAATACCTATTTATTTTGTGAACTGAACTACATTTCACCTATTTTTATTTCCGAGTTACCTGTCGCAAATATCAATAAATTTGAAAAAGTACTTGGGACCCAGATTACAAGAAAAAATACCTAAACAATGAAGGTGTGGCTAGATTTAATCTTTTCTCTAGCCTTTTCCTGATGCACCCAATTTCCCCTCCTCTGCACAGTCATTGCATACAGATGTTATTAAGTCCAATTGCCTCCTTTAGTAATATACTTTAAGGTAGATTTACACCTTCACTTAGTATATATGCTAAGGCTCTTAAAACTTGTGAGTACAGAGTCCATGTCACAGCTGGAGTTATCCTTCATTTAATCCACTATACAAGCAGCCACGGGTGGACCAAAAAATGGTTGTTTGACCACAAAGAAATGGCTGGTCACTCTAGAAAGAAGATAGGTTCATATAGTAAGTATAAATAAGGATTGTTGTGTAGCTCTAATTAAGAATAAAATTTTAAGCCAAAACTGAAGTTTTTATATGATGCATGAGAACTTTCAACATATATTGTTCCCAAACAAAAGAAAGAATATACTAAAGTCATAACGGTGTTTGTAATTTTAAACAAGTTATTATTCATATATAAAGATTTGGTACGTGGTTTTAATTGTCCTTGCTTATTAAATGTATTAGTAGAAAAGGAATTTGGCCTGGGGAAAGAAGCCTGAAGCTCCAGGAAAAACCTAGTTAGTGTTCAGGAACTTTGGAAGCATTCTAGATCCAAAATAACCCTTTTCCATGAATTTCATAGTACAGAATTTTGTAACAACTTTCATTCAAAGATTACAGGGAAATTGAGACACAGGACATCTTAAACCTCAGTTCAGTAAATTATTGTATTTCAGTGTGCTCCTAATTTTAAGCACACATCAAAGGCTATGTCTACACTTGCACTTTTAAGTCGACTTAGTTAAAGTCAACTTAGTGTGTCTACACTTAAAATTAAAGTCGACTTAAAGGGGAACTTACAAAGCCCACCTAGAGCGTCCACACCGCTCTAGGTCAACTTCAAGGGGCTCGGGGGACCTTGGGCAGGTCCACGGTGGCGGGGGGGGAGGGGCCTTGTGTGCAATGGGGCAAGGGGGGAACAGGGACCCTGGTAGGGCTTGTGGGCAGTTTGTGATGCTGTCTGGATTTAGGGAAGCATTTATGATATTATTTTCTATTCATATATCCTAAATGCTCTATAATACATAGGAGCTATGTCATGTTTGGTATCAATAGAAAGGTAGTAATTTGCTGGGAATGATTATATAGTT
This sequence comes from Pelusios castaneus, assembly GCA_007922175.1. Taxonomy (NCBI): domain Eukaryota; kingdom Metazoa; phylum Chordata; order Testudines; family Pelomedusidae; genus Pelusios; species Pelusios castaneus. The sequence goes on along the minus strand of ML685794.1, from coordinate 13,899,352 downwards.
TATATCTATTTGGATTAGATTATATAGTTTATGTCTATTTGGATTAGATTATATAGTTTATGTCTATTTGGATTATATCGTTTATGTCTATTTGGATTAGAAGTTAGTTTAGATAGGAATTTGGTGTTCTATGTATACTTTAACTTGTGTGATTTTATGGAAATGTCTGAGAGGGGCGGGTGTGTCAAACCATTGTGTCCTTAATGTTTAGGAATTTTCCAGCTACAATGGGCCCAGGGAGTAAACTGATGAGCCATTAAGAACACAATGGGCCAATACCACCTGGCACATTCCTTAACATTAAGGAGACAATAGTTTGACACACCCGCCCCTCTCAGACATTTCCTCCTTTAGGCTCAAGGTCCTGTTAACCCATGATTAATCAGTATGAGATTTGTGTACCCCATAACTGTAGGAATTCTGTAGTGCTCTTCGCTATATTATCTTTTCAAGTATCATGTATTCTGTAATTTCGATGAGAAGTAAGGGCATTTAATTATTTATTTATTGGGCTTCAGAACTTGTATTCGTGTTTGGTCTTTGTAGAACTACAGTAAAACTTCCAAAATTGTCATCTTCCATTTTCATCAAGTTTCAGAGATCAAGTCCCAACTTTCAGGAGCTCTCAGTCATACAAGATTAAACCACCCCATTGCTTGAAAGGAGGAGGAAGAAATTATTATATCCTATACAACCACATGACTTCACTGAATTTAGCCCAATGGGCCAGGCTTAGGTCCACATCCACAAAGTTATTTAGGATCCAAACTACCATCAAAATCAATGGATGTTAGGAACCTCAATATCTTTGTGGATACGAGCCCAAATCCCCTAACTACAGATCGCTTGAACTAGGCACCACTCAGCAAAGCTGCACGTATATTTTCCTTTACCATTCTTAAACAGTTTTAGGCCACTAATTACCAATATTGTCCAGTATAGAAAATGTATTTCCTGGTGCAGAATACCACAAGGAAGGGTTTGCGTATTCTACAGAATGCTGGAGAAATTTCCAATAATTGCATTAATTCTTCCTTTATTTCATCAATGAAACCTTGCAAGAAAATCAGAAATGTTTACATTTCTGAATTATCTTAATAATGTGATTAGTCCCATTAAACTCAATGAATAAGATCATTGTGTCCATTCTTTCTCCATGGCCCCCTCTTTGACTATTTATTTTTACATGCATACACACAATAAGTATATACAGTGTGTTAATAAATAAAATAACCAGAATTATGTAAAAGAGTAGTGAAACGTATTGGGATTTTTAAGTTAACTCATCGAGTGGATTTCTCCCTCAGTCTATTGAGTCTCTTATGAAATTTAAAAGTAAATGTTTGTTCTGGATATCCAGTTTAAATCAACTAATTGAACCTCTTCCAGCGCAAAAACTTTGTAGCTGAAAATTGCAAAAGTCAGAAAAGTAGTTGGGCTTCTGCCTTGTATTATCTGAAAAGAGCAATGCATTGAATGGTCAGCATTGTATTATAGAAACAAGTGCAATTTGTCTATTTCTTGGAAGATGTACGCTAAAGATGACTTAAGTGTCCAGGAATATAAATGATGGTCATAATGATCCAGATGTTATTGTGATGGCTGTGAAGCATCACCAATAGAGTATTAAGCCATTCTGTAGCTTGTTGCTTATTTTCTTGTCAGTTTCTTGGCATTTGTGAGCTTGCTTTCTCTTCATCCATAAAAGGAACATGCTAATCAATAAAGTGATAAAAAATAATTGAGGTTGACAAATAGCCAAAAAAAGAGCTTGTACCTTTATTTTAAAACTGCATTTGAGGCATCGATGGGTTAGAGTAATCTACCTCTCCTGGGGACTTTTTATTGATCCCTTGCTAGTTTGATGCGTGTGAAACTGTTCTACATAAACAGTCAGAGGCTGAGAACAAACAACTAAAGTTCATTAGGGGAGTCATTTCTTCACCTATTGTAGATAATGGCAGAATTCTTATTTTATTAATAGGTGCACAAATTGATAAAAAAAATCAGTGCATTGTATATTTAATATTAAATGGCAACACTACAATGGGGGAGATGACGAGAACTGCTGCAGCTGAAAATTCAGGAGTGCTGATTCTGCCCTCTTTTCTTGTTCCTGTGCATTATTGGAACAGCATGCAGGGCCACACTGAGTCAAGAGGGCAAAAAAGAAACAGCAGAAAATATGTCCTTGGGAGTGGGAGAGATGTAATTTTTTTTCAAGCACAAAAGCCCAGATACACAAAGATATTTAGACTCCTAACTTCTGCAAAAGTTAAGTGCTTAAATACCTTTGAGGACTTGGACTTGAATATTTACCTTTACATTTCTTCCAGCAGTTACTGTAATAGATTCCATTTTGTCTCTTTGTCATAGTTGGTTCCTGAACCCCTCAATACTAATCCTAACAAAAGGGATCGTCTGTAGGATGGAACTTAATTTGCTTATACCACCATCAAATTAACTCCTCTTTATTTATGTAGTATTGAGGGCTGCAATCTTGTCCCTCTGATCTCTATTTCACAGGGAGAGTAAAAGCTGTTTGTTAAGGGTGGTCACACATGACATGACAGTATAAATCATAACAAGAAACATAAGGACCTAATCCATCATCACTGATGAGTGGGATTTTTTCTACTGATTTCAGTGGACTTCCGATTAAGTAATAAGAAAAGAAGGCATTAAAAACAACAGAAGGGGATGTACAAAGGGAAAATGCTTACAGAGGGGAGTCCCTTCAAAACAAACATTTCTTTAAAAGAAAAAAAATGAGTTCCAGGTTGTATTTAAACTTAACTGCATTAACCAACTTATTGAGGGACACCCAATATGTTGTAGTCAAGAGCCAAGTCTAGATGTTGATACTTGTTGACCCATTAACTATCAGTGAGTGAAATACACTTATAGCACAGAATGCCAACTGAAGCTTTGAACTGGAGCTTCCCAAAGAGCTTTCTCTACCCTCAATTTCTGCATTGTTCTCCAGTCACTCTATTATTCACCTTCTATTCTTTCGTCATGCATTCATTATGACCCACATACTTTTTCTCATCCCCCTTACAGTCTTTCCATTCATTCTCTCATCATCCTTTCCCATGGATTACTACTTAACTTACCTTGGGGCTTAACTACAGTTTTCTGCTGTTGGCCTGATTCTCTCTCTTTATAGAGCAGTGGGAGCAGAAGTTTTCAAACACAGAAGAACTTTTAGTTTGATAGCAAGATTTAGATTCTTTTCTAATCTTGTATTGTTTTGGGGGTGTAAATTGCAGAACCTGTAAATAAACATTTGTATGACCATAAAATTACTTGGAGGACGATGAATTATGGGTGAAATTTTCTTCATCCACATAAATCTAAATAAATTGTTTATTGCAGGTGTAAAATAAGGAGTATGGAGAAATGAAATTCATACCCTATTATCTCCATTCAGTCTTTGAGACCACAGCATGGTCTTTAATGCAGCAGCTATCCTTCTCTTACCACTAACTTGAACCATTTCACTCACCTTTCCCAGGCAGGCACTAGACCCAACACTGCTATTGGAACAGACTCAGGAGAAGCTCATGAAGCAAAGCCTGTCATTAGGAAGATTATTATATAGATCTACATATGCACATGCTTTAAAATAAAAGTATTCTGGACTAGTTCAATAGCACTTTAATTTGGTGTAATTACAAAGTTAAGAAACAAACCTTGTACTTTCTCTGTAAACACATTTTAAAAATATTTTGCACTCTTCCCCTTATACATTGCATCACAAAAGGAAAAGTATCAGAAGACAGACAAGTGTGGACTTTGAAATGTTATCTAATTGATAAGAACATAATATAATTGAGGCTATACATTTGATAGGAACAGGCAAAAGCTTATAGCAAAAATGATCTCTTCTCAAAATATAAAATTTTTGACCACGTGTTGGCAGAGTATCTGTTCTCAGTACGTGACATCTAGGGTTGGGAAAAATTCGGATCATCAACAGATATGGTCAAGATCACAAAATGGACACAAATCTGGATGACAACTGCAGTGATTCATATGAGCAACTGTGGGAAACATTTATTCAGAAAAATGTTAGATAAAAGAAATGTTAGGCTTATTCTCAGAGAATGACAGAATTCTTACAGAGGCTTGTTCCCCAAAAAAGGGGAACTGTACAAAATATTTACGTAACAATTCTTTTTCCATCTACTGTATGCTGGAGGTGGTAATTTTCATACTGCATATTTTTTTTCTTTATTAATAGAAGATTTTTCTCAACCACCTGTGTGAGTAATCTGCATCCCTAATTCATGGCTTCCTCTGAACTCATCCACTTTGGTGCTTATGGCTTTTGAGATATGGTTAATTCTTGGGGAGATCTTACGTGTACGGAGTCAACACAAAATATGCTTTTTGGCATTGGGCAAGGTTGTCATTTCTCTCTTGTCTTTACTGATAAAAATGTCTCTTCAAGCAATGGAAGGAAATGCTGCATGCCATTCACACTGTTTTCAGTTCCAGCAAGATAAGAGATCTGAAAAGTCTGGGATTATTTGCCTGCACTGGTATATCCTTGCCTCAGAGTTTTTTCACCAACCACATCATTATCTGCAACCTACTGGAAGATTTTCAACAGATTTCATCAGAAGCACCCATTGACACAAAGTTTGGCCAAGAAACAATTAGCAAGCATTCCCTAGCTCTAGCCCAGAATTCCATGGAATCTTCTTTTTATGTGGTAATACCGAGAGCCAATAGCCAGGGTGAACAAGCTCACCAGTACCACAGCCAGAGATAACAGAAGTAGTGTTTCCACAAACTCTGCCTCCTTCACAGCAAAAACTGCCATTCATTTATCTTCGCTTATTTTGGTTAAAGTGTCAGTTCTATAAATCTAGGTTTAGAATTTACAGTGGTGTCTACTTGGATTAGAACAATGTTATGCTCAAGCAATCCTTGTCACTTACAGATGATTTAGGGATTGGAAACTCTGCAGACATGTTTTCTACATAGGCAGCATGTGAGGGGCTCTATCGAGTTGTGGGATATGGGAGTAATGAGATAAACAACGCTGAGTGAGGTGGCGATTTCATTTCACAGTGAGAGAATCCATGGTAATGAGGAGTGTAGTTAGTACATGTAATTATTGTACAATGCACTACATTCTGCCTATTTTGCTGGACCCTGTTGCCCGCTGTGGCTTGGTGTTTTGCCAGAATTATGTCTCCCTCATCCTCACTGTATCAAGTCAGTAAACAGCCTACTACATAAGACCAATACACTGAGACACTCCTTTACGCCAAGTGATAGAAGCTTGTACTTTGAGGCTAAAGGTGCTGTGCTCCAGCCCTTCTGGTGATCAAAGGGGGTCTTTGAGTGAGTTCTTATCTGGATGTTTTTTTACTTCTGTCTTTTATGGAGGTGTGCTGGGGAGCCAACCACAATAGGCATATCAATTTCTGGAAATATTCACCAAGATTAAACAGTATTTGAACCTGTTTTGGGGTTACAGCCTATTTCTACTTCTTTATACATTGGTGGCCCAATGCACCGCATTTCACAACACTCAACTTTCCTTCCGTCTCATCCCTGATTTGAAGTCAGGTTTAGGCCCAACCTTGGTGAAGGCAAAAGAAGAAATAATGATAAAACATGGAAGTTTTTTTCTCTCTCTCTTTAAAAGCAAGGCCTGTTCCACTGAGACAATTGGCATTGAAAACCTCCATTCTCTTGGTTGTGTATTAGTTCAGGCATGACAATATGTGTATCTTCAATTATGAATTTCATCTTACATTATGAGTAACAGCATGAAATAAAAGCTACAATCTCAATTTAGGAATTGAGGGTAATTGGAATTTTTTTTTTTTTAATGAAGATCGTTTTTTGTGATACTTCTCATAATTCCTCTTTATTACTAAGGTTATCCTATGCCCTTAGATAAAGAGATCTTGTTAATACAGTTTAGTTCTCAGCTACTTAACAGCATAGGTAACATCCAGTCATGCAGCCCCCATTTACTCCTGCACAGCTAGAGTGAAGTACAGGGACATGAGCAAGAGTTCTCCCTTGATTGGGTTTATAGTCCAAATTACAATCTAGCCTCCTAATTGTAAAATTGTTATTGATGATGTAGCAATTAAAAAGAATAAAGGACTATAGGATGAAGTAAGTGTTAGTATATAGATATTTAGGCCTGTCTGTAAAAATCTTATGCTCCTAAACCTTTAAGTATGTTCCTACCATGTAGTTAGTTATAGGGATATCAAACAATAAATAAATAATAATAAATCACAGGCTGCTTATCTATGGGCCTTCTCTCACTTTAACAGTTTGAGGCCTTGGACTTTGGCTAAGCAAAGTCAAGAACAGCAGGGACAGCCATAATCTGGGAAAGCATGTGGTCACATCCACACATTCCAAACAGTTTACATTAAAACAAGGTTAATGCCAAGCTGTTCAGAAGACGATCTCCAGATAAAAAAAAGATGCTAGAATGTTTGAGTTCCAAAGGGGTAGCCGTGTTAGTCTATTGCAGAAAAACAAACAAAGTCCTGTGGCACTTCTAAAGACTAACAGATTTATTTATCACATGAGCTTTTGTGGGAGAAAATCCCACTCCGTCAGATGCATTCTGTAAATTTCCCATCTTCAAAGCGTCTGACGAAGTGGGATTTTCTCCCACAAAAGCTATTGCGATAAATAAATCTGTTAGTCTTTAGAAGTGCCACAGGACTCTGTTTTAGGAAACTTTGACAGCATTCTGTCTGATTTTTAAATACTTCTGAATGGTTGTGGTTATAGAACTTACACTTTGTTTGCTCATTATGGTAACCTCTGTACTGATAACTTCTTTCTGATTCTTTGTTTCTGTCTATCGCATAACTAATTGTAATCAGGTAAGGTGGTGAGGTATGACTGGTTAAAGAATAATGTTACAATATGTTCAAAGAATTATCTTATAATATTTTTAAGAAAAATAATAGTTAAGATACCAGGTCAAACAGGAAGTAAAGAGTGGGGGAGAAGAAAAATTACTGGGGCGAAGAATTCAGATTCTTGCTTGATTACCCCAATAAACCCATAATATTATCTGTTGCTGGACTCTGGACTTCTACTTCTGTCAGTGAACCGAGAACTTAGGGAAGGGGCCCTAACAGTAAGTTTCCTGGTCACACACAATAGTTAATAAAACACCTCAAGTATATTGCCATGCACTTTTTGATATTTCAGATTTCATGGTTGATCAATATTTTTCCTTTCTAATGAGTTTGCACACATTCTTTCACCTTTTTTTAGGTGATAGCACAGTCTTGATCGCAGTGTTGTTTCCATACTGATTAACTGTGTTGTCACAATTCAGTGTTTGCGACATCAATGAATCAGGCAAGCTGTGCTGGTGATTAGACAGGATGGTTTCTATTTACCGTAATATTCTGATAATCGACAATATGGGAATGAAACTACATATGTAGCATATGAAATTCTAGTAGGATTTTAATAAAATATTTTATACCTTGCCAGACAGTGGCAGTATTTTAATAAAGATAAAATGCCTTCCTTCCTTTAGGACATTGGTGGGTTGAGTTTATCTTAAATATTTTACATCTAAAATGTAGCCAGGTTCCATATTATTGTTAAATATAGAATTAAGAGTAGAAGGATTGTTTTTGTTTTTCCTTAAATTGCTGCACACTGAATGGTATCAGAAAGACTAGAGGAAATCTCACTACCCTCACCTTTGATTGAATTACATTTTGAACCTTGGTCCTCTAGAAATGGAGGACTGATAAATTAGTACATTTTATAGTATCACCCTTGAATTCTCAGATTCCTTAATTTACCTCCCCCCAATTAATACAAACACTCCCTAGAAAAAAATGTTGTCCTGCCATTACAGTACAGCTCACAAAAACTAAGATTCCCATTCCCACCTCCCCTCCCATATACACAGCACTCACTCCCACTGCAGTTTGTCCCCATAACCGTGGTCAGTCCCTGATGAAGATTTGATCTGGTAGCACCCAGGGCCTACACACTGCAACAGAATATATTGATATGTTCCATCTTAATAGTCTTTAACATTAAAGATATTTAAAAAAAAAAAAAAAATCAAGAATTATTTCAGTTTCCAAATCTTCTGGCTACCAGTGTATGAAATCTAACATGAGAAATTGGAAAGCAGGCCAGTTAGCTGTTGGTACTCTGTTACTTCCGGCTTTTTTTAATGCTATCTTGTGCTCTACTTTACATAACAGAAAGGTATGTTGCAGATGGTTACCATTTAGGTTGAACTTTAAATGTGATCCATGCTACATTTTCCCTTTTAAAATAAAAGAATGCACAACTCTGATCTCTGAATATCCTATTCCTCTGAGTAAAGCATGTGTGAAAGGCATTATCCAAGACCAAATTCTGTTTCACTCTGTAATATTCCATTTAAAATTTGTAAGTTTTCATGGCCCCAATACAGTAAAGCACATGCTTAACTTTAAGCACGACAGACAAATTGACTTGTTAAAGTTACTTCCGTATTTTAATCAAACAAGCGCTTAAATGTTTTGCTGTAAGAAACAAGTGCTAAATAGCAAAGTCTTTGAGTCAATCTTTTCAGATTACTTCCTTCAATGACTGAAGAAAGTCTCAATAACTTCAGTGAATACTGATAATTATGTACAAGGGTAGTATCTTTTTTAATTTGCAATAGCTTTCAAATTCTAGAATTTTCAGCTCAAACTAATGATGCTATCCAAGATCTTTTTCTTCCCTTCCTCACAAATAATGCCATTCATTTCCCTTCTAACCTCTATTGTCAGAGCTTGAATTTAATCATTTGTGCCATGTAATATCCCAGCATAATTTAATGGAGAAAATTGAAAAACAGATCAAGACGGAAAAAAATAATCTCAATAGTTAATTACTATACCAAAACCATTCCTACTTAACAAGGAGCAGAAGCTGTACAAGTAAATATATAGCAAACTTTATTTCTCTTCCCCTCTTTTATAATTTCTTCCAGTTTACTGAAAAGATCTGTTGCTTTGATGTCATAGATCCACCCCATTGGCCACCCCACTCCATTGTATACAGTCCACAGAATAGTGGATTCTCTTTAATGGGTGATCAGAAACTCTGGCTACTCCATTTTTATACCTGAAAGTCTGGTTGTGGGTATTCCCAACCTCACATCATGTTTCAGTAGTACACATCTTGCATGTAAAGTTACAAAGTTTTACTATGATAGCACATACAGTCCAACAGGGACATTAATATTTAACAGATCAAGGCTTTCAAAATGATACCTCATGAGGCATATTTTGTATAAAACCTCTCAATTATGTAACAGTGTATGAAGGGTGGGGGGGTCCAGAGTGTTGTTTTGAAGTAGAATGACATGCATCCCCCAATACTTACTGATGAACCTTGTATTGCATCAGGTGGGAATGTCAGTATATTTCTTTGTGATAACAGGAGATGGTTAGTGGAGAGCCAATGGGCTGTGGATATAAAAATAGCAATATTTCATCCCAAAGGGCTTTTACACAAGACAAGTTTGTCATGGGTAGCAGTGATTCTATACTGGTGGGAGTTGAATTTCTTCCAGGGAAGAGATATTTGTGACAGCAAAGAAAAAAACGGATGTTAGTGAAGTATTTTTTCACAGTGTCCCTGTTACGTTGTTTGTGAACACTATCACTTTGTTTGTTACTATTAGTAGTCATCTTGCATCTCTAAAAACAAAAACAGACCGAAAGAAAAGTGTTACCTCCCCTTATGATCATTCTAAAACCAAAGTTCATGCCTTGCCCCTTCTTTGGTGAACTGAAAGGCACAAATCTGAACCTTTGAGCAAAATATTCAGCTGACAAACTATTGCAGCTTCCCTGATTTTCAAGCAATCTATGCTAATTACAACTGACATGACTCTTGCCCAGCTCATTTATTTTACTTCACTTGTGAAAAGTGCTTGCAAGTTTGTCTTGAGAGGGTGAGGGTTTGACATGAGGCTTTACCAATTATAATTAGTCTCCTGGAATGGGACTAAAAGAAAATCCTTATTACCGTCTGAATTACTTGGCAGAAGAGACTGAAATCATACATAATAAAGATGCTATTGTATGTATGTTTAAACATTTACACACTAACATTGTGATTACAAGAAGAGGAACTAATTGTGAGGGATGAGTTTCAAAAGGTTCAACCTTGCAGCTAACGAAAGCACTCAAAGGTTTTGATGCTTACCTGCAGTTGCTACAACTACCCTGATTATGAATGGCTTGAATATGAAAAATTCACTAGAAATTTTGCTGAGTAGGGTTCCTTGTAACAGTTCCGGGATGAGCTACTTCTCATTGGATTGAAAGTACTATCATCACATACTCTGGAACGTCTACATCTGTTTTTCACCTCCTTGCATTAAATAGTAGAGGTAGAGGCAACTGCATGAAACATGAAAGATAATGGAGAGTTACTCCTGCTTTCTAAAACACAAAACTCTGGGTTCCATTTGAGTTGAGGGTAAAGCTTTTAGAAGAAAAGTTCCTGTAGCAGTGATGAGAACATTTTATTCAGTTGGTTCAGCTCTCTGAGATAATTAACCACATAGGTCCAGTAAGATATATTTGATTTATTGAGGAAGGAACACCCACAGTATTCTCTTACTGCCATCTATATCCTTACTTGAGAACACTGGGTTTTTAGGGAGACTTACCCTTCAAAATACATACTAGCTTTCTATTCTGCAAAAGAACTGCACCTGTTGGCACCGGCATGAAGAAGTTAAAAATGTAGGGGTTGGGGGGGGGGGGAGAAACAAGTTCTAGGATACCCACATTTACCAGATTTACCAGTTTGTATCAAATACAAACATCAAAAAATATTCCTAAAATTGTATCTGGAAACTCTGAAGCCATATTGAACATTTTTTGATTCTGGTCATTTCACACCCCTCACACCCCACCCCAAAAAAGAGTAGGTGGAAACCATCATAATGCAACAACACAAGGATTTTAGTTCTTCAACATTTTGAAAGTTGTTTCTCCTGCACATGAGGACCTTTTTGTTGTTCAAAGTTCAAAAGGGATACATCTGTAATGGCTAAATTATTCCTTGGAAATTAATGAATTGGGGCCCCTGTCATAACTATAAGCATAGTAGTAGTTTCATAAAAATAAATAACATTTTTCCAGTATGTAACTGTGCAGGGCCAGATCTCTCTCTCTCTGCTTGAGGCCAATTATGGTTTCTATGATCACATCAATTATTTAATACTTGGGTTGTTCACAAACTGCTAACTTAAATTATTCACTATTATTTAGTTGCTGTGCATGATCAGGCACCTAATCACATGGTTTTACTTTTGTTCCCTGATTGGATGACTGAAACTGTTTTAAATGGGAGAATATACAATGACAAACAAACAAAGTAGGTAAATATCCAGTATGAATCTTCAGATGAATAATCTGAATAGGCATAGACAATGACAATGCATAACTAACTCTTATTTGTGAAAATATTCACAAATCAATGTTTTTATTACTCACAATTGTGCTCTTTTAGATCGCTGCACTGAGCCTATTATAGCTCCTATCAAACACAGTAATGGGATGTAACAACTTAAGATAATTAAAAGACAGATACTATATGATGCACCTCCAAATTCCTAAATAGATTTTAATAGTCAAAAAAAGTTACTAGAACTGTTGAGAAAAATGGTTTCTGAGACTTGGCAGACTGGGTGAGCTTGAAACAAAGATTATTCAAGTTCCAAAGGGGTTCCAAAGTTCCAAGTTCCAAAGATATTCAGTTTTGGTGAAGATGTGATGGAATACAAGTTGGGTGCAAATGGAACTCTGTCTGGTTTCCTGCCATCATGTCCACCTCCATCCTCAATGGCCTAGGTTTCCAGGGGCTGCAGCCCTGTGGCTGCAACAGGGTTGGCACCCACCTCTGGCGAGTGACCCTTTCTGGTTGGGTGTGAGCCTGCAGTTTCCAAGTTCTTTGAACAATGTGGCAATTGTCACTTGTGAGCAACCCCCCCCCCAAATGTCAGTGGTTTCTTCTTCAGTGACCCTGCCCTCTGTAGGTGGAATAAAACAACTTCTCTCTGGGGTATACAGTCTTTACCTTTGTCCAAATCTGGTATGGGGACATAACCTCAGGGTTTCCTCCCTGGAAATACTATCTTCTATAACATTTCAAAAAGACCCATCATGACACCCTTGCTTGGTCTGGCTAGGTTCTGGGCTCAGTACTAGCTCAATTCCCACAGCAGCCAGGAATTCTCTCTTAGCTTCCCCAGTCTACAGCTGTTGTCCCCCCACCGCCCCCACTTTGTTCAGTCATGCTGTCCATGGTCCTGCTGCTCTTCCAGCCAAGAACCCAGTCTTTTCTCTTCTGCTTCCACACAGAAACTAACTGCTCTACTGCTCCTTTTTTATATGGTCCTCCTGGTCCCTGATTGTTTGATCCAGCAGCCCTTTTGATTGCCTGCTTCTCCTTCAGCAAATCTAGGCACTTGGAGTACTTTGCCTTTGCTCTTTTAGGGGACAGGTGGGACTGTCCCTTAAGGCCTTCCTTAGGTGACCTCTGGACCAAGTCCACTCCATCATGGGAGCAAATTGCAAGACGGATTTCCTTTTCCAGAGAATTTCAAAGTTTCTGCATTTCATTCCTAATCTACATGAACACTAAATTTCAAAATTATGATGTCATCCACAAATCTAAATTACCTTTCTTTGCTAGTTCTAGCAGTTATACTACAAAAACCTCATGAAATGAAATGTTTGAAAATTTACCCTGAAAGGGATTTAGACAGAATTTATTTATACACAAAAAGTAATATTGACTATAATAGCCAACCTATATGTTAGAAATACATTAGGTAGTTTGATGTACTGCAGATTGGAAAGTAAATATTAGGCGATTCATTTACTAATTTTAGGCTGAATTTCACAGATATTCTATGCATAGGAGAGCAATAAGATTGGGTGCTTTTAAACAAATAACTATCTTTTTGCTATCAGAAATCGCCATTGTTGATTGTCCTATTTAAAATTTAATTTCTGATCTTAAATATCACTGGACTAATACAGCAGAATCTCACAAATCTCTGCTTTGCTAAATATCAGAATCTGTTCCTACAACTGCTGTTGTTTTCCCTTCCACACATTAAAGATTTAATAAGAACACTTAGTGAGGCTTTGTATTACAAAAATTTCATATTGTACAAAATTATTGCAAAATTGTTGTGCTGGAAGGTATTCGTGGCTGCAGGATGGGCATTGTTCTATTAACAATAAGCTAGTGGGTATTCAAGCATTCAGGCTTAATGAGGGAGCAGCTAAATGCCCCCTTTTGTTTAGTGTTTGTACTATTGCTGGAGCTATGGTGGTCAGAGTCAAGGAAGGTGAAGAAATATGTTTTATTGGACCAGTTTCTTGGCGAAAGAAAGGAGCTTTCAAACTTACACAGACCTGAAGAAGGGCTCTGAGTAAGATTGTCTCCTTCACCAACAGAAATGGGTCTGTTAAAAACATATTACCTCACCCACCTTGTCAGGGCCAGATTGAGATTCCTGGGGGCCCAAGGCTGTCCATGTTTGTGCTCCCACACCCTTGAAGGCACCCAGCCTGGAGTAGGAAGAGTTGTGCTTGGGTGCACTGGCATTGGAGCCTAGTGGAGTCACCAGTCACATGGGGCGGGGCAGTGCTTGGTGCTGGGGAACCCGCAGCCCAGCCAGCCATGTGGGTGAGGCAGGCCAGCACTCAGGCCCAGAAGATCCTCGGGGTGGGGGAAAGGTCCGGAGCTCACACACTAGCCAGATGCAGAAGTGCTCCAGGCCCACTCTTAGTGCCTGATTTATTTTGGCAGGGCAGCGGGGCCCCTCTTAGTCCCTGCACGTTGTTCCTCTGTTTAGTGCTAGCTGAAACAATAGAGGCCACAATTCAACAGCACAGAGACGACTGAGTAGAACCTTAACCATTTCCCCTAAATGATTTGGGACTGATTGAAAATATATGGGCTGGGGCACAGATTTGTTTGTAGCTGTCTCTGTGTGAGAAAGTAACCAGAAAGTGAGCAATGAGAAGAGTGCAATGTGGGAGAAAAATCAGAATTCTGGCTAGAAAGACAAGTCTAGAAATTGTGAGCAAGAAAGAGACCATTTTTTTCCTTACTGTGTTCAGGGAAGCAGGACATTATGTACATTCTTTGAACACACACACACACACACACACACACACACACACGATTGCACCAAAGAGTGTGTCTGATTTGTATCCATTTTATGAAAACACCACAAACAGCCCCCAACTATTAGCAAAATTTTGACAAACCTGCGAAAATACTTTCAGAAGTACACTAAGAAAAACTATCAATAAATAAATAAAATAAAACTATCAATTGCCAAAATAAATGAACCAATTACATTTTGTGAAAAAAGTTATCCTTGTCTCTCTACTTACAAAAACAAAGACCCCACCACCACTATCTAAGGTTTTGTCTACACGTATGGTGGAATGGTGGAGTCAAAACACTGCAGGTATTTCTCCACACTGCAGTGAAAGTAGACCACATCCAATACATGTCTGCATCCTGTAGCTACATATGGAAATGAAAGGTTCTGGAAGACAGGAAAAGGTTCCGGGCAATTTTCTGCTTCTGGAGTGTCTTGCTGCTACTTTGCTCCTACCAAAGGGTTTCACTGAGATGAGGAAAGACTCCAGAAGCAGGGATCTTCCTCAGAGCCTTTCCCCATCACTGAAGTGCTTTTCCGTGTAGGGAAAAGCCCTTTCAGTAGGACTCTGAAATACTAAAAATAACAACGTAGTCATGGGAAGCACTGCTTGGTCCACCTAGGATATTACCTAGGGCTCAGGTGTGTAGGACACCACTATCTATTCTATTATTTATACCCATGTTAACTGAGCATACTGGCCAAGTTTGACCTCCAAGGGTTCCTCTCAACAATGAGAAAAAGAACCATCTCATTCCATTATGGCAAACTGCCAGCAATCTAGTAAAATTAAAACAACCTGGGTGTCCTGAAAAAAGTAGTTCTCCCCCTCTCCCTGAAGCATTCTCTCTGAATAACAAAACAAGATAATTTGTATTAAAAGGGAATAGAGCATTAATCTGGAGTGGAAGGAAGGGGGGACACAAGCATGATTCAAAACCATGTAATCTTAAGCAAACTGCCACCTCACAGTATGTTAGGCAGTATCCTTTGCCTCAGATTTCCACCTTCTGGTGTGAAAATCCAAATGAACAAACATCCCTTTATCACACTGTTCCCTCTCCTTCACCCCATTCAGAGTTGGTTGTGCTTGGTCAGCAAAGACCTAAAATTCAGGGGTGCATTCACATGGATTCACCTCCCAACCATGGAGAGCAGCATATGAGGGTGGTCTGGCTCTTAATGCGGCTCTTAAATGATTTCACTGGATGGTGGTAAACCTCGTTGCTAATGTTGGGTCTGCCTTGTCTTTCACTGCAACACCTGTCCAATTGCAGCTTCAGCCCCTAGACCGGCTCATCAGGAATTTAGCTCTAATAATCACTGAACAGAAACAATCATTCTCAATTGAGTCCAGTCGGCATTGACTTTAAATGATTGAGAGGGGAGGGGAAGGGAAGGTAGGATCACATGGTATCTAGGACTCTTTACACAATCCCCACTACTCAGGTAGGAACACATTTCCCCACCCCACTTGCTCTTTCACTGGATTTGGCACGTTTACTCCACCTAGCGAGTGGGGTTCATTTTAGAGTGACCCCCCTCAATCAAACCAGGCTACATAGAATTCTGCTGCCCTTTACTTATACAAGTACCAGTTCATTCAAATTAAAGGGAACTGAAACCAAAAAGCAGCAGCAACTGATCGTTTTGGCAAAGCAGGGCTGTCTGTCCTTGAAGTCTTTTCTGCCATGTTTGTAGTTGTCAGGAGAAAGCTCATTCAGACCCTGCTTACACATGCACTATACGTGCTGCCATAAGTGTGGACATATCATTGGATACTTTTATCACCATTACCACGACAGTATCCAAGCTCCTTACCATCTTTATCTATCTGGTAGGGAAGTAGTTTATCCAAATTTTACAGAAGTTGTGTAGTGACATAAGACCACAGGAATTTTGTGATAGAGTCAGACATTGGAATCCCAGTTTCACAAGTCCCAAACCAGGGCTCTGTCTTTTTTATTTAAGAGTACTTGCTAATTTCACACACACAGTAGTTTGTAATGGGTCTTCCAGTCCTTACCACAATTTAGTGAGGTGTTCTATATCTTTAACACCACAAAAATATAATACAGGAAAATATTGCAGACAAGCACGGGACTTCCATATCTTATCAAAGAATCAGAAAGACTCTAACCATGGCAGTTTACCATAATGGAATTAGACAATTCTGTCATCTTTTGATCAAGCAACCTTTAGCTGCTTGGAGGAACATTAATCACTATAAAAAAGTTGCCCTAAAACTGACCCCAAAACTACACAGTTTTCAAATTGTAAATAAAAGGTTTGAACTGATTGTTGGAAGTGGAAAAAAATTGTTCTATTGATTTTCCTTGTGCAATTTAAAACTACAGAGATATAGAAATCAGGCTTCTTTAGCAGTTTTAAGACCACAAATGTCACTGGCGATGCAATTAGAGATAGAACATCATAGTGGATGATATTTACTATGCCTTTAGGGATTCTTTGAATGGGCTAAGTACACCTAAGTTCGGTAAAGAATGGTTGGTTAACCACATAGTCCTAAGATTCCACTCACCGATACAACTGAACAGGAACTACACTTGTTCCACTTAATCTCCCAGACAACTAACATCAATTTCTATTACCTTTGGCTTTTCTTATTTCACGTGAATTATTTATTTAGGGCTTCCTTTTGTTCTAGTGCTATTAATTGTACTTTAGATAAATATAGTACCTTGGAAAGTTACATTAAGAACTATGACATGATAAAAGTTCTATAGGGTTGCAGAAAGGCAAAGTCATTGGTTCCTTTTTTTTGTTTGTTTGTTTGTTTTTTTTAAACACTAGACATGAACACGGAAAAAACTTTTAAAACTAATGCAAGTTCAATTCATCTGAGTATGAGACACATGTAGATTAAACAAATGTTTTCCCCATTTTAATGTATATGTCCAGCTACTTTCAGAGCTAAATCATTGCATTCAAATAGCAAAACAGGTAACACTGAGCACCAACATGTTTTCTTTTGTGCACTCAGTCTTCAGCAGCAGCATCACAAAGTATGAAGGGGTTTTTTTTCGGGGGGAGGGGGGGGTTGGTTTTGTTTTGTTTAAGGACAGTGATATGAGTGACAATAAAAGTGAAGCCAATTCTATTTCTTCATCTTCTAATAAGAATCTTTGTATTAAAGTAGCAAGCTATGAAGCAAGAAGCAGCCCAGCAATTCTTATAAGCATATCCATATCTACCCATCATTATTTAAAAAAAAAAAAAAAAAAAATTACAGCAGACTTTAATGGGAATTCCACATGCACAAGGATTTGTTCCTGATTACAAATAAATAATGTAAGAGGTGATGTAAATATTAAGAAGTGAAGTCTAAAAATGACATGACTCTAGTAAGAGCATACCAAATAGTGACAATAATTAGTCACTCAGTCTACAAAAGCAATTTTATAGTATTTATGATCCTTCTCAGTTTGCTATTGGTGGAAATTAGTGCTTTCTAACTTTGTTTAATTTTTAAAGTTTGAAGTATTGAATGTTCACTAAAATCTCATTTTAAAAATTGTATATTCATATTGAAAAATTTCCAGTGTGTTTATATCTAATCAAGAACCAAACAATGCCACTTTATTTATTAAGCTGATTTAGGCTTGCTATGCACTGGCAGCAGAGGGTTATGGGAGGTACATAAGGTATATAATATACTCTGTGCATCTTCCATTGACTACTTACATTCACCTCGTGCAGCATCTTCATGACACAGAGTTGAGGAAGATGCCCTCTCAGCAATTCAACATAGTTCATTTCTGGGAAGTGGATGAATGAGTTGACTGCAGAGCACTCTCCAATCAACAGAGCAGGTCCACAGACCTACACTGTGTAGATGTACACTAAGAGAGTGCAAATAGAAGCATATGCTTTGTTTACTGATGACCAGCATGTGGGCAAACAATTATGCTATGGAGAAATCTGCAAATAATTTGAGAGCTGCTTACAGACAATACACAAAACAGAAGATTATATTGGTGAAATAATTTATTAGTGGTGAATTATCACTGAGCTCTAATCGTAAGTAATATTATTACGCTAGAGAAAAATGCAAAAGACATGGAGAAATTCTATTAAATCTATTACTAACTAGTCCAAACAGAGCAAATATTACTGTGAAATTCAATTGTAAGGAATTAATTTGAGCAACTTACTACTTGATTACGAAATGATCACTAACAGTTTTAGTTAATGTGGCAAGTATAAATTAACACATGCCATGGATTTCCTTTGCAATTCCATACTTTTATCTAGGTGCAGGGATGCTATAGCTATTACCTAAGAATTTATACCATGCTCATCACCATGGTATATGAACACCTATTTTATTAAGATAATTTTAAAGCAGTTTATTTTTATGTAAGTTCACAGAAGAGTCAGAGCATATACCTGTAGATTGAAGTTATTACATTTTTGTCTTATATTAGCAAAAAAGCATAATGATTTTGGGCCTAATCCAAAACCCATGGTAATCAGTGAAAGCCTTCCCATTCATTTCAATAATCTTTGGATCGAGCCCTTTAATCATAGTATAGTGTTAGGACTGTGGATCATTGAACTGCCAAGACAAACAACCAGGTACATTCAACCTAGGGATTGCTGATTGCATTTCAGGCTACTGAATAAGGATTGGGATTTGATGCATAAAGTTGTAAAAGCAAATTACCATTAAAACAACAAAGGGTTAAGCCCACAATATAGAAGTTGGATCATTCCATTTCTGGAAAGATATTTAGGCACCTACAGTTATATGCGAGACCTACTGGGACTTACAAAAGAGTCTAAAAGCTCCTTAGGGTGTCGTGGTATGTGGGTTTTTTTTTGTTTGTTTGTTTTTGGGGTTGTTTGTTTAATATCACTAGGCATCTATCTTCATCTTTAGGCCCTTAAAAAGAAAAGTCTGAAAATTTGGACCATACCCCCTTGCTGCAGGAGAGTTAGGGGTTTTTTTTGTGAGTGACTGAAGACTGTTGATTCAAAACCTATAGAATATCATTCAAGCAAGGAACACAGAAGTACTCACACAAGATTGCGTTCTAAAAGATTCTCATAAAAATATAAAAAGACACTTTTTCAATCCTATTCTTAATTAACTTCCTTTTCCAAAGCAGGTCAAGGAGTAAATATTGAGCAAAAAAAAAAAAAAAAAAAAAAAAAAAAAAAAAAAATAGTGAATCTATGCATAGGAAAGTTTTAATAGACAGCACATCTAAAATTAACCAGTGAAGATCCATTAGCACTTGGCAACTCTTACTGTTCTTGATAGAAATTACAGGACATTTAGATTACAGAAGAAGATCAGGTTAAAATGTAGCAGGGGAAGACAGAACTGACTGAATGGAGTCACTGAAGCACAGTGAATACTAGAATTAATGCATGTTATAGCTAAGTGTGTGTGCGTGCGCATGTGTTTATAATATTAAAACACACATCCAATTAGCTCATAATTAGATGGTTTTGTGTTAACATATTTGAGCTTTGACTAGGTTAATGATTGGCACAGCATGTTACTCCTACAAAACAAAGAGCTTTTTGTGAGTGATTATGGTAGATCCAGTATCTGAATTATTACACATTATTTTGTGTCCTCTGAGTTGCATCATTTTAATTTTACATAGTCAGTCATGCAGTGTTTTATGTTTATGCCACGTTTTTTGTTTAATGAAAGAAAGATCACTGGACCTGAAAAATTCCAAATAAATACTATGAAGCATTTAAAATGAGTATGCCCTGAAATAAGCGTACTTTAGCATTCATTTTGAAAAGTGGCATACGCTCTTTGTATTATGAGAAAACATCCTGATGGCAAACATTCAAGAGAAAGTTATGCAAGATGACTGCAAGTTATATTTTCTCCTCAGCTCCAGGTCAGATCAGCATCTTGGAGACCAAAATCTCCTCTTAGAGGTCCAGAAAAAAACCTCTAATATAATATTCTTCCCTTTTTATATGTGGTGGCTCAATGGACCACTACTGATATCAGAGATGCACATGAAGAACACAGTTCTGTATGTGCATCACAGAAGAGAATGGTTTCTTTGTTTTAGTTGCCTAAACATGATATTTTTAAAGACAGCTATCAGTAATTGTCTGTGAGTTGGTGGTGCTAATTAAATTTTAGGAAATTGTTTGTTGCTTGATGCAATCAGGAGAGCACAGAGTTACATTGACTCATGGTCACTCACTTTACCCTCCCCTCCTGGTCTGTTGTGCTAAGTTTTCAGAAAGCCCTCCTTTTTACTGCTTTCAGCAATAAGCCTAACAGTTGGTATTCCAGCTGAGGTCAATGGTTCAGGCTTGTAACTGGGCTTTGGGCTACGAAAATCTGCTCCTACAGATGTTTCTCAGGAAACTGATATCCCTTTGTGCCGAATTAAAACAAACAAACAAAAAAAAGACCCTGATGACAAAAGTGTATAGTACAGGATGTGAAAGAGCTAGGTAAAATCACAATCCTTGCACTGAACAGATCACAGGGACTGCTCCCTCCCTACTCTTCTGGGGATGCATGATGCCATTAAAGGAGTAAGGAGAAACCAGGCTCAATTCCCCCCCCCCCCTCCATTCATATGGCAGGCATATTACTCCCTCTTACCATTACAGAGATATAGTAGTAGCTGCACTTCATCTGCACGCCAATAACTCCAGAAGAATGCTTCTGAGTGTTCCACTTAAGGTGTGTGATTCTGCATTACTGCTTAATACTAGCTGTTCCTAGTGTACATGATTTAGTACCAAGCTCTTTCAAATACTAACTGTAGTCAATGTCTAAGGGCAAGATCAGGGGAGGTGAGCAGCACGCCATCCACTTCAGTAAGATCTAAGAACATTTTGAACCTCACTAGTTATAGTTTAAGAATGATAAAAGGTGCTTGGTTCACCCCCAGTCAGTAGGAAGACACCATATTTTCTTTGTATACTGATGAATCACTCCAATCTGTCTCTTATTTTATGAACTACAAATGCTCAGCAATCACGTGAACTATGATAGGACTTCACCCCCAACTTGATGTTGTCAAGGGCTATTGCTTGTTTATTCGTTACTAGTTACCACAAACTGATGAAAACATTTTCCACATTTTAAAAAAGTCTTAAATTATTGCACAGAGCTAAATATATGTGTGTAAACGTATATCCTAGTTACATTAACCCCTTATGAAATTGTGATGCCAAAGAAATGGTCTAAAATTCTGAAACATGAACATTAAACCTATAGCTAAGATTGCCTGCTGAATCATCTGCCTTTTCTTTACTGGCAATAAAGCTGCCAGTATCCACAATACTCAGCAGATTTAAGAATGGAAATGACCTTTAGTTTGCCAACACTAACAGAAGTCATTGTGTTATTAATTAGTTGTTGATTTATTACAGAACCGAGTACATTGTGCTTACTTGTTTTTTATTTGACTAGTTTTAGATGAGCTCTATTCTTTTTTCCAACCAATTGTAGCCATTACATCCAGCAAGTCAGTATCTTTTATGGACACTAGCAAAAGAATGTACAATTAAATATTGATATCTGACACCTTGGAGGCCCTTAACGAGTGATGCAAGAATAGACTGACATTTTAAACAGTTTTTCATATACCAATAATCTTCCTTTCAATCTTATCTTGACTCTATAGACACATTTAAATACTTGAACTTTATTGCAGAAAATATGTATCATTTACTCATATTAATATGTGCTATACATTTCTTACTTATTAAATGCCCAGTTTACAATTTGTTCTATAAGTAACAAGTAAAGAGAACAGATGTAAGAGTCTGTGTCAAGTTAAATAAGTTAGTAGATTTATTGCATCTATGCCACGAATGTAGAAATGGAGATTTCATGGGTATATGTCACCTCAGGATGGGATGCAAACGTATTTTCTGGATTTCATTAATGACTAATTCTTGGAGCAACTAGTCCTAAAATACACAATTCTTGATTTACTCCCAAATGCCATATAGAACCTGGTTGAACATGTGAATAGAGCTGAACTTGCTCAGTAATAGAGACCATAATGTAATTAAATATAAAATATTTGGGGAGGAAAGGGAATTCCAAAGAAATCCACTATAGTAGCATTTATCTTCAAAAAGGAGACATACACAAAAATGTTGAAGTTAGTTAAATGGAAATTAAAAGGATCAGTCACATGAGTGAAGTGTCTGCAAGTTTCATGGAAACTTTTCAAACACCCTGTAACAGAAGCTCATATTCCAAAAAGCTAAAAAAGAACAGAGAGAGGGGACCACAAAAAATATGCCACTACAGCTAAACAGTTATGCATACAAAAGGATGGAATCTAAATTAGTTGTTAAAACTCAAGAAAGATCTTGAAGTCATAGTTCTTTGAAATGTGCAACATGAGTAAAAGAATACTTTAAAAAATTGTTAGAAACCAATAGAAAACAGATAATAAAATAGCAAATATCATAATGCCACTATATAAAAGTGTGGTATGCCCACACCTGGAATACTGCATACAGTTCTGGTTACTTCATCTCAAAAAAAGCATACTAGAATAGGAAAAGTACATAGAAGGGCCACAAAAATGAATAAGGGTATGGAAGAGCTTCCTCATGGAGAGATTAAAATGATTGGAACTGTTCATTTTAGAAAAGTGATGACTAGTTGAGGAAGGGGGATAATATAAAGGGCTATAAAAAGTCTAGAGGTGTTATGTCAAGAGTTAAACACAACCATTGGTCACCCCACAACATTAATAGACAGCAGGTTTAAAACCAACTTAAGAAAGTGCTTCACACAGTGCACAAGTGGAGGAATTAATTGCCGGGAGATATTATGAAGGCCAAAAATGTAACTGGGTTTGAATAGAATTGGGTACGTTCATGGAGGATAGGTCCATCATTAGTCAAGTTGATAAGATGCCAGAAGGTTGAATTGGATGACGGGGATGAATCAATTGTCTTGTTTTCTTCATTCCCTCTGAAGCATCTGACACTGTCTACTCTTGGAAGACAGAAGAGTGGGCTAGATGAATAATTGGCCTGATCTAGTATGGCCATTCTTATAAAAAGCCTTACACCAGTTGAGATCTCACATCTATTTTTTCCCCCATCGACAAGGCTTCCTTCCCTCTGGACTGACACAATATATTCTTGATTAAGCCATGTTGACTGCCAGTTCATCACTTTATCTTCTTTTATGTGCCTACAGTTTGATTGCTTGATTATTTGCTCCATTATCTTTGTAGGTGTCAAAAGTTTAACTGATTGTCTATAATTCTCCAGGATTGTTCTTATTCCCCTTTTTTATGAATAGGTACTACATTTGCTCTTTTTTAATCCATTGAGATCTCTCCTGTCCTCCATAAATTCTCAAAAACAATTACATCCACAGATAATTTGTATGTATTTTTCCTTGAAAAAGAATGTAATAGGAAGAAGCTGCAGCACAAATTGAATCTAATTTGTGTGATAGCAGTTATAGTGAAGTTAACTTATTCTCGTTTTACCTATCCAACATTGTTTATCTCGAGAGTAGTATCACATAAATGGATCCAGTACTTCAGATAAAAAATTACAAGGATGGATGATTATATAATTCATAAACATTTAAAATGATTTATTTTTTCCCAAGTCAGCATGGGTTTTGTTCATGATTCACTGTTACCCTTATTAGAACTTCTTGTGGGGTGGTGCGGGAGGAGAAAGGTGAAAATATGTTGAAACATTTGCACTTTCAAAAGCACTGTGTCCTATCATTTAATATCTTGAGAATGCATTGTAAAAATGAGTTTCACTTTCCAATCAATTTTCAAATACTAGCCTGAAAAAAAATCCTGTTATGTGAGCAATCTGATTAATGAAAGTTAAAGTAACAGTACAAAAAAAACCCTAACACCAAGAAATAATTTGCAGGTTATTTTTTCCTCATTAGAAAGCTTTACAGGAACTTTAACACTCTTAAAATAAATCAAATATTTTCAGACAAAAAATGTTTTCACCACCATTTGTTTTCCCACATCACTGCAGAAGTGCTTGTGTCCTGTCTATGTACGAGAATGACCCAAGTATGTTGTAAGAACTATGTGAGGTAAAAATGCAATAAAAATACATGTCTGTTACAGAAAAAATAGTTTAACGTCATTTCACATGTATTTTTTCATACAGCAAAACAGAATTAGTGCTGGTGGTGTTCATAAGGAAAAGAAAATCTGTGCATTGATATAATGATATTGGTCATAAACTGCAAAGTTTCAGGATTTAAGATAGGGCAAAATGGTTTACTTTAGAATGTAGCTCACTTTAGAATGCAGTGGGATCTCACATTTTACTGCTGCTATGGGATCCCTTATTTTTTCATCTGTCAGCTAGTAATGTATAATTTTATAATTCCTTGATTTCTCTCAATTGATGTGAACGAAGCAGGAAGTACATGAGCAACAAATGCTATTGATAAGGGACATTGAAGGACTGTCTTCTTCAGCCAAAAGATGGACTCCTTTGATAGCTGTCACCTGAAACGGTGTAGGCAGATGCTGCAAATCATCTGAATTCCTGTGCACTAGCATGAAGAATTTAGAATGGCTGTTAATATAGGAATATCTCCTCTCTGGTTTATGTTGAAATAGAAAACACCAGACTGAGAAATGGCGATAAGGTGAACAAGACCTCTAAACTTATCTTAAACAATATTTTAAATAAGTTTGTGGTATCAAAGGAAACTGCCTTCTGAATTTCAGCACACAATTTTTAAAACTCACCCCCCACCCCCGCCCGCCCCATGTATCAAGATTCAAGGATATGTACAGAATGGTAAGTAGTATGCTTTTATTCATACATGATTCATAAACCAGGACATACAAACAATTAAAGGAAACAGAATAGGATATAGATTTTATAAGATGGGAAAGCGGGTAATAATCATATAATCTGAAAGAAACCCCAGCATACCTGTTTTGGAATTAATTGTACGCTTTCTACTTAAAAATATACTTTGTAATATAAGTAGGGGGAAACATGATTTGGATCAAAGGAAAATTTAAAAGGGAAAGTGAGAGTTGGGGACGTTTCAGCAGGCTGTTTTGATAGCATACCATCAATGGCAAATGATGAAGATGCTGTTGAGATCCAGGGAACAATGGTGTCATTTGGAAGGTGGCGTTGGATGAGGTGAATCTCACTCCTTCCAGGGTTTTCCACTTGGTCAAAAATCAATAGGCTTGAAGGATAGGGATGGGGAAAAGGTAAGGGTGAGCATGGCTCAACCACTATAAGCAGCAGTCCTGTATGAAATCAGTACAGCTGCTTCCAGAGTAATCTAGAGAATTGCTCTGGTTACTACACCACTGAAATTTGACCCAATCATCCCACTGTACAGATGGGGCAGCTGGACCAAAGTTCCATGGCTGGCATTACAGCTTGTCACATAGGCTTGTAATGACACCCAAATTTGGCCTGGCTATTTTTCTGTCCAGATAGAGAGGCTGGGCCAGACAGAGTTGTGCCCTGCTTCCAGGCTTGTGTGGCAATGCACAAGGTGGTCTGCTGAGAACTTGACTCCTTGTGAAACCAGCTTGTGCATTGTGTGGGTAAGAGGACTTGAAGTCCCTGCAGAAGGAAGAGTGATGAAAATGAATGGAATTTGCCCTCCTAGAAATATCTAAATTAGTGCCGCAGCCATAGAGTTCAGTAAGGGGAGAAGGAATTCTTCTACCACTTATGATCCAGACTGTACTCTATACCTGCTGTTGCCATCATAGAGCTATATTCTCCCCCCGTTCAGTCAAGATGATAGAGAATTCCTGGTAAATGAGGATGGTCAGTGGTGCAATTCCATTTGGTTTCTAGAATTCCTGATATTCAGCTCAAGTAAAGAGCATTATCATTTGTATTCTGCCCTGGGATACTAGTTCTTGCAAAGAGGTTCATAGCACTGTTGTGATACAATCACAAATACCAAGTAAAATGTATCTAGACATTTTAATTAAGTACTGATCATAAAGCTTTTTTGATTCTGGAAAGGTCCCATGAGCTCCATATAGATGCACTGCTCTGGTGAATGGCTCTAAATAAACCTTTAAGAAGAGAACTCAAAAGTTTAGATCCTCTCCCTAGTGCCAGTTGTAAGAGTTCCCAGGGGTTGGCCTCTGCTTTCTTACTTTGATATCTCAGAGCTCCAAGACTCCTTTACAATGTATATATTCATAACAAATACCATTTACACGATCACTGGCAAAGGATAACCTTTGCTCAGTGAATTGCTTTACGATTTGCTTCATCTTCATAAATTGGTCACAACTGCATTTGTTTTTGCACACGTTATATATGACCTTCATTGGAGTATTTACAGCCCCTTTGAAGCGGCAGAGAATCTGAGATGTATTCATGGATTTTTGCTGTGACTGCATAAACAGTTAAGTTTCTCAATACGGCACTTAGTTTGGCATTAATTTGGTGTACATCAGATCAGAGTATGGGCTGTTTCTTCAATGTATTTTGCTATAGTTTCCACTGACATAGCTGATAAGAAAGTGTGATCTATTGCAAGTCACTGAGGGTATCAAAGTTTTGAAGTACCTAATATGCAGAGGAGGGTCGGGGGCATTCAAAAAGAACCCCTCAGCACTAACTCCTGGGACTGTGGGTATCTTTACATCCCTAAATACCTCTAAAAATCTGTTTTAGAATCTCTGGGCTTCAGTCCTTCATCTATAATTTGGGAATAATAGTACTGCCACTTTACAGATGTGTTGTAGGCTCAGACAACACAGTTATGGGGTCATTTAAATACTTAAGTCTGATGTACAAGTCAAATCTCATAGCAAATATTTCTGTATGACTTCATATATCAGACCACACCCCAAATATCATCTTAAGTGATCACCCAGATTTGCTCCAGATTGATGGCACTGGTTGAATTTTTTCAGTCTTGCACCTAGCCGTGTATTGATATTGCAAACTCCTTACACTAATTCTGAGACTGAAAACTTCCAGCTATGAAATAGGCCAGTGTCTTTGTTATAGCAACAATCTGGTTTTTAACACTTTCCGCTGCTTCCATATGGCCTGAAGGAGGTGAGGCTTGTTTAAGGTAAATTCAAACAGAAGAATTCTCATTGCACTTGGGAGTATAGTTCCACAAACAAGTATGAGAAGAGAGAATTCTCCATCTGGTTTCTCCCTGTGATATTCCCTTTCAGAGTCACCTTTCATTCTCTGCAATATTCTTAGTCCAATCTCTCAGTCTTCACAGGGTTGGGCATAGGGATTTGTGAATCCCACAAACCTAGCCAAGATTGCTAAACCCCTTAAGCACTTGAATACTGACAAGTAAAGCGGCTTAAAATTGCTGCTTACTGTTGTTGTCTTCACTGATTAGAGAAGCATTAAACACAGATGAATCATCCAGGAATTGCATTTTATCACCAATAAAGTCGCTTCAGTCTTTAGTGGATGGTGGATGGTACATTTGCACACAAACAGCCATTTACAAGCTAAATTTATTAAGAATAAGCAGGAAGCACAGTACATGGACATTCTATCAGTTCTCCTATTTCATTTCCTTTTAGATAATTGAGATTCATGAACTGCTTTCACCCTTGGACATCCGCCTGCCTCCCCACCCCCCAAAATAGTCAGAATGTTCATGACAGGATACTGCTAAGTTTTCTCAATATGCATGTCTGCCATCACTGACTCAGTGCTATTCCTTTGTGAGACTGGGTGCCTCCTATCAGTTGGGTGTGGTACTGCTATTGTTTTTCTGGTTCAGGCAACCACCTTAGGCTGCCAACCTTAGCAGCTCAGCTCTTCAGCTACATTTATAAACTCTTTCAGTCCTGCAATTCACTCAGACTTCTAAGTGAGTCTGTCTTCTTCTCAGTGCTTAGTCCACTTTCCCAGTGGCCATGGGTGAACTTGGGCTCACCAGCCCATCATCCAGGGCTCTAGCTCAGAGACCCTGTACACAGAAGTCACATACAGCTGCCTCCTGCTCATGACTGCTATTCCCTAGGCCTTTCCTCCCAATAGCCCCTTCCTTTTCACCCATTACCTCTCATTCCTATGGCCAGTTAATCAGCCCATTGAGGTCCTCTGGCTAGAGCAATGCACCATTATTTGGTCCTCTAGACCCAGCCAAGAACTGACCTGTGCAGCTCCTTTTATAAGAGCCTCCTGGGCTCTGACTGGCTCCTCCTGTGTGGCTTTTTATGAGGGTCTGGAGGATCCACCTCCACTGCTCCTTCAGGGGCTTGGTGTATTAGGAGCTCAGGACACCATTCCCACTCCACAGCACTTAATGAAAGCTTTGTCATTCATTTTGGGATCATGCTCATTATCACATGACTTAGCATGAAAGTTTATGTTTGCACAAAAGACTGCTTTGGAAAAAGTGCATTACTGATATAGAATTTGTATTTCATTCAAAGATCAGTAGTTGCTTCCTTTGCCGAGACTCAACGTCTTCAGTCCTTCACCAGTCCAATTTGGCTCATTACCATCTTTATTCTCTTTTCAGGTGCTTTAAAGGGTAATATGCCATTTGATAGGTGTGAGTTGTGTAGCTAGCATACCCTGCAAAATATACACAGTGCACACTGGATTACTCTAGAAATATTATGTAGAACAGCTCCTTAAAAAAAACACAACAATTGAATTCCTTTGTTAAATAGTTTGAGCTTTTTCATGTTCAGCTTGAGTGACTGATATGTCAGTAACCCTTGCCTTCTAGCAACCTTTTAGGCTGCCTTAGTCCTATGAAAACTAAATTATATATGGAAAGAGAAGCAAGGTCACCATCTACTGTACTCTATTTTTCTATCCAAGTGTTGCATATAACATTTTGCCCTTGCCCTGAAATATTAATGAAGAAGTCTCTTGGAAAAATATATGTATGTGATACTTTTGCACTGTTATCAACTCCTTGACAGTTAGACTACAGAGTCCTGTGGCATGAGCTCATGTGATAAATAAATCTGTTAGTCTTTAAAAGTGCCACAGGACTCTGTTGTCTTCCTATAATAGACTAACACGGCTACCCCTTTGGAATTTGACTCCTTGACAGTTGTCTTTAACAAATTTTGTCCCATATGATTTGTGTGCTGGTGTTGGTATACACATTTTTAGTACATTTTTTTTAATCTATCCTATATTTCATCTGAAGATCTCATAGCACATAAAAATTTTAAGAATTACCCCCATTTTACAGACAGGTAAACAGCCTCAGGGCAGTTTAGGGGATATCAAAGATTTACAATGTGTCCACAGCAAAACAGAGATGGATTAATGCCATATTTCCTGATTCTCAGTCTGTTGCACAAACTATCAGAGCAGTCTGATTCCCTGAATTATAGGGAGAGTTGGTAGTACCATATAGTTAATCTAACACCCCCCAATTTAAGGTTCTGGTTTCAGTTCCTTATAATTTGTTGGCAAACTTCTCCAATTTTGGCTAAAATGTCCATAAGATTATTTTCCCACAGACTGAATTTTTTGAAATGCTTCAGAAAATAAAAAATAAAAACAAAAATCCAGATTCCTGAATGGCATAGTTAAGATGGAATATTTCTTCCACCAAGATGGTAGATTACCTATGCTGCCAGGTGAATCCATTCCATCAGCATAGGTAGCGTCTACACCAGCAGTATCCAAAAGTCATGTTGAGACACGGTTGGCAGCATCATTAGCCATGCATGACACGTGCCCCTGCCACCGAATCTCTCCATGTAACGTGGTGCTGGCTACAAAAGATAGCTTGGGCCTTTCGGTTCAGTGAGTTCGGTAGACAAGGTAAAGGGTGAAAAACTACATTTATTAAAATACCAGCAAGAGGAAAGGAAAGGGAAGACCAATGCTTACATCCCTTCAGCAGATGGGAACCCCAACTAGACGACTGCAGGTGCAGAGTATAGGGAGCGATGTCTCATGGAGGCATACACAGCAACTGCACCAACAATGAAGTTCCAACTTAGGGGGCGTTAGCCACTGGCTTTTATACACTTATTTTTGCCAAGTAGGAAAATGGCATGAACATCTGGTTATCTTTTTATTTACTACATTCCTTTGCTCCTTCCTTATCTCTTTGTTCTTATAGAGCTTACAATTTATGTCTTCTATTCCTGTAGGTGCAGGGTAAGTCCTTGGTCAGCACTGATTGTACCTGATCTGTTTTACTTATACACAGAATTAACTTTTGGTCAGGGCTAATTGATGGCGACACCAACTACTAGCTAAATTTATTGTGTAACAAAGTCTTCCATTGGTACTACACCCCCCCACCACCACTGCAGCTCCTGGTGACAATGCAAGCTCCCTGCAGCCAGAAAACCCACTGGCAAGGGCTGTCTTCCACTGGTGGAAGAACTGTTTTGGCAATGGGGAGTTTCTTCTGGTGGTGGGTCAACACCAGACAAAATACTCAACTGCATGCTGTGACACACTTATGTGTCACAGCACAGAGATTGAGAACCGCTAGCCTGCACTACAGTGCAGGCTAGGTCACTGTAGCATTTTCAATGTAGACAAGCCCTCAGTCTCCTATATGTAAACACTATATTTCACACAGCAATTGTAAAAATAATTAAGGCTTGTGAAGCACTCGGATGCTAAAATGATTAGTACCATAGGAGAATAACATGAAGAATTTAATTCCAGATTTTATGCAGTATGTGGATGATGTGTAATAAATAAGGCTTGAGATAACAATTTAAAGGATAAAAATTCATTCAGTTCTGCCTATCGTGTGCTCTGAATGAGATAATAGGTCCTGTGAGAACAGCAACATGTGTTCCTGTAACTGAAGGCTGTATTATAGTGGAAAAGGGGTTGAACAAAGGTTGCACAGACTACTCTAGTTTATAGTATTTCTTAATGTGAATGTTTAACTTTGCAACTTCAATATTCTTTGAACGAATGTTTTACATAAACATAATATATACTGTTCAAGTAACACTTAAGAATTGCATGTTGTATGAAAATACATTCATTATCTAGTTGGGTCTAATAGCATACTGTTTAAATTTTCCCATGGAACATTCTAAGCAGAAATATGTAATGAAATAATCTGAAGAGACCACCATTTTTGCAGATTTACCTCTATGCACTGAGATTCTGAGGATAAAGGAAAGGCCATAAAATGCTTTGCTTTCCACCTCAGTGGGTTGGGCTACTGATTTGTTAAGAAAGAAGCAGCTGTCAAAACAATAGACTCATTGAAATGCAATTAAAATTGATATTATATTTAAATCTTGAAAAGAAATCCCACATACAAATGGATCTTCAAATAGTACAGGTGTATGCGGACAGAAAAACGTGTTCTACAGCAGTTTCTAGTTTAATGAACAGAATGTAAGTAGTAGTAACTAGGCAACAACTTCTCTTCCAAATCAGGTTAACTTAAGTTGGATTTCATCTGCAGAGTACTGTTATCGTAACAAACAGGCTGGAAAACTTCTTTCTGGATTGGGTTTTCAGAAAGAATTCTACACTGACTTATCTCTGCTCTCATTGAAGTTGGTTTCAGAGTCAGGGCAACACTATGTTTTTAGGGAAACCCAGGCTCTAAATACCCATTCTTTAACATGCATCATTTAGACTGAACTTTCTAGGACAAAGCCTTCAAGCCACAACGTTATGATATTTGCACCAAAAACTGTGTCAAAAGCAACTCCTTCGTTTGGGACTTGATTTTGTCACAGACACAGCCCATTAGAATGAGTTGGAGCAGAGGTGTAATGTTCAAGAGGGATCACCTGGAAACATTTCTCTCCCCAGCTGTTTGACTACAATCAGAGCACTCAAGGAAAGGACAATAGTGTTCTCCACTATGCAGCTAGCTCATGTGGAGATTTAGCTCTCTCTCTGCTTAGGAACTCAGGCTCTGCATTTGTGGCTGCCCCATTATGAGGGATGGGAAATTAGATACAGAACTCTCTGGAAATCATTTTCTCTATGATGTGTTTAGCCAATGTCTGGGTATGATCTGATCCACTGTTGTTTATGTAGTGACCATATTGGGACAGAACCTCTGCTGATGTTAATCATCAATCTAACTCCACTGAAAAGAATGGGAGCTATGACAACTTTCATCAACAGAGATAAGGCCCTTTGGCTTTAGATTTGTTCTATATTTAGTAGTCTGAAGTGCAATGCCAGGATTGGAAGGAAGATGTTTCTGGAATAAAAGGTATACTTCAGTTTTAAGAGCAATGCAGGATACCATTCTGCAATCCCTTTCCCTGGTCTAATTCCAACTAAAATGAATGGGAAACATGTTAAGGGCTTGCAGAATTGGCCCATTGCCTATTATACAACAAAACTACTGTTGTATACATACATATGAGTTAAAAACAGCAGATCAAGTGGTATTTAATAGAACATTTTGAAAACAACAAACACAAAGCAGCATGAATGGCACTAGAAGACAGCTCTTCAATGGGCTAGAAAGAGAACCACCCAATAGTAGAAGAGAGGTTGAGGTTGATTATTATATGTGGGAAATGTTATGGAAGTTGCTTATCTATGATAACAGAATATAAATAGCTCAGTAAAGATATACTCAAGCATAGTAATGAGGTGGTCAAATAACAGTTCATTACTCAGCTGTCCTGCCCCACTCTCTTGGCAGATGTAATGAAGGCCAATCCTCAGTACAGAGCTGCCTATCTGCTGTATTAGTGACAAAGGGCAGCAACAGTGCCATGTAATGCTACAAATCCATCATTAACAGCTTGACACCATTCTCTGCAAGATGCAAACAATTAATATCATACTGGGTCACTCAAAGGTCATCAGTTACCCATCTTCAAAAGTAACTCGATAAGTTCATGGACGATAGGTCCAATCAATAACTATTAGCTGGGATGGTCCAGGATCCATCCTTAGGTCTGTCCCTAAAAGAGAGTGGGGCCCAGGGCCAGTCAGCCTGTGCGGGTCCCCTGGCACCCCACTCCCCCACACTGGGGTGGGGGAAGCCAGCAAGGCAGCCCATAGAGGCTGGGACCCATGCACCTGCCCCTCCCCTGGGCCAGCTGCTCTGCCCTGGGGGTGGGGAGGGTGGGCCCAGAGGCCGGGCTTCGTGCTCCCCCCTGCCTCGTTGCCTTCAGCTTGATGCTGAAGGCAGTGGGGAACAGGGCGAAGTGGGGAGCACAGTGCAGGCCCCACACTGCCCCACTGGGAGCGGAGCAGTGCAAGGCCCACGTAACTGTGGGGCTCGGGCTTGTTGCCCCATTCTCCCCAATGAACAGCCCTGGATCCAACTTCATGCATTGGGTGTCCCTAGCCTCTGTTTGCCAGAAGCCGGAAGTGAACAACAAGGGAGGTATCACTCAGTTGGCTGTTTTGTTCATTCCCTCTGAAATACCTGCCATCCACCATTGTCAAGACAGGGATCATAGGCTAGATGGATACACAGGGGCTGTCCTTATATTTGCTATTTGTTAGGAGAACTAAATCATATTTTCAGACTTCCCTGATGTGCTCTCAGAGGCAAAACATTTTTTTTTTAATAAAGAAGTTTAAAACAAGACCAAAACCAAAGTTTTAAGTCCTAAACACTGTGAACTGGAATTTGTTAGCTTTGCTGCTTAAAGCTGTAGTAACTAAAACACTCAGATCTGGTATAATACCATTTACAGACTTAAATAACTAATCATTTTATATTTCGTATCTTATTCTGCCTTATTATGCACAAGATCCACTAAATTTCAGTTGAAAGATTCAGATGAAATAAATACAGAAACATCATTCAGTAGTTCTCTGCAGTTAAAATCATATAATCATAAAATCATATAATCTCTTTTCTCTTTCCAAGGTGCCGTACCATCTACCAACTCCTTCATTGAGGAGCTACAGAAATATCACTATTTCACCAAGCCTGATCCAAGTTCAAATTGTCCTGTGGGCAAAGAGGACTTAGACAGCAATGAGACAGCAGCACCAACTATCTCTAATTACTCCGTCTAAAGATATCTTATAAACAACCTTCATAATGCCCTTTAATCCAGACAGCACCAAAAGAGCAAGTCTTGTGTTTCTTTTCTTACCTTCCATTTTTTCCTCTTATTGTCCTTTCTAATTTGAGAACAGGGAGGCTGACCACAGGATGCACATTCCACCAGTGTTGTAATCCTCACTGTGCCTCCATTTTTCCTCTTTTCTTCTCTGTTCCCTTTCTTTTGATTGAAAGAGATCTGTTTCTGCCTCTTACTCTGAATCAGGAACTGTTTGCTATGAAGGTAAAATTCAAGGTGGAGGACACATTTGTACAACAAACTCCATCTATAAGAGGGTTTATGTCAACTCAGGTGTGGACGTGAGGGGGCTATGCCTGTGGAGAATGCTAGCTCTGACAGAAATAAGTCTGGGTCTTTTGTGGAAGAGAGGAGCAAGAACTATGAATCCATATTCAGTAGGTTTCTCAAGGCCTTTTGAGGGGAGGTGGGATACTTTGCATATTTATGTCTAATATATTGACCTTTTGTCTTCTGTGTTACAGTGAAAACTATATGTGATAATCACAGTCTAGATACTGGCCTATTAACTTGCTACCCCACCACTCCTCATCACAAATAGCATTGTGACATGCATGAACTCAGTAAGTAACTGGATTAATATTGCTTGTTAGACTATTCAGAACTGTTTACCACCAAAGTAACTTCAGCTACTGAATGAGTTTTGGTTCAAGGACTAGGCCTGATCTCTCTACCCTGTAGTTATAAACCTGCACAAAAGTGAGTAGGGATACAATGTGGTCATTCAGAGTTGGTGGTGTTTTGCACTCTTCTTATACATGTAAATGACTATATTAAGTGGAGTGAGGGTGGGGAGGAGGGGAAATGGAGAATCAGGAAGAATGATGTCCTAAGTAGCTACATTATTAGGCACCTATCAATTGTAAAACATGGAACCTCATAAGAAGAATGGAATAATGAGTGTCATTTAAAGCATCAGCATTTAGGAGCCATTACCACAGAGACATGAAGTAGCGCACACATTTTATTTTCAAAGCATGAAAGAAATAATTTGAACATCTGTTACTACTGTGCAATAATTATTTCTTTTTTAAAGAAAGCATTGTATAATACTCAATACACAAGTAGTGAAGGTGTATCTTTAGACACCATTCACTTTAGCAAATGTGGAAGAAAGATGGCATGATTTGCCCTAACCAAGGCCAGCCATCTTTCCCAAAGCTGGTCATCTCATTAGAGTGGCAATAATGCTTCTCAGAGGCCAGTAAAACAGAATTGTTCCTCTGCAACTGGAAACCTAGGTGGCCTTAGGGTAAATCAGGCCAACGGATTAGTTAAACCAATATTAACACCTCCCCCGCCTCCACCCTCACCCCCATCCCTCACCCTGGGAATTTGATGACTCTTTTGCATAACTGATGTTTGTGTGTAATATTCCTTAGACTTGTACATATTGTATAAACAGAGAACGGCCTAAGCTGCAAAATTTAGACATGGATCCACATTCAGATGTTCTACCTACTACAAAATTTGAAGGTGTTCAGATCTGCTGTTTTGATCAGCTTCATCTCTGTTTCTTAATAATCTGAGCAATAACAAAAATAATAAGAGTCCTGGGGGCACCTTAAAGACTAACAAATTTCTTCGGGCATAAGCTTTTGTGGGCTCCAACCCATGTGGTCAGATGTTTGTGATGAAGTGGGTTGCAGCCCATGAAAGCTTATGCCCGAAGAAATTTGTTAGTCTTTAAAGGTGCCACAGGACTCTCGTTGTTTTGCTGTACACAGACTCACACGGCTACTCCACTGGAATGTGAGCAATAACAGTTCCTGTGGTATATTTGGGACAGCAGCCTACTGCTTCTGAGACTCTTTCTTCTGTAGATTTACAACTGCAATGAGTCCTCATATCTGATTATGGGCAGCATTTGTCATGTTTCTACATATTACTGTAGAGCCTTAAACTGAGCAAGGTGGGGAAAGGAATTATTGGGAATACAAAGAAATAGCCACATTATTCCTCATTCATATAACCTTAGGTACAAGTTCTGACAAAGTCAAAAAGTTTCAGACTACAGTATATATTGGAAAAGTTAAACATTCTAATTATGAGTGTGCCAGGAACTAGACATGTGCCCAGTTAAAATAGAGTAGAAATAGTCTTAGACACAGGTACTAAAAATGCAGGGTGTGTGAAAGTCATTTCCGTCATCTGGAAGTGCTGGTGGGGAAGAATGCCTCTGCCATAAGCATGGTAAGGAGACAATATGAAGTCAAGTCTGAACTAATTAGAATGTCTTCCCCCCTCAGGATACAGATCCTAATGAAAATTTTGAAAAGGCCAAATGCTGCTGCAATACGAAAAACACTAATAAATTGGTTTGCAGTCACATCAGTGTAGGGAATTGCATCCATTCTGTGGAAGGAAATGAGGCCATGCTCTCCAGTTAAAATTTGCATGTTTCACAGGGATAATAGGTCTTCAGCTCTGAAAACATAGATCCCTGCTACTTGAGCAAAAGGACAGTCACTATTAGTTGTCAGGATTATGGTTATGGGCTCATTGTGGGGCATCCACTAGAAACTGAAATCTCATACACTTGAGTGGATCAGAGATTCTATCCAGCAGAGGAAATGGATGCATACAAACTACCCAGTGTGCTACTATAGTCAGAAGGCTACACCGTTTGAAAAAGGCAGGCACAACTAAATGTCAATGATTTACATAACCATCAGACTTGCTAGTTTCCAATCAGATGATGATAGTATTGTTTATCCACTCTAATGAGAGCTCCCAGGGCCCCACTGAAGATAGGGGCACTTTTGTGCTACCCAAATGCTTACACAAGTAACTACAGCTTTACACCTCCAAGTTTTTTTTGTGCAGGATTGAAGTAGATGCACTCCCTGTACTGTAGGGTTTAAAGTCTGAACACTGGAATGTGTGATATTAAATTAATTCCATTATTCTGCTTCCTACTTAGTTATATCTTGCAGTTTATAGTCAGTGAAATGGAGTACATTAAGAATCTGTGTTAATCAAATAACTGCAGTTAACACCTTTTTTCAAATCTCAGAACATTTTGAGCTTTAATTTAGGTTTGTGGTAGAAACCAAAAACATTTGAAATTCTACAACTAATGCTAGATATGCTATAGAGTAACTGTCATGTGCCTTAATACCTTCACACACTCAGCTATACGACAGTTGAAAAACTCCACAACAGAAGGAAGTGGAAATATATATATTTTCTATTTTTAAGTAGTTGGGAACTGTTGATGCAAACAAAATTGACAGGGTGAGTGGCTGAAGGGGACTGTGTGTATGTGTTGTTTTACATATATTTTGAGGAGTTGAGGGGACTGTTAAATGGATCAGGCCCTCAGGGAGAAGTTTAAATACATTTTAGATTTATAGCAGAATTTGATATGCACATTCATAAAAGCAGAAAAAACACCTCCTTTCCAATGTTTTCTTGACATGAATAAATATTGAACTGTCTATGAATAAATATTTCTAATGGTACATCAAATTTGTTTTTAGGAGCAAACTTTGCAGCATAATCTGTATTTAGATATTCAAGGGAACAGAATATATATTTTTGAACTATCAGAGCGATGGAGATACATCAAAAGTGTATTCTTTAAATATGTGCCTTTATTGTTTTTTTTTAAACACTAAGTATGTATATTTTGAGATTACTGAAGAAAAACAATTGGCATTTTAGTAAGCTGTCTTTGATGTGAATCTTTTTATTCTTTCCTCTCTAGAATAACTTTTAAGACAAGTGTTTGTTGGTACCCGCTAATGGATTTTCTTTTTTCCTCATATTTTTCAGTTTATTTTAACCATTAATGGCTTATCAGGTGACAGAAATGTATAACTGATGTCAATGATTATGCTCCTACATATTCAAAAATTGTTGAGAATTACAAAACATTAAAGATTGAAAATAATAGAGCTGCTGGGTTTTCAGTTACTAGAGATTTTCATTGAATTATTTCAATCTATCGCCTTTGTTGCAAGAGCTTTCTTTCCACTTATTCTTATACTCCCAAATTATTATTCTAGTAGGAGTTAGAGACCTCAGCTCAGACTGGCATCCCATTACTACATGTATGCACAGTGTGCGAAGCAAGAAAAAGCCTGTGTTCTGAAAAGCTCAATGTAAACAGAGGAGAATATCAAGCCATTTGGATCAAATATCCATACCAGACATGGAAAATGCACAAAATAAAGAAAAATCAAATTCCTTTACTACACCACATTGTTTGCAATGTTAAACCAGGTCTACTAATGAGGAGTCTCATTGCTACCCTTTTGCTATCTCATAGCTCATTATTTTTCTTATTTGATAGCAGTCTTCGGTGTAAGTCTTTTAAAGTTATTAAGAAATAAAGTATCTGTATGGGTGAAATCCTAGACCTAGTGAAAGACAAAAAACTCTTTTGGTGCCAGGATTTCACTCCATATCTTTAAAACCACAAGATGGTGTGGTAAATATCCACATTCCACCATGTTTTCTTTTCAAATTAATATAGTACATGTCCCTGTGTGCATGATGGACTGTTTACCTGCTATTGATTTAGCACAAAGGAATCAAGAAGGAAAGTAAAACAATGATGTATAATCAGTCTTGGTGAAAACAAGGAGGAAGCTGGCTATTGTTGAATTTCCCTTGCATGACTCCAGCCAGTCTAATGGGCTAAAAATGGCATATTCTTCCAAAGGATAGGGCAGAATCAAAAGGAGGATAGTGACTATTAGTGACTGCAGGTCTTGAAAAGGTACGAGTTGAATTAATAGCCAGAGTTGTCAACCAGCAAGAACTGATTGCCTGGCAGGGAGACAGAGGCAGAAACTGCACCAGAGTCAACTTGCTTCTTTCACCCAGAGTGGGATTAGTTTGGTTGAGGGGAATTTACAATAGCTTGCAAGGAGAGCTTCCAATATTAGGTAGAGGGGAAATATTCATTTAGATCTTTATTGTTTTGTCCTTTGCACTGTGTAGGGTATAATTTTGGGTGAAGGAGGAAAAAATGATGCTATGTTTTGAGTCACCTTCATTACTTATTGATCACAGATCCCCAGAGTGAAAAATTCAAATCAATTTGAGACTGTCACATAACTCAGGATAGGAAACACATAGAAGAGGAGGGGTTGGTGCCCACAGACCCAGGCCCAGATTGAAAACAGATGATTTTATCCAGAGTGAACTGTAGGAAGCCACATCTGCCACTTAAGGGGTTTGGACCGGGTGGGATTAAAAAAGTCCGGAGTACAAACTGCCCTGTAACTATGACCAATGCATTAAGATACAAATACATATGTCCATCTAAGGTATGACAAGCTATTCCCAACCACAGAGTTCAGAACATTTGTGTTATAGACATTGAACATGTTTTTTGTGCTTCAGAGGTAGAGAACAGAACAGGGCAATTTATCAAGTAATCCACACCATCAT
Source organism: Pelusios castaneus (assembly GCA_007922175.1). Taxonomy (NCBI): domain Eukaryota; kingdom Metazoa; phylum Chordata; order Testudines; family Pelomedusidae; genus Pelusios; species Pelusios castaneus. The sequence continues at coordinate 13,859,725 of ML685794.1, read as the reverse complement.
CCAGCCTTAGCTTCTAGCAACCAGAAACCCAGAGCATGGGGTTGTATTCCTGATCTTCTTGCTCCATAGCCATTGATGGACTATCCTCCATAAATATATCTAATTTTTAATTTTTTATCAAATTACACTTTTGGCCTTCAGAGCATCCCCTGGCAATGAGTTCCACAAGTTGACTGTGGATTGTGCAAAGTACTTTCTTAAGTTTGTTTTAAATCTGTTACCTATCGATTTCATTAGGTGACCCATGATTCTTGTTCCAAAGGTTCCAAATGATTCTTGTGTTAGGTGAAGGGTTTCTCCACACCAGTCATGATTTTATAGACCTATATCATCTCCCCCCTCAGTCATCTCTTTTTCAAGGTGAACATTCCCAGTTTTTGTAATCTCTTTTCAGATGGAAGCTCAAAGCAGTGTCAGTCAGTCTTCACTATAAAGGTACAGTTGTGATTGGCACTCATCAGAAAGCTCCTATGCTTCATGTAGTACCATTAACTTGACCACATTACATGTATTGATATAAGACATATTAATATTAAATTAGGCATTTCAATAGCAAAATAGGAATAGATAACATATATGCGCTACATGTGTCAGTTAATAGCAACACTATAAGGTTATCTTTCTATGTCCTCATTATTTAGCATATTTCACAAGCAAGCAGTGAAAGAAAAAGCACCAGTAACTTATTTTGACGTTTGTTTAATAGCCGATACCTTTCATACCTGACCAAGCAAGGGTTAACCATTTATTTTCTTCCCTCTAAATAAAAATTCAATTTCACTGACTCAAGCCTCCCATTCCGTGAGAAGTTAAACTTGCTTTTAAAATCTATGCTCAAATACACCCCAGAATACACCATCATCAACCCTAGTTATTTTTCTCTCATTGGTCTTCCCCCCTGCTCCCCCTCCCCCCCAATACACACATTCTTTGGCCAACTGACCTAAATGCAATCTGTAACACATCCTCTCCCATGGCCAGGATGGAATAGAACTGGAAACTTTGAACTTCCTTGAGGGATGCAGCCTGGATGTTAACCTGGCATTACATAAAAGTACTCCATCCTCACCCAACCTATGTAACTCAGAACAGAAAACCAAATAGGTTAATCTGTTTCTGGGATCCTTAAGATTTGCAATGGATTTGTTTTCCAAAATACAATGGGCTATATCTTCAGGGTATAGAATGGCATAATTCCATTTATTCCAAAGGAATTATGCTAGTGCTCATTAGCACAGGATCTAGCTTAGAGCTGCAGTTCTATGGTTAGTACCTCTTTTTAGACTCTCTCAAGTTAGCTTTAAATAAAGCATCGAAAGCTATGAGGTTGGAATACCACCCAACCACATATCATCTAGCTGATCTATGTCAATTTGCTTGAACATAGGGAAGCCTTGTTTCATACAAAACAAACAGTATCAGGAATTTTATTTCTATTCCAGTGGAAGGAGCTTTCACTTCATAATGTGGAAGATTGACTTATACACCCTAAGCCACTGTTTCAAGATCTCAGAGCTACCATGTATTCAACTTGAGCTATCAGATAGAAAGGGCAAATGTACCAGCAAACAAGTAATATTAACACTGTTCCAGCAGTTAGTAACCTAATTATTTATGGGGCATGACATCTGTGCTAGAAGACCATTGAAACATTCAATATGTTTAAAGAACCCACTCAAAAATAAGCTGGCTGAGAAAAAAGTTTATTTTATTATATTATATATGCTGAGTGTAGTGAATGCCTCCCCATACTTTTCAGCTAGTGATTAGTATAATCTTGATTTTTCTTCTCTCAAAGTAACATTTCACATATTTATCCATCTCCCTAGTGGAATGCAGCTTCCTACATTAAAATAAATATACTTTACAGAAAAGAAAAATAATCCATACATTAGTATAACCAGGATTGCCTCAAGGATTGTTGTAATAGCAGACAGAGCACAAAGTTATTTATAACCCATGCAGCATTTTAAATCACTACCCTATATCTTTCTGTGCAGAATGCAGGAGATACAAATGAAAATGCTAGTGCTGTATTTCATTCTCATCATCGCCTATTAGTCAGCATTTTTTTTCTGTCGGAAGCTTCTTTTACTACTTTTTTAGAGCAGCAACAACTAAGTCTGGCCTTCCATATTGTAAGATGGGCAAACATTTGAGCCATACCACAAACTGTGCTGTAACACATTGGTGAGGAGGGAAAGAGAAGAGAAAAAAATGGGAATCGCAAAGTCCAACTCTGAAATATTTAGATTCATCAGTGTAAACTAAGAATGTTTAGAAATGATGTAGGGGTGGGGGGGGAGTCTATGGCTTGACAATTCAAAATTGATAGTGTTAAATAATTTGTGCGGTTTCCTTCAACATAAAAACCTCAATTTACTGTACAATCAATCAATCAAGAGGTAAATAACTTTACTAAGGAGAACTCTGAACTCCACAGCAAAGTAAAAAATAACCTCCTGATGGCGTAATAGAGCTGCCAGCCTCAGGGTGGGTACTCAACTGCAAAGTTACATATGCTGCTTGGAGTAATTGCTTTTAAGTTAATGGCAAACTTTAATGACTATCTGTCCCTTGTGTTATTTTGAATCCATTTACAAAGTCTCTTCTTCACAATGAAAATTTTGGTAGTGTAGAATTGCTGACTTTTTCTTGTCTGATGCAATATTCCATCAGTCCTTACTGGTGTGAGCACAAATTGGGCTTTTTCTTCCCAGTAACTGAGTACCACAGCCAATCAATTCAGGCATTAAACTTGGCAGAACCAGATGCAGTTGCTGTTGATTCAGAAATCTTGGCCAGTGGGATGGATCCTTAATTGGTATAAGCAGGTCCCAGTTCCTTTGACTTTAGGGGAGTATCAGTCACAGTGTTGGTCCCCCCATGTTTAAAAAGGATTAATTCAAAGTGGAACAGGTGCAGAGAAGGGCTACAAGGATGGTCTGTGGAGTGGAAAACCTGCCCTATGAGTGGAGACTCAAGAAACTTGGCTTGTTTAGCCTAACCAAAAGAAGGTTGAGGGGGAATATGAATACATCAGAAGGATTAATATCAAAGAGGGAGAGGAATTATTTGAATATAGCACCAATGTGGACACCAGAACAAATGGTTATAAACTGTCCTTCAAGAAATTTAGGCTTGAAATTAGACACAGGTTTCTAACCATTAGAGGAGTAAAGTTCTGGAATAGCCTTCCAAGGGGAGTTGTGAGGGGAAAGAAAAAAAAAAAAAAAAACCATAACTGCTTTCAAAACTGAGCTTGATAAATTTATGGAGGGGATGGTATGATTAGGTAGCCTCTTTTGGATGTTGACTGATCTTTGGCTACAGGTGGTGGATATACAAGTAGCCTAAGAGGGGAGGGTACATGGGGTGGGTTCTGAGTTATTACAGAGAATTGTTTCTTGTGTAACTGGCTGTTAAAACTTGTCACATGCTCAGGGTTTAACTGATCACCATATTTGGGATCGGGAAGGAATTTTCCCCCAGGGCTGATTGGCTTGGGCTCTGGGAGTTTTCACCTTCCTCTGTAGCACAGGGCATGGCTCAGCTACCGGTGAACTCTCTGTATCTTTAAGTCCTTAAATCTTGATTTAAGGAGGTAAATAACTCAGTCATAGGTTCGTGGCCTATTGCTGGAGTGGGTGGGTGAGGTTTTGAGGCCTGCATTTTGCAGGATGTCAGACTAGATGATTGTACTGGTCCCTTCTGACCTTAAAGTCTATGAGTCTAAGGTCTATGAGACTCCCACTGAGAATCCAGCTCTACAAAGTTTCACACTGCTGAGATAGCCTTCGGAAAGTGTGAAGTGCACAGTACTGTCAATTGGAGTGGAGGGTAATATTCAGTAGCTCACAAGAAGCATCTAGAACCTTGGAGGAGTGAATCCCAGAGGTGTAATTAATTTGAAATCTTATGCACCATTCAGTATATAGTTAAGGGGGGTATTCTAGTGATGAATTAAATAACTTGAAAAAAATCATATCATGAACATTCAAACTGCATACATTTGTAGTTTTTTGCACTGTCCTGCATAGTGACAAAGGAATGTAGACAGCTTTTACATATAGACAGTTCAAAGTTTTTTGAAGAAACAAATATAATCTCTCCCCATCCCCGAACAGCTGAACTTGCCCAGAAAAAACAGGTTCGGGTGTTGGGACATGGGAAGGTAAGGCTGAAGGAACTGTAGAAAAAGAAACAAGGAAAGAAGAAATACGGTACATGGAGCAGTGTGGATGAAAAGTAGGAGTACACCTCAAGGTTAATTTATAAATACCTGGCTTCATGAGTTTAATCAAAATTGGCCCTTGTGAGCTTCAGTAGTACTCAAGTAGCACTGCTGAAAGGGAACCCTTTACAGCTTGTGTAGTGAGAACTGATAGGAATACTTGACTCAAGTAACTTGAATTGAAATACACTTTCACTGACAGCAAATATTTCCTGGACATCTCTTTCAATGCAGTTTTCAAAGGGAAATTTTTTTTTGATCCAGTGCTGTCATGTCATAGACAGACCCAAATGGAAAATCTGCATTTCTCCAGTCAACAAATTGATATTTTAATTAATTTCCATTTCCTGAAAAGGTTTGCATTTTTTTCTAATAGTATGAAAGCAAGTTTCAGAACTTGCTAACTTATTGCAGAATGTTAATTGTTAGCATCTGGAAAGTGATATTTGCAATATTATACTTTGCATCCTTCCAGGATCAAGTCCCCTCAGGAAAACCATGATTGAATAGTGATAATAAAAAGAGAAAAAAAAAATATCATACAACCCACTTGTGTTTAATACTAGCAAGTCTTATGTTCACATTTACCTAGTACGGACGGGCTGGGACCCACCAAAAAACACACCTCACAGTAAAGAGTTATTTATAAAGTTAGCCAACATTTCAGAGGGGATGTCAATACAATAAAGATGAGGACTACTGCCTACTTATTTATTCATTGTAACTTTTCTGAATGGTATGTTGTAACCAAACCCACCTGTCTTTATTTGCTAATGAAAAATCTTTGTCCAAGTGGAAATGGTTCAAGTTATTAACCCTTTGTGGAGGAAAAAAATACCTTTCAGTAGGTAATTAGACACTCATGATATATATGACCATCCTCGATTCCCCAGAGAGAAGAGAAAGATTATGGTTCAGCCTAAGCATTTCATTAGAGCTTTCAGCTATACTCAAATAAATCTGTGTACATTACTAGCTAAGGGTGTGGTTCCAAAAATGCCTTGGACATACTGGTGCTCACTATCAGCTGAGCTAGCACACGAAAAATGTAGCCATAGCAACACCAACAGTGGCAGCACAGGCTAGCTGCTCCACATATGAACAAGACCAAAGCCTGTGGTTGCATACTTGAGAGAGCAAGAATATGCCAACACTGCTGCTTCCCATGTTATCACAGCTACACTACAACTTTTAGTATACTAGCTCTGATGAGAGATGGCCTGAGTAGGGAACCACACTTCCAGCTCATAGCATTGTCAGTTTAACATGCAACTTTTAAAGGTGTGTGTCTATGATTATTCCCTGACCAAACTTCATTAATATGAGATTAAGGTTGTGCTATCAAACCATCAGTGTTTGAGAAAAGTTTTAAAGGGTGTTTCAGATTTCAAAGTTTTCAAGAAGAGCATTTAAAAAAGAAAAAAATCTATTGGAAGTTATAGTTAGGGTCACCCAAGCAACCTCAGCAGAATCAGCAGCCTTTTAATCTTAGGACCAGATCCCCAAATGTGATTGAGCCGTACTTTGCCCAAGACCAGCGGTGAGAGGAAAAAGTAGCTCAAAGTCTCCTTTATGGTCCTTATATCCCAAAGCCAGACTAGCTAAAGTGATAGTCTAACTTACATTGAATAAAGTGCTCACCTAAAGGGTCTACCTTATTCTTGCCCCTCTCAGAAAAGGATAAGCAATACAAATATTCTTTCCAGCATGAGGCAACTTCATTTGCTCAAGTTTAAGAAAGGGAGCAGATTCCCAGCTGGAGTAAATTGCCTTGTTTGCACTAAAATTACTGTTGCTAATGCATTTGCCTCAGTACAGATGGAATATTTTACTATATATTTAATCAAGGAAAGCAAGCAGGGTTTTGCAATGCTACAGTCTTCGAAGCAAGCTCTGTGCATTTGTATTCAGAAAGGCAACAAGTCAATCAAAAGAAGTCTGAGGTCTTTAAGGACAACCATCACTGTCAAGTTCAAGCAGTGGCAGTAAAGAGATGGACTTAAATGACTGTGTCATGCTCCTGCCAAATGAATCCTCCCAAGTGTTTTGGGGTTCTGGCCAAACCCTTCAGTATGATGGACTAAAGTAATACAGAGGAAGCCTCTGCCCTGCAGGGAGGGGAGAACTGCTAATAATGAAGATGAAGTACACTGTATTATAAGTTTCTTTATTTATATATGCAAAAATGAGATTTCAGTTTCAACTTGCATATCTGAAAGATTTTCTTATGGTCAATGATCCTAACAAGGACATGGACAGAATAAAAAGTAATTTTTGTTCCCATTCATCAACTAGAGATGGATTGAAACGTTGTTCTCTTGTGTAAGGTACTTTGCCCCATTAGTGTTTCTATTTGGAGTCCTCTTGATATGAGACCTAGCTCAATGTAAATCACTCACATACTTATCCTTTAGTTTCCAGACTTCGAAGTTGCCACTTAATTTGTAAAGACTACTTGAAGAAGGTTTACTCAGGTCTTGCAGTTCTAAATCTAAATTAGAGTTTTTGAAAAGGAAACTGTCCTTCGCTGAAAGATAGTTTTACTGAAACAAAGATTTTTGCACCAGATTCTGCAGACAATTTAAAGCAATGGTTTCCACCATGTGGCCTGGGGCCCAAAAGTGGCCCACAGGAACTTTCAAGGTGGCCTGCAGCGCTCCGCCTGCTGACTGCAGAAAGAGCCACTGCCTAAGGACTCAGGTGGAGCACATTTCCATGGTGCTAAATGACCAGTTAGGTCTTCTTACTGCAACCAAAGTGGATGGGAGATCAGCAATACCCTCCTCCTGGCTATAGCAGGGAGCATTGCAAAGTGCTTTACCTAGGTCCTTAGACACTGGGGTCTCTGCTGGAGCCAGAGAGAGGGGAACATTGATCTCCCACCCCCCCCCCTCCCAGCCGCAGAAGGGAGCCACTCCTTAGAGAGTGGAACACACAGGGCTTAAGTCAAATTTAAAAATATGATTTAAATCAAAGTTATATTTCAAAGGCTCCCTGGGCTTTTAAGAGAGGTCTCATCCATCAGACAATTCTTCTAGATTTTCAGGATTCACATTTCTCTGTTTCAGAAGAATCTTTGGCACCACTGATCCCTTACAACCATTTTCCAAAATAAATTGAGCAGAATTGAAAGAGGCCCCTTACTTTTTCAACAACACCTGCAGAAGAACATTTTAGTAAAATGATATATGTAAATGAGTTGTTTTGACTGCTGTATTGCAGTATAGCTGTACTTGGATGCCCCAGTCACTACCTGAACTCCATTAAGCACTGTGCAGACATATAGTAAGAATTAGTGCTCACCTTACCGCATAAATAGAAAAGCCAAGGGTTTGAGGGGAAAGAGGGTTTTTTTGTTTGTTTGTTTTTTTAAAAGGTTAAGAAAGTTGCCCCAGATCATACAGCTGGTCAATGGGAGAGTTGGAAAAAAAAAAGTCCAAGTCTCCTGACTCTCAGTCTAGTGCCCTCTCTCTGAACTATACTGCTTTAGTAGCTTTGTCCTCATTGTGTATCTAGGTAAAAACAATATTCAGTGAATAAGCTTCATTCCTCCCACCATAATAGATTTTCCTATGGACTAACAAGTAATACATTGTTAACCTGGAATGAATGCTGAACAGTAGAACACCAACTTATCTAAGCCATGTTATCATTACATTTTTCATGCATCTTTGTCCCTCACACCTGCACTCAGCTCAGCAAATTAGCTCCTACTCAGCCTAGGAAATTGGCTCCTCTGTTGTTGTTTTTTTGTTTGTTTGTTTGAATTTCCAAACCCTTGAGCATCTTCAAGTTTAAAAAGTTCATAGTCTGGTAAAATGATTCTTATTCCTCCTAAAACTAAAGTTTCCCCACCATCCCAAAACAAAACCACTTTTGAAAAATCAAAAGGAAGAAGAGTCAGTTCTGGACCAGTGAGGCAAGGGTGAAATCAGGGCCCTATTGAAGGCAACTGAATTGTGATACCTGGCGATACTGCAGTAATACAAAAACAAGTATTTATCATATTGGAAAAGGGGAAGTCCACTCTTCCTCTACTGATCACTCAGTCTTCACTTCACACCTTGAAAAATCTGAGGTAGGAGTATAAAGATGAGTCATGGTATTTGTTTGAAGTCATGTTAGGTTTTTACATTTATTTTGAATTTTTTACAATTTTCTCCCCCTCTGAATCCTGCACAGTTTGACTCATGGTAATAAATATGTTTTTATAGGGGATTAAACAACAACAAAAACAACAATATTCCCATTACCCAGAAACTTAAATGATTCTGCTGTTAATACTTTTTCATTATAAACTACCGAGGTAAGATCAATGTGGTCTACCAACCCAGGAAATTTGGATACAGCCCTCCAATCAAGAATTGACACTTGGAACAGAAAATTCCTCTAAAAACAAAACAATTACTTATTTAAATAAAATATTATTGCACAGATTTAAGAACTGAATATAATTTACTTCAGAAATCACTTTTACTTAGTGCAACTATTATTATATAAGACAAGAGTAACAGAGAAGGCAGCTTGTTATATATAGCACCACTCAGTCTGAGTTAAATAGTTTAAAGAGTTAGACAATAAAAATATTTAAACATTTCATTATCCTTAACCCTATGCATTTAAATCAATAACATAGCTTAAATTATAAAAATCTATAATCTATACGACTCAGCAAGTGTTAGCCAGGTGGTCACTTGAATGAGTACTCAAAGGGAGGATGGAGTTTCACTCTTATCACAGGCATTCAGATTCATTGACAGGAATACCATCATAAATAGTTAGAACTTACAAAGATTTCCTGCTCTCCCTCTGTTCATCTATAGGGGTCCTTCTGCTCTGTCACTATTGACACAAGGATTACCTTCAGTTTAGACATAGAGCCACGACTCAGTTAGCTGGGCTGTCCAGAATTTAGGTACCTTTAGCCTATCTTCAACCTGCTTGTTCTGTTCTTTGCGTTCTTGCTTCTTTCTTCTCACTTTTGTCTTCTTCCAGCAGCACTTTCCAGCCAGAACTCTCTCTCTCTCCCCCTCAGTCAGTACTGACTCAGCCTGCCAGCTGAGGGCCATTTATACTTTGCAGCAATATGGGGAGTAGCAATAGGACCTAGGGATCATTGAGGGAGAATGCAGAGAAACAATGCATCATGTCTACATAAGGGATGACCAGGGTTGCAGTAGGGTAGGGGGAACAGTCAGGGATGACATTCTAAGGGCTACATAAGGGGCCTACGTAGGGAATTCATCCGGGGTTGTGTGAGAGATGGTGTTTTCAGGCCTACATAGGGACTTACATGGCGTGAGAAGGATCGATCCTTATTGAATTTCCTTATAAATTACCGCATATACTAAATACAGCATGGTTTAAAGAAGCATCCATTTGATATAAACTGTGTAATTTACCATTCATGAGGATATTTCCATCATGAACATCTGACAAAGCTACATACTACACCACACAATCTTTTCCTCTTCTCTATGTACACATCAGAAAGAAAGATTTATAGATGAAGTTTGCTTTCATGTGGGAACGCTTTGTATAATACATGTATATATGCACACACATCTCCTGTATTTGTTGTATTTTATTTATGCACACAATTGCAAAACAGCATCCATCAATGAGTAGAGATGTTTCCTAGAATATTGCCCTTCCAGAAACTATTGCTTAGACATCTTTTAGAGCAAGAATTTCAGAGAAAATATTGTTCTTGACTTTCTATTTAAAACCCACTGAGCAAAGTGTTTTTTGGGTGGAATACAAGTTTTCATATAAAAAAGTGACAGAAAACAATGCAGCAAACCCCAATTTTGGTAACTTATTGTTAGCAAGATCGCTTAGTTAATGACTTGGACAAAGGTGTTCCACTACCCTCATTGTATGCTGGGTGAAATGGAAGCCACTTTGCCCTACTTCAGTGCATTTAGACCTAGCATATCAATTTTTTTTTTAAATAAAGTCTAAAGTATTGAGTGAAAATTTCAACAGGCTTACTTTCTGCAGTGAACAATTTCTTGCTGACTTTTCAAAGTTTATATATATAGTTGAAGCAAGGGTCAATGGCACAGTCATTACTCCACTCTGAGTAAGAGTCAAATGCTGCCATCCAAACCTTCATATCCTTTATCCTCTTAAAGCCCTTAAGGAATGCTTCTCTCCAGATTACTGCAATACCACAGTACTAGCAATAGCAGGATTTCTCTCAATATGTTTGTCCTTCACTTAAAATGCCAGCATGCATTGCTGTGGAATTGCATTTATCTTTGCTGTTTTACAGGCTATACCATGAGGTCTACTAAGCTCTTAGGTGACACATATGTACACACACCCACCCACCCACCCCTAAAGGCTATTCAATATCTCACGTCTGTTTCAAGTGAGCTAACTAGTGCTGAAATAAATCCAGAGTCTCAATTCATAGTGCACAACATTCTGTATCTTCCATCAATGAGTTGTAAAAGAAACTTCAGTAAGAAAAAAAGTTTAGCTAAATAATCTGTTTTCATCTAAACAGATGGAACTGTTACAATACAATTAACCTCACCTTTGTGAGGTTCTTTATAATGCTGTTAAACCATGAAGACAAGTACTAGTCACACAGTAGAAGAGGTTTTTTTTTTTTTTTTTTTTTTTTTTAAATCTTTTTGTTTTAGATACATCTAGATTCAAACCTTCAAATCATGTGATTTGCCTGTCTTATACAGGCAAATAGATTATTTGCTGCATAGTAGACAGCCAGAAAACAAGTGTGTTTCAGACTAAAAAGAGGTTGTTTTTTTTTAAAAAGTACTTAAATCCCATTTTCAAAGGAGATGTAAAAGCCTAAGTTTTATTGAAAACAATGTGATTTAGACTCCTATGTATGAAGTCCACTTTTTTATAAAAGCAGAATTTAGGCACATGAATCTGGGTTTAAATGCTTAACTCTCATTATTTCAAGAAGAGTTATGTACCTACATATCTGAGAATGGGAGCTTAATTACCTTTGAAAATCTGAACCATGGTGATTAGAGAAAAAGTTATTTTCTTCTGAAAATCCCACAGTCTTAAGCATCTAAATAGATTTTCAAAGCTGGTCTTAAGGGCAGGATTTTCAAAATAGTCTAAGATTCTAGGTGATGAAGTCTCCTTGAACATTACTTGCCTAATTCCTTTAGGCTCCTTTGGAAAATTTCACTCTAAATTTGAGAAGTCTGAGCCTAAGGATATGCCAGACGTGCCAGCTAGATAAAGTCATAAACCTTAGTTCAGTATGGGGAAGGGCATAGATTCAACACTAATAGTTTCTATTCGCAACTGTTTTAGTCTCTCTTATACTGCATTTTATTCATGAAAGGCGTTATCCTGAAGTTAGGGTTTTGGGTTTTTTTTTTTAAAGTGTTTTAAGAACATGAAGTGAAATATAGAGTGGGTATTATTTATTCCCACACATACCCTTCCATCTTGTCAGAATGATCTAAATGCGATTAGAAGGGGAAAAAAAAACAAACAAGTTCCAGAAAAGAAAGAAAATGAATCTAATTGAAATAAGTCAAGACTGAGTTCTATATTTTCTTAGATCCTTTACTACTTTTCTGTCAGTCACCATTTTCTCATTACATTCCGCCCATGAGGAAGGAGAATTTTTGTAAAACTTCTTAATTATATTAGCTTTTAAATAATAATAACCCCAAAAAATCTATGGCCCTTTTCATTACTCATTAAGTTTACCCTAAACATTCAAAAACCTTCCCTTGGTTCCTGTTTGTGGAATTGGCAGGAAATTAGGTCTGATTGCTAGGGGTCTTTTCATTCTCCTAAAGCCACAGTCATCCTATAGAGATGTGGCATATTATGACAGAAACCAAATGTCTCAGAAAGACTGGTGTTGCTAATTCAAGAACTGGGAGGATGAAAGAAAAGGTGCTACTAGAGCCAATTACAACTGCATTAAGGATTTGGCAAGATGCCATTGGAGGAAATGCTGAGGAAAAGCAAAGATTTGTGTTTCAAGTGAGACTCCAGCATTTAATAGATAGGTTTATTATCAATTAGCATGGCCCAAATGAGAGAGATATCACAGCCTTAAATTTCTCAATTTTGTCCATAGATGTAAATATGTGACTGAATAGTTGGGCTGGACACAGAGGTGCCAGGAAGGAACAGAACTCTCTCCAAGGCTGCTTTCTCAGGAATTCACTACCTCCTGTGCAGCTGTTCCCATTCTATTTCTACCAATATAGTTGCTCAGAGGCTGGGTAGCTGTAGATACACTGTTCCACATCCACCCACCCACCCACCCCCAGAATCCCATGCTGCACAGCATGCTGGTACATAGTGTATAGCCTCCTTATACAGTTTCCCTGTACCTTTGCCTCCTCTGAACACCAAATCTGCAGACTTTTTTTTTAAATTTTAATCTGCTCAATCAACTTTCACTATCTTGAGGCTTAAAATACCAAGTCAAAGCTAAAGTACTTGTTGGAAGTTTGTATTTTGGTGTTGTAGCAAATGGGCAAAATTATGATTTATTATAGTCCACTTTACATATAAAATAAAGCAAATGATCTTCAGTTATAACTTCACCACTGGAAATAATCTTGGTATACCTTGTATTCCTCCCTCTATTATTTCTTGAATCCCCTTTATAACAGCATCTAGGTGGCTGTCATCTACTCTTTGTGAGCTACCAATTTTTTTAAAACCTAGTTTGAAACAAGTTTAACTTAATATTTTCCCCCATTCCCAATATGGATGAACCATTTCCTTCCTTCAGCTCTTAGCAGGATTAGTTTGGGCACTTGATCTCTGCATATATAGCAATATTTGTTTTTGCTCCACTTAACAATTCACCAGCTCTATGAATATAGAGTAAGTCTTTAACACACACTTACCAGGTTGCAAGTGTGTAAACATCTGTTTCCTTTTCAAACCTCACTCACAAGAGTATCTCTGCCCATACTGTAATGAATATGTCTATCAAGTTCTAGAACATATTTTTGTTCCACAATGGTGTCATTTAGTTTTGCTTATAGGACTCAATGAAACCCTGAGTTGAAAAAATTGCTAATATGACAAACTCCTTTCTTGGAAATTTGTTTACAAGCTTTGTCTGGCTAATTATTATGATCAGCATCTTAGTTAAATGCAGTCCAATTTATTATCTTACCATTCTGCTGTGTTGACTCTAGCTTCCCCATTTAAAATTAATAGGAAATCCTTGGGACAGATTCAGTGCAGTTGATGGTAAAACAAGGTCAGCATATAACATGTCTAAGAGCATGATGTTATATTTTAAATGATATACAAACAGTGTAACTACATGTTATAAATTTGCTTACAGGCTGGCATCTTGATGCCATAATGGTTAGAATGCAGCGGCACTACAGGATTTATAATTATTATAAATATCCTTCATTTACACAGCACCTTGTACCAAGCCTCTTAAAGGACCTTATAGACATTCAACTAAACACTCCTATGAGCTAGATAAATGGTCATCGGTACCAGTAACTAAGACAGAATAGCTTTTAAAGCAGGGTACAACAAATTTTTAATAGTTTGAGACAGGAAAGGTTCTATGCTGGCTTGGGGATGGGGAGGAAATCAGCCACATGGAGACTTGTCTATTACTCCAGTTATTTCTTGATTGAGGTAGGGGAATGGAATATGAGAAAGACTAGACAGTTGTTGCCAACACCTTCCACATTCAGAAGCATGCATGTGATAACCTAAAGACATCTTGTGGTGCCCAATAAATAAGTTATTCAAGTTCTTGTTTACAAAGAACCAAAGATGGCTGTGTTTACTTTCTACTGTAGCATGCCCTACTTCCCTTCAGTGACCTATACCTACTTTAACACTACTAATTTAACTAATTGCCAAGGTGGGTGTATACTTTATTGCCTTAATTTATTCCAGATATTCTGTAGCCACTCACAACACACACCATATATACAGCTTCTTGTAGCCATCATCATCCATTTCAAAGCTGATCCTGGCAATTCCCCTGCTTTTAGTCAATAAGAGAAAGAATGTTTAAAATATTTCTGTGCCCCTGGAAACCCACAGCAGGTCACCAAAGCTCTGAGCAGGATTCCTGGTGTTTACATCATTTTAAAGAAAATTTTTAAAAAACTGGGCAAAATATTAAAAAGTTTTGAATACACTGAAGTCAAAGATAAAACTCCTACAGAAAATGCAGATATTATACATTGTTTCTACAGTATGTATATGACCGCCAGTATCATAGCATCTGAATGTCTCAAATTTGTAGTGAATTTGACTTCAGAATGTCCCTGTGATGTAGGAAGTGTTTTTATTCCCATTTTATAGATAGGAAATGGACACAAAGACAGCTTATACGATTTGCCCAGGTTCATATAGGAAGCCAAGAGAAAAATAGAGACAGGAATCTATCTTCCAAGTGCCCTACCCATTGGGACCTCCTTCCACTCTTCAGACTTGATATTTTTCATTAAATATGTTATATCAGATTGTGTTAACTTTTAGCCACATCTTTCCTCAACACTTTACTATCCCTTTTATAGTCCATTCTGTTTTTCTGTCATGGAACTCCAATACTGATTTTAGTACTATTTGAATTTTTATCTTTTTACAACAGGCCAACATGATTTATTGATTGTTCACAAGAGATAATGTTTTCCCAGTAGACACTCTCCTCCAATATAGATGGGTCGATCACTTCTCATAGCCCACAAAAAACTTAGAATTCGCTGAGTACAACATTCATTCATTACTGGTTTTATCCAGCTTAATTTAAAAAAAAAAAAAAAAAAAAAAAAAAAAAAAAAAAAAAAAAAAAAAAGACAAAGCTGCTGAGCACATTCCAAAACAGCTAGCTATCTCTACAGTTGTAATGATGCAGGCTAAGGTTTCAGATTTCTGCATTCTTGCAATGAATAGGCTTTGGGGTGTTTAACTTGAAGTAGCTGAATGTGGTACTATCAAACTGATGTCAGTCGGTATTGGAAGGAAGTATTGTTTTTCTTAATTCAAAACTAACAAATGCATTTTATTGGATGGCTGTTACATGGCCTATCCCTGTTCTCATTGGTAAAATATGTATTGTGGAAGAGGTAGCATAGGAATCAACATGGCTACACTATGCAATCAGAAGTTTTCTCTACTCAGAAAAGATCCTCAAATTGCAGTTGGAGGTGGCAAAACTTGAAGCTACAAGTAGAAGATAGCTTCCCTGTCCCGATCATGTTTAACTTTTGTTTACAAATTTATATTTAGAAACTCAAATGGTCAATTAAAAAAAAAAAAAAAAAACCAACAACAACAAACAAACCAGTAACAGAACGCCCACTGACTTCAAAAATAGCAGAAGAAACATTAAGGCCTGTATTGTCAACAACAGCCTCAGTCTTAGATGCTCAAATTCAGAGGCTGAAGTTCAGATGTAGTTTTAGAGACCACGTCACTGAATGAAGCAACCGTGTTTGGATATTTTTAGCCAAAGTAATTCCTGCATTTGCATGCTCTCAAGTCTCATTCAAAGCACATAGACTTGAAGATGGTACTACACAATGATGCACATTCTGACACTTTTAATCTTTAGCTCTGTTATAGACTCATGGTGACACATTTTGTCAAGTGATCCTTTAGTGTTTTTATTTTGCCCAGATATAAAATGGAGAGGATTATCAACCTTTGTGATCCTCAAACAAAAGGAGCTCTAACAATATTTTCCATCTATAGAAAGCCAAATTTTCTCCTTATCCACTTGAACTCAAGATAGAACTTAGCAATCTCTTCTCTCACACCTTCTCCCTCATTCCTGTCGGTAGTAAGGAGAATCAGAGTTTGCCTCCTCATGAATACAATGGCACATCTGTACTGCCACAGCTATTCTGGAACCTGGTGTCCCCTTCAGGTACCCTGCTGCAGCTGCTCTCAGTTATTCAAAAGGGAGGGAAAAGGCCAGAGGAAGAGGAGTACAGCCTGGTGTGGATCGTTTCCCATTGTATAGGAAATGGTTTTCCTAGAGATACCTCCACAGGAACTAATGAAGGATGGTGCTTACGGAGCTGCTGTACTCACCTTTCGTTATGGAAGAGAAAATGATGCAGGAAGGAGGCATGGTGCAAAAGGACCTCCCCCACAAACGCGCACTCCACCAGAGGATACAAGAGGGTACTCTTGAGGCCATAACATACAGAAGACAGTATAAGATACTCATTGCATACTAAGGCAGTGCTCTGAGCTGGTCTCTGAAACAGGAGTAACCCATTGAAATGGGTATTAAGAGGCTATGGTTGATTCAGAAGAAGAATGCAGAAATTTTTTATTTAAAAAAAAAAAAAAGAATACCCACCCTACAGTTCAGTGGACTCAACAATGGTTCTACACAGGTGTAATGAAAGATATGTTCTACAGCTTCTGATTTTTTAGAAATTCTGCTCCAAACTCATTTGATGCAACTGTGCTGAAATTAATGGGGTTGTGATAAGTTTAGTTAAATCCAGTTCTCACTTACAATGGCATGAATCCAGAATAACTACCAGAGTCTTGTATTTAATAACCTAGTGCCAATGGAGCCTGAGCAATTAGCAAAATATTCTTGAAAGTTCTTTAAGTGCTGTCCTCAACACACATGCTTTTTTTACTCCTCTCCCCCCACTGATGTGATGTGTGTAACTAAGACTTCAGAACATTCCAGTATACCCAAGCATAAATCAATCACCACATTGTAGACAAAGCATTTTTGCTTCCCTAATTTAATATTATATAGTACTGCAAGCTGTTTCATGCTGCCATACTGAGCATTAGAAATACAAGAGCCAAGATGTTTCAAATTTCAGTCTTTAATCAAAGTAGTTTCAAAAGTAATTTCAATAATTTTCTTTTTGTAATCCCATTTTCCTTTTGAACCCAAGAAGCTCTTAACATTTTCACTGTGCTTCCCACCTATATATACAACCAGTTTTCTTCAAATTGTCAATTTATAACTCAAAGTTGTATGCCATGACAGATGTCTTCAAAGACAACATGAAAAGTCATTCCACTTTTAAACACAAAAAATGTCATTAGCTATGCACAATCAGAAAATCTTGCTTGTATGATTCAGTGGTTTAAGAGAAGTGTATGCAACATGATATTTTTCAGGGATAATGTTAGGAACTCTACTATGAAAAGGAGACAGTCATGTGTTCTCATTTTTATGATAGCACATAATAGAAAAATATATGATTTTATCTGCAGAAAAAAGTCAGAGATAGGGTAGGGGACAACCTTAATACTTTACATTATGAGATTAAAAATAGAATTTATTGTACAGAATGGGTATGATACAGATTGTCAAAATTTAAAAATATTTCATAAGCTTCCATCCCCTATTTTACTGTAAACATTTAGCATGTTCTCTGAAAGAAACTATGCCTATTAAGGATGATTCAGCTAATTTATTACAACTTGTAATCCATTCCTACTTCATATATTTTCTCTAGTGGAGTAATAAAAAAACATATAAAGTTTTAGAGGGTGAGAAAGCACAAATCAGTTAGGATGATTTATTTTTCAGTGTAGTGTGCTAAACACACTTTTAGATAAATATGCCAATCAATGTGAAGTTGTCCTAAAGAGGAAAGTGAATGTGATAGATAAGTGATAACAGCGTCTCAAGCCAGGACTACTGACACTGAAGAGTTAAAAATAACAGCAAGTTGTGAGTAAGGGGCTAACTATAGAGAGACAATGTTTATTCTCATTTGTATTCAATAGAATATAAACAGAGGAAAAAAACATGGAGGGTATACGAGACCTCATTTTTCAGTTTATGAGACCATCTATCAGGATTAATGCTTTTAATGTTCTATGCTCTGGGAGCACAGAAATAACTTATAAATGAATAAAATACACATTTCTGTTATTCTGTAGTATCCTTGAATGGCCTTAGTGAAATAACTCTATAAACAATTAATGCTTTGGGGGAATTTTCCTATGAATAGAAAGCTGCAGTCAAGTTCTAAGATGTTGAACAAAATGACTCATACCGGTTACCATTTCAGAGTAACCGCAATGGTATTCCCCCTTTGTGGTCTACCAAGGGCACCAGATTTAGGCTTCTGACTCCCACCTGGCACATGTCTTAGGCAGAGACCTGCACCTCTTGTCTTCCTGACCAGGGATTTTCAGGCTGCACAACTTGTTCCCTTACCCTGTGATAGCCCCAGCAATCCTGATTGCCAAAAAAGGCTAGCACCAAAATCCACAAGTGTAAGGGGTAGTCAGCAAGCAATGATTCTCCTCCCCACCTCCTGGCACATCTTCCCAAGGCTCTTTTTCCCCCCCACTCTTTTGCCTAAATGGAGGAGATGGGGCATTTGCATTAATCTCTCTCAGGGTTCCCCAGGAGCTCCACTTAATGCTTATTGCCCCAAAAGTCCATAGTCTGTCACAATTCTCAAATCTTACATTTTTCATATATACTCTTCTGGTTACATACCATCCCAGCCCACAATAAACTTAATACAATAAGACCATTCAAAGAAATTGCCTTATCTGGCACAAAAGACTGAGTATCTGTAGATATGTGATTTAATGCAATATTAACAAATACTCATTAAGGACTCCTATTCTGCAGAAGAGATACTCATAGGTTTCTGTTGTCTGAAAGTACTACAAGGCAATAAATGGTGGACTTACAGAAAACTACCTAACAGAGGGGAAGAGACTTTCAGCACAAGGGCAAGAAGAAAACTACAACTGTACATCCAAGAGACATGTGTAGCTGCTCAGGGTACAAAACTAATGTGTCTGATCCTCCCACGGGCTTCAAGGACTATGGTATATGAGCTTGGTCTGTTTCTCTCCCAGCTTTGGAGAAAAATGTCCAGAACAACACAGCTTATACTAGCGATATTACACTGATTGGGGCTATTGCTGTGCAAGACTGAAGTATTTTCATAATGGTTTTAAGCATCTATTTCCACTCCTCTAGAGCTATGCAATCATTTGGGAGTTGTTACAGCTGTACAACAATGGCAACCCCTCCAGTGGAGACCAGGTAGTTTACATTAAAAGCCTGAATTTTCAACAGTTATAGCTGCCTCTTCACTGAGTGGTAGCATATTTTGGGTCTAAGCAGATCAGTATCCTATTTAGACCACTATTTTTAATGTAATTTACTAGTGTATACAAATCCTGCTCCATTGGACAGAGATGATAAATGGACACAGGCATCTGTCTTTTTACAAAAACTTCAAGACAGACATCATTGCTCTTTCCCAAGGAAGGGCAGCCTTGAGTCTCTGTCTTTCTAGTCTCTCATCCATGTAAGACTCTTAGGAGAATCTCTTTCTGCCAAGGTGCCTGAGCTCTACACTTGGGACGATCCTTTAACTCAGAGCTTTTCCTTTGGGATCACATGTCCTCCCAAGGTAAACTTAATCAGCTGCCCCCCCCAAATACATCTGATTTTCCATACAAAGGAGAAATCAGGGTTTTAAACACCAGAGAAATCCAGTGGCCCCTTCGTGATAGTCTGAAAAAAACTTACATCAGATTGACAAGCCATTAACACCTTTTGCCATAAAGTTATAAAATAGCTTCACAGTGATCCAGCAGCTCTAACTCACTTGGACAGAAAAAACATGTTCAGATATTACACTGGTAGGGTTAAATGCATAAGACACCACTGAAGCATTTATGTAAGCAGTTCCACTTACCATGGTAGCACCCCAGCATACAAGGTTGGCATCACAGGAATCTTTATCTCCAGCTGTTGATTAATTCTCTGAACCTGAAACAGCCTGCCTTTGGCTACACCACCTTCCATGTTCCAGCCCCCTAGCCTCCCTTTCTGAGGCAACAAAACAAAACAAAACAAAAAAATAATCTAAAGAAGCCATACAAATATCCAAACATTAGAACCTTCTGCCCATCTCTGGCTAAGTTGACATTCTCTTTTCCAACCCCACCTCTAGGTACTGCAGGGATACTTCTTTGCTCCTCCAGCTAAACACTGCCTTTCAGGGCTTTGTCTCTTGAGAAGATTCTTCTTAAGAAATTTCTCCACTACCTCATCATAAACTCTAACAACTTCTCCTAGAGAACTACTCCCCACCCCCTTTACTACAGGCCTAGTCCAGAGCCTGCCTGAGAAACCCAAACTGTTCTCTATGATTCTTTTCTATCTACCTTCATCAAACTGCTCCCAGATTGACCAAAGATACCCCTTACTCATCTCTGCCTTCAGTGATGACTCATTCCTCTCTGTGTAATCTACTCTGACTCCTTCACAGCTAGGATCACTAACCATAATTGAGTCACCAGCTCAGGATCAACTGGAAGATAATTGCTAAGTCATAGGCAAGGCATAGCCCAATTCTTCTTAAAGAATCAGGTGGCCTGAAATTTACACAAATTGAATTAAATCCATAATTTTATTTTAATATTCTGGGTCCTTAAAGAGAGAATGTACATGAACAAACCCTATAATGTCATGCTTTATTATGATGTCACTATGAGACGTGGAGTTCCAGCCTTATTACATACAGCTGAGCTTGGCTCTTTTCTTCAGCATTTTGGTTATTCTCATCCCTCAAAAACATATTATTTTTGAAGCAGTTTCTGACCAGAGAAAGAAAAAGGCATTTTAGAGAAAGGTGTTTTATATGTAGCTTCTCCCATTACCAAACTGTGAAATGGGATGCAGAACTGATTCTGATATTTGAAAATTATATTTAGTTTGTTATAGTTTTTGCCAAAGATCCTATTGTTGGAAAGTCAGTTAAGGATTTACAAGTTTAGGATCTTAATACAAAGACCATTGTAATCAATGGTAAATATCCATTTGAGTTCAGCAGGCTTTGATTGGATGCTGGCAGGAGCAAATGTTTGCAATATTTTAGTTTGAGATAAGAGTGTCAAGTTGAATTATAAGTCACACTAACCATGCCATCTTAGATAAAAGAGTTTATGCCTAAGGGTTACTCAAAAGGGAAGAAACAACCTTTACATCTCTTTGCAATATTTAATCATACACTTGCAAAGCTCCTTTTGAGCAAGTGAAAAAAATATGTACTGAACAATGTCAAGAATGGTAGTAATAATATTGAAAAATTATTTGCAAATGCTGGTAGTGTGGGTGCCTAATTTTGTGAATTGATGGGTCTACGTTTGTAGACAATTTTTCAGACTATTCTAAGGAACTTGCTTATAGAAGCTACTTTGTAAGCCCTGATTTATTTCACCATATGCTTTGTGTTCTGAAATGTGTTCCCACACTGCATTTTTTTTTTTAATATAGATTTTTTTTATGCAAATGGTGTATGGATTCAAAAGTATTCAAATGAGAGCTTTAACAATTATTGCACCAGATTCGAACCAACAGATATTATTCATTTTGTAAGCACTTGCAGAGTTTTCAGTTTGCCTAGCTCAGATGAGCTCTGGATTAAGAAATAATTCTGGAAGGATTTGAGAGCAGTTTTTTTCGCCAGTTCTATGAATGCTGCATTTTCAGGTTTAAATAATAATACAATCTCATTTTATATAATAAACTTTATGATCTGTCTCCTGATAACCAGGCTGGCAGCATGATGCTGATGACACTGTTAGAACACTCATCCTTAATGGTAATTTAAGTAAACTTTGAAAATAAAAGTCTATACATCAACATTCATATATATAGAGATCACTGTAATTTGGAAATGGGTGAACCGCTGAAAAACTGAGGCCTACATTTACAAGAATAATTAATGATTTGGGGTTGTCTACATTAGACAACTTCAGTTGGACTGATTATCAGAAAGTTAGGAGTATGAACTCTAGAAATCCTGGAATGTTGAAGGTGTCTCGTGTTCAGCATCCCCAAATTGCTCTATGTTCAAAAATCTAGACCTGATATTCATGAACCGGTGAAGTACTTTCCAAAAGCTAACATTACAGTATTGCTAACTCCACAGTTTTCTCCAAATGGAAATTATGTGAAATTTTTAGTTTTAATTAAAAAAATAGTAGGTATGTACTTCATATGATAGCAGAGGAAAGCTTGAAACCACAGAGTAAACATTAAAGCTTCAAACAATAGAAGGCAAGGGGGAAAAAACCCTTATTATGATATATATATAAAATAAAAAAATAAAATAACAAAAACCTCATGTTTTTTTGGGGGGGGGTCTTAACTCCTGATTTTATGTGCTTGGAAAGGGATGGCAATATTAGTCAGGTAGAAGAGAAGGCTGCTGCTAAATATAGGTGCTCCCACATTTAAAAAAAAATGCCTAGATGAGGTATCTTTTTCGAGTTCTAAACCAAGTTGGACAGTTCACAGTATTTTGACAAATTGGTAATTTTTCTGGAAATTGCCATCTTTCCCTTTTAAAAAGCAAAGTATCTAACATGTACAATTATAAAGATAATGGTAAAAGTGTGACCTAAAGCCTAGGTCCACAAAGGTACATAGGTGTCTAAGTCCTGTTATTAAGCACACCCGTGATCCACAAAACTTCCACTTAGCAGGCACCAAACACTGTATGATCCTAAACTCATTTGGCGCCTGTGGTTTTTGCAAGAGTTCATCAGACACCTGTTTCTGTATCTTGGCACATGTACTATTGCTTCACTCTTGGTATTCTGAAACCCATTTCCTTTGTAAGGCCCAAGTAATCCATGAATGAAGAGGCATGCCTCAGTCTAGTGCATGGATAGGGCCCAATTTGTAGACATGCTTAAAGGATGCCAAGCTCCACACAAAACACACAGAGAAAGCACTCCCTTATAAACCTGAGGCCCATTTAAAGCGCTTAACCAAGTGGTTCCCAACCTGTGACCCAGGGACCAAAAGTGAAGTGTCCCATGGCTCCCTTCATGCTGGCTGTGGAAGGGATCCCCTGCCTAGGACCCAGGCAGAGTGCACTTCAATGGACCTAAAAGACCAGTGCAGGCTTGTTGCTACAGCCAAAGGGAAGAGAGATCAGTGTTCCCCTCCTGCTTGCTGTAACAGGCAGCACAGCCTCTGCCTAGGTCCATAGACACCAGGGTCCCTGCTGGAGCCAGAGGAAGCGAAGATCACTGCTCCCTTCCCCCAGTGTTCTGTCTAGGTCCTGAAGTGCTGGGGTCCCTACTGGAGCCAGAGGGAGGTGAGCACTGATCTTCTGCTCCTCTGGATGCAGAAGGGACCACTGCCTAGGGCCCAGGTGGAATGCACAAGGCTAAAGGATTTATGGGGTTTCCATGTTGCAGCCAGGGAGATGGGAGGTCAGTGAGTCAGCATCTTCTTTGCTGTATTCTTTTAGTCTCACTGCGCTGGTAGTGGTGGTGGGTCTGCTGGTGGGAACTGGTGGCCCTTCATGGTTGTAAAAACGATATCTGTGGCCCTCAAACCAAAAAGGTTGGGAACCACTGACTTAACCAGACTAGAGATGGAAACCAGCTCAACTCCCCACTCTGCCTGATAAGAGATGAGAAGAAGAATCTCTCCTATGGTGCGCCCTAGGTCTGGGGCTACAAAGTCATTCTTATGCTTGTTGGCCCAGTTAATATTTAATTATTCAATTGAAGTAGAATAACTTCAGGAGCAAAGATTGGGACAGCCTGTATCAGAATTTTCCATAGTCTCCTGGTCAAGGTACTCATCTGAATCATAGCAAATCTCTTTTTAGCAGGATTGGGGGAACTTGAACTGTGTATTTCCCACATCCTAGGCAAGCATGCTAACCACTGGGCTAAAAGGATATCATCAGTGTCCTCCCCATCGGTGTTTTATGTGGTGTTAGATAGTTTCTGAGCACATGTACCTGATTGGTCCCTTATGCAAGTTAGATGGAGATGTAGCTATCCTCCCTTGGTATATAGATGACTAGCAGAGATAGTCAATTAAGTCCAGGCATGCACTTCTTGAATTTGGGGAGGCTGGATCCACATTAAGGTTCCACCCCTGCTCTGCCCCAGGCCCTGCTCCTACTTTGCCTCTTACCACCCATGCCCCATTTCGTTCCACCAGACCTTGACCCCAGCCAGCCCCACACCTATGCTGCTTCCTGCTCTTGATCCCCCCATTTTCACTCTGCTTTTCCCCAACTCTGCCTCCTCCACTCTCTCATTCCTTTCCACTTGTTTTGGTGGGGAATAGGGGTGGAAGGGAGGAAGCAGCACAGGAACTTCCGGCAGCAATGGCTGTCTGGGGAGTTTTAGCCTCCCTTGGTTTCTGATACCCATTGCCCATGCTATCTGTTCAGGCAGTATGGAGTGCATCTGGTCATTTCAACGCTCAATGCTGAAGACTAATGGTAACTTTGTTAACTCTTTCACTGCTGGTCAAGATATAGAAAGAAAGATGATCTGAAGATTATAATGATCTTGAGATTCTGATCTGATTTGTAAAGTAGATGAAGGTTTTTTTGTGGACAAAGATTGAGAGATTATTGCTATTTCTTTTAATCCTTTTCACCTCCTGCCATAGACAGAGCACAATATTCAGAATGTTTGAGTACAGTCCTCATTTCAAGCCCCCAAATTCACGTGCATAATCATGACCCATTTATTTGCCCAACCTTAATGTCTACTACATTCCACGCTCTTTAGTGCTTTCTTTCTAACAAATGAGTCCATTAACAATTAGCAACATTAATATTAATTACATTTCATCTGCTATTTGCATAAAGCCACTAACTCTAGACCAAATGTCATTTAATGAGTCATCACTTTATAGTCTTAGAATTTTATTCTTTTAATTGTGCTTTTTATAAAAGTCTCCCTTTAATTATAAGGGGTGTGGCAGTAATCACGATAGTTTAGGTTGCAGAATTATTTTCTTTTTCTGTTTTTTAATCAATGTTGAGATTTTAACTAATTAGAATGAAAGTTTCTATGGTTAGTTTCTGTCTAAAGATGATTTTTTAAATAATTTAACCAAACATAAAATAAAATCAACTGATAGCAGTGGGGGTATGTGTTTTGGTGATGCAGGAAGGATACACATTTCCCATTATAAAATTTCACTTGTATTTTTTTCTTGAAGAGCACTATATCTGGAAAAAAAAAACACCCAGCTAATTGAAAGTTGAACTGTGTTACAGTAATAGTATGCACTGAGGAGTAGTGCCTTTTGTTTTTCTAAAGGAAATTTATTTTGATTTGTCTTAGTTACAAATATAAACCTTTGACCCCAAACTAAAGTCCAGTAAAGCCAAAGTCCAGCCTTTCTGCTAACTTAAATTGATTCTGGAGGAGGAATTTTCTTCATGCATACAAGGCTCAGCTTGCTCCCAAGTAAAATGTCTAGTAACATATAGAGCTCCAAATCAGCCCCTGACATGGAAGGAAGGGATCCTTAAGAAACAAACATAGAAAGGGATAAAGAGTGTGTGCCCTGCATCCTTTTCTTCTACTGCTACTTATCTAACTAGACTAGAGACCTTGGGAGAAATTGCTTTTCCACGAGGCTATCTTGGAATCTTTGGAGTGTAGGAATAGCCCTCCAGAAGAAACCTTTAGTCCTTATAGGCCAACATATTTTCTCCAGTACGTTTTTGATGGAAAGGGTAAGAAACCCATGTGGACAGTTACAAAATAGCCTCTTATTAGGGGGAGTTACTCCTAACCATACCCTTTAGAGGCTCTGAAGATGATGACATTATGCATAAAAGTTTTATCCATTTTTTAATTCTGGTAACATCTGGGTTGCAATGACATTTGATAGTAACACGTTTCTAAGCTTAATTGTGCATAATGTAAAAAATACATTTCTCAATTTTTAAATGTTGCCAAAATCCCTTTGTTCACTTATTATGAGCAAAAATAAATAGGAAAACCCGAATTACCATCTTTACATAATTATTTGTACGTTTTCATGATATCTTTTCTTGTTTGTCTTTTCAATCTCTCCTTATATGGATGCCATTCTATAATTCAAAATATTCTCATCATAATGTCTTTGAGTCTCTTAAATTCTGCCTGGGTATGGTTCCAGATTTTCCTGTAAATCTTAGCAAAAACAACAAGAGTGCCGTGCACCTTAAAGACTAACAATTTTTTTCAGGCATAAACTTTCGTGGGCTGCAGCCCACTTCATCAGAAGCTGCCCCTCCGGAAACTGTAAATGTTAGGTCTCTGTAATACTCCAGCTTCATTGTCTGCCACACCAACAGTCCATAAAGCCTCTGAAGAAAGCATGAAAAGCAATTATGTAAGGTAAACAATCAGAGCTTCTGGACTGACTTTGCTAACATTCCTCTTCTCAGTGCTTTGTCTATGAGAGAGGAGATATTAGAAAAAGATTATTTCCTATTGCCCTGAACCAGAGTGACAAGTGAATGAAAAGTCAAATGGATCAAGCTTTACATGTTTGAGGTTTTTTAATAAATAAATAAATGATTTCTTAATGTTCTGTAATGTATGCATGAAATGTCCATAACCCACCACCATACTCCTCCCCCCCACTCAATGTTTTTGGTATTTTAATAAAGATTTTTTTAAAATATTTTTTAAAAAGCTGTTTGGGTAGGTTAGTAAAACACAGCTGTTCTTTAATGAGGCCACAAAAATTTTCACAAGTGACCATAATACAAAACTATTTACAATGAGAGAGACAGTTGAACTGGCAGTCAAAGGTTATAATGAGTAAAGATAGCTTGATGGAGTACAAATTATAGCATTTTGTTTCTTCTGTTCTAAAGCTAGCAACACCATCTGGACACTGGATAGAGTACATGAACGTTTCAGGCAACTATATTTCATGACTGCTCTCAGGTCACAAAGGCAAATGTTGCTACCTTTACCACCACATGTTAGCACAGCCACTTGGAAGACTCAATCTTAGAGCACATGTTCTTCCTTCATTTCTTTTACATAACAAATGCCCTCCAACAACGTAAAATAATTAGTACAATCTATTTGTTGACAGCTGAGGATGCTTTCTGCATTGTAATAACAGGTTCAAAGGAGGACTCTTTGTTAGCCTTCTGAGACATTCTATCTTTTCATATTTTAGCTGGAAAATTTTGTTTCATTATCATTCTAGTTTATGATAGATTTACTGTTTACTCAATTCCAGCATGCTTGACTGTACTAAGCTTTCAAATTCCACCACATTATTATAAAGCAGAAAAAGAAGGCTTTCTAAAAACCAACTGATTGACAATGAACCCTTAGAAGCCTCTGTACTGGTACATTATGCTAGAAAATTACTGTCAATTTTCTGTACCTATAGTATATCTTTCTGTAGACTTGAAACCCAGTTATGAGTTGAGTTTGAAAATTAATTTCACACATTTGAATCACTGCATCATGGCTAAGGCAATCAGAATTCTTTTGTAATAAAATCTCAAAAGCAGGAAGGTATATTTTTACAAACCTGATATATAAGACAGTAAGGGATCACTGTATTATTATATTTTATACTTATGTAGAGCCTTTCTTAAATGAATCTCTGAGCTCTTTATAAATAAAGAATCATTCTAACACCTCTATAAGATATTAAGGATTATGTGTATCCAGTGAAACTGAGGTAGGGAGGGGATGACCATGAAATTTCAAACGTGTCCAACGTGAAGTCCATGACAGCTGTTAGCTTTCAGCAGAGAAGAAAAATATATCAGGATCTTTAATCTGGTATCTGAACATAGATTAAGAAGCAGGCTCAATTTAAATCCTCAAATTAGAAAATGTGGACTTTTCCAATTAGAACATTTGGATTTTACCAGTATCATCCAGTGAGTTAGTTCCACAGCAAGATACAAAACCTACACATCCACTTCAGACTTCAAGTAATATATAGCAGAGAAAATTATTTTACATGAAATATTAAGTGGTGTGGCAAGACTCCTCCATCTGGCCAGACACTGAGTTTCTCCCTCTGGCAGTGGGGACCCACTCTAGAGAGTGTTTATTCCTCACCTGAGTTTTCATTCTTCAATATTTGCAAGGTGGACCTCAGGGTAGGCTCAAAGACTACCTTTCAATTGAACAGAAAGAAAGAAGTTCGTAACACACAAAAGGAATATCTTTCATTGCTCCCTCTCTGGAATGTTGTCTCATTTTGCTGGTCTCTGGGTGTCAGTTCTTCCCCAAACAGTCTGTTTGCATGATTATTTCCTCTATAGAGAAGAGAGCAGTGTTTCAACCAGGAGGAAAAAAAAAATCCCTACTGTCACCAGGCACACTGCAACTTATCTCTGTCATACAGACTTCCATTGAAAAAGTACTTTTTAAAGGTCACAGAAAGCCTTTAACTGGCCTCAGTTGTCCCTACGTGTCAGAGGTAACCTCTTTTCAGCTCATGAGGAAAAGGGCCTTTTCCATTTTAGGACTGATATATTTGCCTTCCACACTTTTTGGTAGTTTTCCAGTCTATTTGAATCTAAACAACTGCTTTGATTTGCTTTAACAGTCTGACCTGATCCTATGACTTACACTTTTTAGCATTTATTTTCCTCCTATTCTGTAAGTTCCCCATCTTTAAAGTGCCTGATGAAGTAGGATTTTCTCCCATGAAAGCTCATGAGATAAATAAATTTGTTAGTCTTTAAAAGTGCCACAGGACTCCTAGTTTGTTTTGTCACAGTGGTATGTAAAATTTTAGAACAGACACATCATATCACCTTAGGCCCTGATACTGTGAACCTATATGCACAGGAGACCCCTACTCATGTCTGGATCATATGGCAGGATTGTGGCCTCCATTACAAGTATCCATGTTTTCTACCAACAAAGAAACAGATAGTTCTGACATTTTTTTTTTTTTTTGCTTTTATCAGTTTGTGCAGTAAACAAAGGCCTCAGTGAGGTTGTAAGTCTCTTCAGAATCTGATTGTTTGATATCAACATTATTTAAAATGATTCTGTACACAATACTGAGATCTTATTTAATCATAAATTTATGTTAGTGATATGGCAAAGTTAAGTTTTAGATAGACCAAAAGTAAGACTATTGGAAGTTTTGTTCTCTACAACCACTGTAATTCCCTTGTACATATATAGTATTTTGTAATTCAGGATGCTCCTGCATGTTTTCATGGCCACATTTTTGTAAAATCTCAAATTTGCACACATAGATTGAGTTCAACCTGCCTTACCACCTAATCAGCTCAAACTATCGTACATACGAAAGACTCTAGGTGCCAACATTGGAACATGTAAAATTGTGCCTCCATTTTTAAAGATGTTAAGACCCGGGAGCAGGTGTGGGGGTGGGTGGGAATGAGGGAGGGAGGGAGTGAGTGAGAGAAATCAGCCTATCAAGTTGGTCTCTGAAGAGAAAATAAAACTGTCTGGTCCTGAAGTCTGATAAGATTTAGCTTGAGTAAGGACAACAGAATCAAGTGCAAAATCAGGATATGTTTGTGCACATTACTTTTGCAAGTGAGCAGTCATGTATTGGTATTGAAAATCACTTTGCAAGGGATATTCTTATGCATCCACTGAAATGCTCTTTTGCTTGATTGGCCTATTCAGCAACTATGATTTTTGACTAAAAGCTCCATTTATGTTCATCGAAATAAACAAAACAAAGATCAAATCTAGCTTTGATGCTAGACAACTATGATATATGTGGTCAGTACTATTAGGGCATCCTTGCAGCTAAACATTTATTATAAGACATAGGTTACATGCCTGAAATGGAATTTTACTCCATCCTTAAGTTATAGAGAGATCATAATTTTAGTGGCTGGGTTATTGGAGCAGATTGTATTTAAGTCAATGCATTAAAAACCTGTTATAGACCTGCATCATAAAGGATTAATAATTGCTATGTTATTAAAACATGCCTTCCATTCTGATGGTGCTTAATGCAGTTTCTGTAATCAGCATAATGCAATAATATTGACAGTAAAGCTAAAGGTTATATGGACAGCAAAATGTCATGCTTTAGTATTATACAACACAGACAAGGCTTCCATTTATAGATTTCATTATCAACCGGATTTATGTTCAGAATGTCTAATCTGTCCTTTTTATGTTGGAATCCTGTGCTGACCTTCATTATCTCTAGGCAGATTTAAACTGTGTACAATGTTGCTGTTTAATCAGCTTTATTTTAGCTTTCCTAAAAACAATCCAGCAGGTTTACTGAGCACCCTTAAAACCCAGAATCAAAATGATGATTTTTTCCTTTCTATTCCTGCAAAGCTTTTCATAGATTTAGTGGCCGGCTAGCAATATATCCAATTCTTGGGCTACCTTTGAACATAGACAAAACTGCCAGACTGTGATCATCTAAAAAACAGAGACTTAAAGTATGTTTCCAAATGCTTCAAACACATTCATCAGAAATCCCATACTATACTTCTAGAAGGGAAGCAGTATAAAAGCATGATCAAAGTGACTGATTCTTCTACCAAAATGAGACTCAAATAAAAAGGCATTTTACGGAGGTCACTTTTTCAATGTAATCACAGCATATTATTACAAATAGCAATGCACTAAAGAGAGGGTTCTGTCAAGTAAGTGCCTGCAAGAGTTCCTCTATTACCTCATTACTTGGTGAGTAGGCCAAAACAAAGCGATTCTCCCGAGTATTTATTTGCATTGTTTTCTAAAACATTGCCTCTGGATGGCAGTTCTCTAGTGGTTGAAATTAAGTACTAACTTGAATTCACAATGCTGTAAAAAGAGAAGATAACCAGTCTATTTATCTGAAGCAGAAGGTTTTCTTAAAAGAAAAATATGATACATACAGACCATACAAATGCATATGTGACAGAGAACAGAAAAGGGGCAAGGAGAAACAGAAAAGGTAACCCAGTAATTTGCCCCAAATCCTCTGACAGTATAAACCGGTGCAGTACCAATGGTTTCAGTGGAGCTATGCTGATTTATATCAGCTGATGACCTAGCCCAGTAGGGTTATATTCTACTTTAACTTTATCGTAACCAGTGCTTTTTTTCTAAAATAGTGCCGGTACTCAGCCAGCAAGAGTGGTGGGAGGGAGAGATGTCAGCAGGGAAAAGGAGACCCCTCCTTTCCCCTGCTGATCCTGCCCCCCAGCTGGGCAGTGGGGCTGGCAGGGGACAGGAGCAATGCGCTCCTTTCCCCTGCTGATCCCAGCCCCCAGGAACATGCCGCTCCTGTCCCCTGCCAGCCCCGCTGCCAGCTGAGGGCGAGGATCAGCAGGGAAAAGGAGACCCGCTCCTTTCCCCTGCTGATCCCAGCCTTCAGTGGGCCAGCCAGGGAAAAATAGGTGCTGATATGTCATACCGGTGTGTACCGGCACAAAAAAAGCCCTGATCATAACTATATACCCACAAACAATTGCAAAGCTGCTAAGTAACATACACACACTAATGATACAGGTGGTGAACCCTGATCAGGTCTAAAAGTAAGTTTCTTTCACAGAGCCATATGCAATATGCACTTTTGGGTAGAATTTTCAAGAGTGTGTTAGTTAATTAGGAGCACAATTTCCATTGACTTTCACTGATGTTACAATCACTTTTGAAAAAATAGCTTAGGCACTTTTTAAAAAAATTCTCTGTGTCTCCACAGAAGGTAAGATATCAATTTTCACCAGTTGAGAATCTCACCCACTGTTCTGCACTTTGGCCTTAATGTGCAGGTGCCACCTTTTATCACTTCTACACAGCAGAAAGCAGCACATCCATTGTTCAAACCAGGGGAAAAGACCTACCATGAAGATCTTTCTTATAAAAATATAAGCAACATAATACTTTTTTACACTATAGCATCATCCTATCAAAAGACTATCTCTTTATCCTGATAGTATTTTTTTAATTATTATTTTCAGAATGATGGATGCTATATAAACCATGCTCTCAGAATAGTTTTTGATTAGCTTCCTGAACAGTAACATCCCTTTTTTTTAATCGAATGGGGAAAATCATCCTTTGAGAACTTCTTTTGAACATTCATCTAGAAAAAGAAACAGGTGAAAATGCTTAAATAGTTTTTCTTATTTGTGGGTATATGTATTTGCTGAATACACATCACTAGGACAGCTTGAGCATTCTGTCTGCCTTCGTGTTGACTAAACAGGTTTTTGTAGATGTTCATAGTAGCTGTCTAATTTTTAAGGTATCTGTTTAATAAAATGCTTTTTGCTAGTGAAACAGAGAGACAGTTTAAATTTAAAAGTTACAGTAAATGAGAGAATACCAGAGGTATCAGAAGTTCTAAATTACACATATATTCTTACAGTTCCTGATGAAAGAGAAAGTTTAGAAGAATCACAAATAGTGAAAACTTCACTGCAGTTAATGGAACCATTGTGCCTTAAGGCCATCTCTTTGAATCCACCCAAGTTCTGTAAAATTAATTAGCATCCTATTGTCATTCAATGGCTATGTGAAATCCATTTGTGGCCTCACAACAATGATCAATGGAAAGATGCTGAAACTATATCCTTACTATTGTTTTCAGAAGGGAATAGGAATTGGGGGCTAAACTCAACCCTAGAGGTTGCCCCTCTCCAGATCAGGGTTGAGACATATAACCAAGGAAGTACAGGGAATATGTCCATCCTGTGCCTGTCCTGTGGTTATTTAGAGAACTTAAGACTGCATAGCTATCAAGCTGGTACCTTACACAAACACTACATTTCCTGTTAAAAATAAGACTTACAAAAGCAGGTGCCCTGTGGGACTACGGAGGTGCTGGATCAAATACATTAACTATGAGAAATGAGAAACATAGAAATGAGAACATAGAAATGAGGCAGAAAGAACACTTTATTTCTTATGTTCTTTTAAGGCCTAATCCAACTTTGTTAAAATACATGGAAACTTACTTTAATCAGACAGTGACCAAGTCTTCACTGAAGCCCTTGATTACAGTTTCTTCTTATGGAGGCAGAGTGGTCTCATTCTTGTTACAAGCGAATGGGAGTCAGGTGCCCTGAATGTTCTGTGAGTTACCTTAAGCAAGTCACTTAAGTACACTCTGACACAGTTTGCACCTCTGAAAACATGTCTACCTATTTTCAGCACTCACCTTTAAAGGCATATTGAGATGCTCATATAAAAAATACTATGCAAGTGTAAGTATTACATACTGGTATTATAGCAGCTGAGTGTATAGAAACAGTTCTAGACAAAATATGAAAATAATGGGTTTAATTGATGCTATGTATTGTTGTAAACTGTTAGGTTTGTAATGATTCTGACAGCTAAATTAAATATTCTCTTTTCCATTTCCCTTTTTCTGCCAACCTCTGACATCCCAAGAGTCTCACTTGTGACACCATATCACATTGCTGATCTTGTAGTTTACGCATGTTATTCACTAGAGGTCAGGGTCATGCTGGCAGATACACAGCTAATGCACAATAAAAATTCATACTAATTAATCACCTTGTGACACAGGGCTAAAAACAGGAGATTGATATTAATTTTACAAGGGATCAGGAAACTGAGGACACAACGGTTTTTAGAACTAATAAACATATCTGAAAAACCCTCAGATACCATTTTTTCTCAAATATATCATTTAATCAAAGAAGTATCATGATGCATCATCACTTCAGAAGTTCATGGAAGAAAGGGGAAAAGCATTAATTGTGGGACAGCCAGAGCTGTGTAAAAGTTGTGCAGCCAAAGGCTATAATAAGAAAATATTTTACCAACCAAGCATATCTATAAATAAGGGAAGGAGTCAAGGTAGAAAGACCTTCCCCATTACTTTATTTCTGGACTGTACTACATTTTGAGAGACATGTTTCTGACAGAGCTTTGTCTTCTCAGAAATATATTTGGCTGTCTAACTTTCATATGATTATTGTTTATTTACTTTAAAATTATAATATTTAAGTAATGGACAACATTAATTGACACTAGCTTTCCCTCTGCTATTTCTATGTCCCTAATTACTGTAGGGTTAAAGAGAGATCTTGGTTTTTTTTGTTGTTTTTTTTTCTTATTACAACACAATGCCTGCAAAAAGAGCAAACAGCTCACTGTAAGTTGGTCTTGCTGTCAGACTGCAACCTATGTGTACAAAGAGTGAGAGTTAGAAGAATCTGGGAATCCCAGCTGAGAGAATATGCCAGAGCAGAGTTCATCCTATGGGACACCTAGCTTGGCTATGAACTTGAACTTAAACATAAACATTGCTCATATGTACATGTAATTCACAGATCAGTTATACTGTACTTCATGCCATTGTGGAATGATGCTTTCATTTATTTGCTTATAGCAAAGCAGGAAATTCAGTGTACAGCCATATGCAACCAACAGCATCAGTAATCTACAACCCATTTAGGAATGATGGACATAGGAATTGCCAGATTGTTTCACACCAATGGTTGTGGCAGTCTGGTATCTTGTCTGCAAGTGGCCAAAAGTACATACAATAAAAACATGTTGAAGCCCTTATTTCATTAAACTATATACAATATGCATAAATTACTAAGTTACCTTCTGGAATAGAATGCTGCCCGTAACTAGCAGCTACTACCTTGGGCAGTAATAAGTTACTATGCTTATCCTCCTAGGCTGTCCCATATTTTGCTCTCTACCATATGATAAAAATAGTAATTATGTACATCTATAACATTTATAGAAACTTATGCACATCATTAAAATAATTCTCTCCTCATAGTCAGTGAAAAATATTACATATTCATTTAGGACATTGGGCTAGATACAGTAATATAAGAAGTGTGTGCATTACTTAACATGTTTTCATAGAAACCAGCTGACCTCACTGAGAATTGTTTAAGAAAAAATATTTTTATATTAGAGTGCTTTAGTAATTAATTCATGTTCCATTCACAATTTTTGAAAGCAACATTAGTCAAGAGATGTTTGTTACAACAGCTCTGTAGACCCAGGCAAATATGTTTCCCTCAAACACAGCACTTCATCTGTTGCTGAACTGAGGGATAGAAATCATGTCCAGAGGAGGATGCAAAAGAAGAGTATGCACACTGTTGAGAAGAAAAGGATTTGAGTATATATTAAAAGGAACTGGCAAAAGAAGTTAAAAATGTATACTTTGCTGAAACCTTGCTCTGAGAAAAAAGGACTAAATAATAACATTAAATAACATTAGGCAAGACACTTGTAACGATTCTTGGGGAACCCAGGGACCATGAGTCACTTTATTACCTGTCTCCAGTGAGAGGAAGGCTTGCCCAGGGTAACTGGATATTAACTCCCTAATACCACCAAGCTTTTAGCCATTCACACACTCTCCTCTGGACTATACCAGCCTTCTTTTCATCTTGCAAGTTAACAAGAGGTGCATTCCCATCCCAGACCCCATTGAAGCATTCCCCTTTGATCTCCAATCCCTGACACGGCTTCTCACAGAAATCCTAGATCCTCTGTCTCCTGTAAACTGTACTCCAGTTTACTAGTTTTATCAAAAGTCACTGGTCCTGTAAAACATACAGCACTTCCGAACATTTATAATAAAACAAAGGTAGGTTTATCTAAGAAAGAAGAAAAATTCAATGAGAAACAAGAGAGAACAGTGGAAATAAATGGTTACAAAACCAAAGAATGTCATTAAATGCAAACCTGGGTCATCACTTATTAATAGTTATCTTTCATATCTAATAACATGGATTTCCCCCCAAAGTTCAGTTTGCTTCAGAGCTGGCTGGCGTCACAGGAACCAGGAGCCAAACTTTCATGGAAGTTTCCACTACACAAGATGTTTTCTCAGTGAATGACTACAGAGCACTTCCCTCCCTCTGTGTTATACTGAATCAATCTTTTGTCTCTATTCATAGACAGTGTAAGTCCTCGTTTGTTGCAATGTTCTTTTTTTAGCTGAAATAGATTTTGATTGTTTGCAATTTCCTGGTTTAAATGGTCCATCCCTCAGATATGTTAACACTTGGTGACTAACTTTTACAGTCATAAACCATGTTGTAAACATAATTACATTATTTCTTCAATGTTAGCCATACACCTATCTCAACAGTGGGTGTGAGACGCGATATGTTATGAGCTTTCTACTGATAATTAACATGTTAGCTTTTATGGATAAGTATCCATCAAAACATATATTTGATCTAGTAAATTTGTCAGTCCTGAGATGAGAGGAGTATGCTAAGGACAAGGGACATTTGTCCTCCTGCGGCATAGCCTTCACTATCTGTAATTTTGATTTCTATTTTAAAATGCCACAGATAACATCAGCAAGTTACGCCAAGACAATATATAGAAAATATCCCTTAAAGGCTATATTCAGACACCATTGAACTACACCCCAAAAATAACATATAATAATATGGAGATAACCCCAGCGCATGCCTGTTTGGTCAGGCATGATGCTACAGGTGAACCCTGCCTCTCTTCTCTCCATGTCAATGAAAACAAGTTCAGATCTTTTAAATCAAAGAACGCTCCCTCTCCCCTGCAAGGTCTCATTTTCTTTTAAAATTAAAAATCTGTAACCATAAGTAGGAGCTTACTCAGATACACCTGGGGACATTCACTATCTCAGGATCAGTCCAACTAGCAATCGCTGGCTTGTTCCCTTAGGAAACTCTTTGGAACTATGAACAGTCTGTTTCTGGAACCCTCCCCAATTCCTGCTCCAGTTTACTACTTTTAAATTCTTCATTCAGCAGGAGACGTCAGCTCTCTTCTTTAGAACTGGGCTATATCAATTAGTCCCCTACTGCCTCCTTAAACAGGAGTCTCTCTAGCTCCCCTCTCTACAACTGGGATCTAATCAGAATGTCTTGTCCTTCTTAAGCAGGAGCCCTCAGATGGCCACTCTGCAGCTGAGTGATGGATTAACCAGATATTGGCATTTTGCCAGCTTCCCCCTCAGCTGACCATTTTTCCTCAATTGGCCTTCAGGGTTCTCAGCAGACAAGCTTCTCTTTGCTGCTGTCTCCCATGCTATGAGAGGGGGAGCCAGCCTTTATAGTGGCCCTTCTCTCCCAGATCATCTCTAATTTGCTAGGAGGCTGAGGAGATTTGGCCTGCTCTCTTTTCAAGTCTCCTGCACCTAGGCCCTTAAAGAAACAGTAATGGGATTTCCTCATGAACATTCTTACACCCAGGACTGCTTCCTTTTTACCAAATTCTTGATTAATGCACGTATAATCAGACCTGTCAAACTCCTAAAAGCCATGTCACATGATGGAGTTAGCTGCACCTAAGAACTATTGCCTTTAAGTGGTAGACTACCTTGTGACAGACCTCAAAATTAATTCTGGTTAGCAGCTGTCTCAACATATCAACATTTCAAAAAATAATAATATTATGTGGTATCTGTAGTTTATCTGAAAATAGTATTAATGTCTGGGCTGTGAGTTTGTCCACTGAAGGAAGTAAAAATTGTCATCTGCATCTCTCTTTGAATCAGATTGCCTTATTGCTTCTCTGCCATAGGAGGGATGGCTCCTTACAGAAAAGCCTTAACTTCTAGATTAAAGCGTATATTGAGCCTAAAGGGCCATATTCAATTTCCAGTGGCATCAATGGAAAAACTACCAGTGATTTCATCAGGACTGGGTTATATCTTAAAGTACCAAGCCAGTAGAGAAACAGCAATTTGATGCTTCTTAATTATACAACACTTTATGTTGAGGAATATTATGATCCTAGAAAGTTGTGTGCCTTCTAGTGAATAAAATTACAATGCCAATAATAAGGGTAGCAGACACAGAGCTTCCAATCCTTGTTTCCAGTCATGATGTTCTGAGCAAGACTGGTAGGAATAAAGGTGTCCAAACACTATTTTCTCTTTTTCTTGATCCTGTTAGATTGGCCTGCTGACCTATAACCTTGTTTAACTTTGAGTTGATATGTTCCTATTAAGCTGTCCCAGCTTATGTTACAGTATGGGTAAGGGGTGTGTTTCTGACTGTTTTACTGTGCTTATTAGATTGACAGACTGGGGTCAAATAGGAGAGCAAAAATAATAAAGGGGTTAGTCAACATTTATAACATTTTTTGTGTGTGAAGCCAACTGCAGAAGACTATTTTTAGGAACTCCAGGTCATAAGCTATGCACCCTTGTGCTGTGAGGCAAACAAGTGACCACATAAGAACACATACACTAAAGAATTGTAGAAGAAATAGGAAGAATTTGGGGGGCTTTTGCAATATAGAAATTATAGAAATAATTCATTGACACATAAGATTTATAAAGAAATGAATTGACACAAAAATGGCTTGTATCAGAGATCAGAAATACAAGTATGGTCACCCAAAACACCACACATGGATTAAGGTCAGGCTCAAGTTCATTATGGCCATGGCTCCATGTGGGTAGTTATGTAATTTAAGGGTATTAAAGAGCTGCATATTTGCTCTGTTTCTCCAAATAGTTTCAACTGAATCAGAATATGCTATTTCATCACTCCACTGACTGATTTCTTCTATCTTTGATTCTATCTTCTGTTTGCAAGAATGTGTGTATGCTTACAGTTCTAAACCCCTATCTCTTTGTGTATCATTTTATGATGTTTGATTATATTAATGAATGAATTTACTTGGATGTTTAGTACAGGATTTTTCTATATCTGTCATACATCCAATCAATCCTGTAAGCAACATGAATCATGGGCATAGGCACCTGAAGGAAAGATCTGTGGGCATAAATTAATTACAATTACTTGTAATGTAAAACTGATCAAGCTACAGGTTTATCGGGTAAATTAGAGCACCTTCAGGGAAAATAAGGCTCTTCTGAATTTTTTTATCCTAGTTTTAGTGGGTAAAGGTAAGAGGTATGGGACAAGGCCTACAAGGCTTTTAGCTTGGCCTAATCTTCATTAAATAGACAGTGGGAAGTTGAAGAATGCGTAGAAGGAAAAGATTAAGTTAAGTCTTAATCAAAGTGTTCATTTTTCTTTTTATTCCATCAACTAGAGATGCAGTTACAACCAAAAGGTTTGAAAATGCCAGTCTGTGTAAAAATCTATGGGATAAAGAGAAACACTCCCAAGAGAAGATGCTCTCTGGATTAGAGTAAAACAACCTGCTTCAGTATGTGTACAGTACAGATACCTAATTGATTCTGCTCTTGCAGAAAATAAACAGGTTTACCACACTTTACTGCTAAAATTGCTAAGGCCTACACCAGGCACATTTCAGCTTTGCTCCAAAGAAGAGAGTTTAGCTCATACTATACTTAACAGCTATAAATTGGCACCAACTGTGAAGCTAGCTGTTCTCCAGGGGGAAAGAATTAATACTCTTCTACCTCAGCCACTGTCACATTATTTTCATTTTTCTGCTGGTAGTTTAAGAAATGATACTTCATAAATGCATCTCACAGCTAAGGAAAGAAAATGGGAATTTATTAGTCTTAAATTAAAAAAAAAAAAGCTTGTATTAGCTAGATCTTCAGCTGCAGGAACTGGATTAGATTGATTTTTTTTTTTTAAACAGGCTGATGAAAGCTAATTTTTCACTCAAAGAAATTAAGAGAAAAAAAGCAGATAAGTGAATAACTTAAGGGTTCAGAACTTTTCAGTGGAATCTCGGAAACCAAACAGTAAATTGGGGGGGGGGGGGGAAATCTTTGACAATGTTATTACAAAGGCTTCATAGAGAGACTTTATTAAGCACTATGGGATTCAGGCCATGCTGACCCTATGAAGTTTGGTTGATGCAAGTTACATCATCAGATAGCCACCACTTGTTGTATCTTGCTAGTGTCTGTGCATACTTCAGTACTAGCATCTGCACTGTGGGAGTTCTACATAAATAGCTGGGTCGATGTAAAATATAGTGCACCAGCACTAGGTATGCCAGTGTGCCACACCATACCATAGATCCCAATGATTTAGGGGGCATTTTTGCAGTGCTTTGTGGGATGCCATTGTTTCGCTCCTGGGATTTATGGGAGTTAAGTTGCTAATACAAGGTGCAGTGTTCTCCTCTATTTGAAAAACTAGAATGAGTACTACTATAACTGGACGTGCAAAGAGCAAGATGCAAAGATGTAGAAGCACAGTAACTGCATGGTGATGGAGACAACAACAAATTGCTCGATTGCCACTAGAATTCACAGAACAGCTCCATAGGGTAGCTTATGCCAAACTCATCCCAGCACTCTGACAAATGGACAACAAAATGAGAACTGGATTGAAAGTGAAGAAAATGCTCTGGCAACTTGCAACACTGGATTACTACTAGTCAATGGCCAATCAGTTTTGAGTTGAAAAATCCACAATGGGGGCTGATGTCATCCAAGTGTCTAAGGCCATTAATCATCTGTGACACAGGATTGTGACTCCATGTATTTCCAGTGATCTGGCAATAATGTGTTATCTGAACTGCACTGGAGTGATAAATACCAGAATAGGGAACATATACACCATAAATCCACCCTGAATGTGGATGTGCACAAGTCCATGGGGCCGGATGAACTGCATCCGAGGGTGCTGAGGGAATTGGGGGAAGTGATTGCAGAGCCGCTGGCCATTATCTTTGAGAACTCGTGGCGAACGGGGGTTTGGAAAAAGGCAAATATAGTACCTATCTTTAAGAAAGGGAAAAAGGAGGATCCGGGGAACTACAGACCCGTCAGCCTCACCTCAATCCCTGGGAAAATCATGGAGCAGGTCCTCAAGGAATCCATCCAGAAACACTTGGAGGAAAATAGAGTGATCAGGAACAGTCAACATGGATTCACCAAGGGCAAATCGTGCCTGACCAACCTGATTTCCTTCTATGATGAGATGACTGGATTTGTGGATGCGGGAAGAGCCGTTGATGTGATATACCTTGACTTTAGCAAGGCTTTTGATACGGTTTCCCACAGCATTCTCGTTGGCAAGTTAAGGAAGTATGGGTTGGACGAGTGGACCGTAAGGTGGATCGAAAACTGGTTAGATCAACGGGCTCAGCGGGTAGGAATCAATGGCTCGATGTCTGGTTGGCAACCGGTAACGAGTGGAGTGCCCCAGGGGTCGGTCCTGGGGCTGGTTCTATTCAACATCTTCATTAATGATCT
Organism: Pelusios castaneus; assembly: GCA_007922175.1. Taxonomy (NCBI): domain Eukaryota; kingdom Metazoa; phylum Chordata; order Testudines; family Pelomedusidae; genus Pelusios; species Pelusios castaneus. The sequence continues at coordinate 13,818,656 of ML685794.1, read as the reverse complement.
TGATGATGGAATAGACTGCGTGCTTAGTAAGTTTGCGGATGACACCAAGTTGGGGGGAATGGTAGATACTCTGGAGGGCAGGGACAGGATCCAGAGAGACTTGGACAAATTGGAACACTGGGCCGAAAGAAACCTCATGAGGTTCAACAAAGACAAGTGCAAAGTCCTGCACTTAGGACGGAAAAATCCCATGCACTGCTACAGGCTGGGGACCGATCAGCTAAGTAGCAGTGCTGTAGAAAAGGACCTGGGAGTTATGGTGGACGGGAAGATGAATATGAGCCAACAGTGTGCCCTTGTTGCCAAAAAGGCCAATGGCATATTAGGCTGCATCAGTAGGAGTATTGCCAGCAGATCGAGGGATGTGATAATTCCCCTCTATTCGACACTGGTCAGGCCGCATCTGGAGTACTGTGTCCAGTTTTGGGCTCCCCACTACAGAAAGGATGTGGACAAATTAGAAAGAGTCCAGCGGAGGGCAACAAAAATGATTAGGGGGCTGGGGAACATGACTTATGAGGAGAGACTGAAGGAATTAGGCTTATTTAGTCTACAGAAGAGAAGACTGAGGGGAGATTTGATAGCAACCTTCAACTACTTGAAGGGTTGCTCCAAAGAGGAGGGAGCTAGGCTGTTCTCGAGGGTAGCAGAGGACAGAACAAGGAGCAATGGTTTCAAATTACAGCTGGGGAGGTCAAGGTTGGATATTAGGAAAAACTTTCTCACTAGGAGGGTGGTGAAGCATTGGAATGGGCTATCTAGGGAGGTGGTAGAATCTTCATCTTTGGAGATTTTTAAGGCTCGGTTAGACAAAACTCTGGCTGGGATAATTTAGGGGGAGTGGTCCTGCTTTTTAGCAGGGGGTTGGACTAGATGACCTCGTGAGGTCCCTTCCAACCCTATGATTCTATGATTCTATGAAAGGCATACTTTTATGTGGTTATGCAAGTAGTCATGGCTCACTAGGGACCCTTCACTGATATAAGTGGGGACTGATCAGGGAAGATCTAGAACACTTCCATCTTAAACAATATTGAACTTTTGTGAAAAGCTGCAACAGGGAGATTCTTTCCTTCCACCCACCCCACTCTACCCCCCTCAAAACAGAAAGACTGTTGAATGCTTTTTTGGTTCATCGAAAGGTCACTGGCAAAGTTACCTCACCATGTTGGTGCTCAGTCAGTCAACAATGCGCAGCAGAATTTTGTGTGTGGTGTGCTACGCAATATGTGATATATAAATGAAAAGTCCTGGGAAGTGAAGAGTGAGAAGGATGGACTAACTGCTGAATTTAAACATTCAGACAGGGGTTAATAGAAAAGCCCATCACAGAGCTGTACTGGTGAGGAAGACACTAAGGCTTTGTCTACACTTGCAATTTAGGTCGACTTAAGGAGGCTTAAGTCGACCTAACTTAGTCTCTGTCCACACCAGGCTTTCATTAAGTTGACTTAAGAAATTCCTTAAGTCAACTTAATGAAAACTTAGGTCGACTTAATAAGAACTGCTGTTAGGTCGACCTAACCCTTAAGTTGACTCCTTAGGTCAACTTTATGACAGTGTGGACATGGATTAATCCTTAAGTCGACTTTATTAAGTCGGCTTAAGGGCAGTTAGGTTGACTTACTAAGTCCATGTTCAGGGTAACCACTTTGTTAAGTCGACTTAAAGTCGACCTTAAGTCGCCTTAACAAAAATTGACCTAACTTTTTCTAGGGTAGACATAGCCTAAAAGAACATTTTAACAAGATACTCCAATTTTCCAAAAACTGAATGGTGTGTGTAAAGAAAGAATTAACAAAAACTCAAAATGACAGGGTAAAAACAGTCTAACAAGAATGTAAAAGGATTAATCAAATTTTAACCACCCCATTCAAAATGGAATGAATTACAAGTACGGTCTGATCCTGTGGTTTTCACAGGTCCGAGTAGGTCTAGCTGTGAGTCTTCTTTTCCCTTCAACATGGAATACTGGGGGTATAGGAGCATGTCGGTTGTGTTGAAGAGTTTTAGGAGTGTTACCATAGAGTTCTCTAAGAAATGCAAAAGCTGTGGAGTCTATGGGTATGTAGGTCAAAAGTGTTCTGTAGCAATATTCATGTTTAATGCCAGATCAGATCCATGATGTCCTTGTGCATTTTCTGTTGTGCTTTCCACTCCTTTATCTTGCCTGTAGCATCCACTTCCTCCATTCTTAGTCTTTCCCTGCTCTCTGTAATATGGCCACTCTATGCTCTGTGTTCACACTCTGAAGCTATAAAGGACCTTACTGAACACGGCCTCTTCTTTTTCTCCTTATCAAGGTCAGATGTTCATCAGGCATGGAAGTAGGGACTGCTCAAGGCTACCATGCCATAGGCTACTTGTTTACAAAGATACAGCTTTAGATACACAGCCATAACAAATAGGAAAAAAATTAGTCTCTCAAGACCCTTGCATTATTTTCATAGATACTTTTAATGTTAGAGAGAAAAGGTAAAGAGATAATATTGTTTATTGAACCAACTCCTGTTGATGTGAGAGACATGCTTTAAAACTCACATGGAGCTCTTCCTCAGGTCACCCTTAATTAACCTTTAATGTTATGTCATTTTAGCTTTGGAGAGCCTAGCTACAGCACTGCCCTGAAGCTCAAGTCATGGTGAGTATGGCCTTGCCCATCAAGAGGTGAGTTCTGTTGCACAGAGGCAGTAGAAGCCAAGTATGTAAGTGCAGTGAATAATAGCAAGATTTTCACAGGCACGGGGGATCTTGGCTGATCTCACTGCTGAGGGTGACAAAGGCACAGAGAACCCACTTTCTGGTGGTGACTCAAAGCCACCCAGACCCATATGCTGCTGCCCTGTTGACAACAAAAGCCAAAATCATCACACAGAGACATAAGAAAGTTTCTTGATGCAGGGGTAGAAACAAGTCTTACTCCTTAGAAATGTTCAGGAGAGGATTGCAGAGTATCCCAAAAAAGGACAACAGGAGTATCCCTATTCAGTTGAAGTATCCTGCAGGGCTTTCACTGCCTAACCCAACAAATGAAAAAATTGAAAAGAAGTCACCAACTTTACCTGATTCTTCTACCTCAATCCAAGCACAGACCACTGATCTGATGTGGTTTATGTAACTGGACCTCCATTCACTTCTTTAGAATACATTCTTTAACTGCTTTACTGGTATAATCTAAAGTTAATGCCTTTGTTCTCCAAAGTTGTGGATGGGCTGAGCATAATTTTTAAGTCACAAAGAAAAGTAGTAGGGGTGGGGAAAAAGAAGAGACATGGACTGGAAAACAAAAGGGGAGGGGGATTACTATAAGGAATAATTCCTAAACTAACTAAGCCAAACTACTTTTCCCTTCAGCATCAACACGTTTATCTGTAATCACTAGACAGGACTGACTTGACTCTAAAGGAGTTTCAAACAGCTCCTGACTCTCAGCATTAGTTTGAGATCCCCCATCACATCATCCTTTCTTGTCACTGTTCCTGGCAGAAGTCACCTCAGTCTCCTGCAAAGGATACACAGTAATATATGGGGTCCCTGCCAAACATGGTATGCAGTTTATCAGTATGTTTGTGAGGAAGCATCAGGTCTCTTGTTTCCTTCTCTCACCTTTGATATGCACAATGCTGATGTTTCTGTGCTTGGTTTATAGCTGTGCTTATCCAGAGTCTTCTCCCCACAGGCCCAGGAAATCCAATACTTCTTGCCTGTTCCAGGCAGGACCACATCTAGTAGAGATCTGTAATAGAGACAGCATGATCAGACAGGTGCAAACAAAGATGAGCTGGTAGATGTGCTCCACAAGGCAGAAAACCCAGAAAAAGCATTCCAGAAATATTCAGGGGACTTTAAGGGAGGGTGGGTTTCCACAGTTGTAATTCATAGGCAGTGGTGTTCAAATTGTGATCAGAACAGTCAGAGTCATGGGGACAAGGGAATTGTGAGATGGTTGCTGGAGGACTTTTAGGGTCAACGTAGGTCATGCAATAAGTCAGCTATGATTCTGCAACATTTGGGATGCTGGTACTATTGCATCGCTGTAGCAGAGTGCTTGTGTTAGCGGGAGTCAAGTTTTGTTGTAGACACTTGCATAACTGAGTTGATGAATGTAACTTCAAAGTGTAGACCAGGATGAAGGATCACCTCAACACCTGCAACATTCATGGGTAAAAACTAAATACACAGGCAACACATGTACAATAAAGGAAAATTCTACAAATACATAGGTTTTATAATGCAACAACATTTTTAAATTATTCTGTATCTTGTCAGTATTGATAAAACTGACCCACATCTCTCTAATCTTAATTGGTAGATGTACTGCCAAAGGGTGAACCAAGGAATACATTATTTTATCCCTCGTTTACTATTTCTTCATTCAGGATTCAGTATAGAACTAGAATAATAATTAAAATCCATTTGCCTATGAATACAACTATCAGGATCTTTCCAACATCAACCAATGCATTGATAATGCACTTTCAGAAAGGCTACTTTTCTATTATTAGAGAAGATTTATCTCCACTATTCCTCCTTAGCACTGGGGAAGATTTTCCAAGGATGCAGCCATACAGGCTACTTAGTCTTTTTCTCCTGCCCTGCCAACAGCAAATGCATGCAATAATTATTTCTTGTTCATTTCTCTTTGTAGGAATCCTTAAAGTAGAGAAGATGAAGCAATTTAAAAATTCACCACTGTGAATAACCAAGCTTTATTTTAAGAAGAGAGAGGCTGATTCTTTTGTGAGGGCAAGTAATCATAAATACAGTTTTCTGATTCAAAATAGGCAGACTGTTAGAATTATTTCTGGATCGAAACAGAGAAGTGTTGTTTTACAGGGTGAGTAGAGATAAAATGAATATTCTTTTGCTGAATTAAAAAAATTAAGAGAAAATGATTTGCCTGCAGAGCTTAATTTGTTAATTAAAAAAGGTGCCAGGGCTTGCTTTTTTTTAAAAACACATTCACAACTGATGCAGCAAGCCCAGAGGTGACTAGGCTATGAACTGCCAACCCTAGAGTTCTGGGGCTCAATCCTGGCACAAATTAAGCACTGTTTGCCTGTCTATTAAAATATGGTGATGATAGTATTTAGATTAAAATCAGACATTGAAGGTTCATAATCTGTTATCTGTAGAAAGCAATAATTCAGAGATACTAAAAAAATATTGTAGTACAGTTTTTTTCCTTTTCCCTTACCTGATACAGTTTTGAATTCTCCACATTCTATACATAAATCCATATGAGTGTCACAGCATCTTTAAAAAAACACCATTGGTTTCTGAATGCCAGATACCAATGAGTTAAACCAGGCCTATCCTATGGAAGAGAAAGTGGGAGGTTGCCTGAAGTGCAACATTTCTTGGGACATCAAGTTTGAGTGCTGAGCACCTCTTACCAGCATTTAGTTCCATCCATTTAACTGAACTCCCTTTCTTCTGCCTCCAAGGCATGCAAAGTTATAAGATTGCACTGAGGCTCTCTGATGTGGTGCCAAAGCAAGAGACTTCCATTATCCCTTGCAGCATAATGAGAACTTCCACAGATAAAATTAGACGTACTGAGACAAGATTACCCTTTTATAAACTGTTGAACTCATTGGACTTGCGCTGGGGACAAAATCTGGATCACTGAATAGTTTAAGAGGGTAGTGCAAACAATGACATAGTTCAGATGATAGAATGATTTAGAATACAGGTGCAATTTTTGTTCAGGTAAACAGTCTGACACATGATCCCCAACTAGGGGAAAAAAAAATTTATTGTCACTGCACAGGGATTCAGCATGGCTTAATTCCTGACTCTGACACAAGATTTCCTATATAATCTTGAGGAAGTCCCTTAGGCCCTGATCCCACAGTATGATGCACATGGATGGACCTTGCACCTACCCACCCACCCACCTTGAAATACCCTTTTTGTAGGGATGTCACTTCACCATTCTCAAAAATAGCAATTAATAAAGCTAGGATTGCCCCTTATTCACTCTAAAATACCTGTAATGTGATATCGTTAATCCCTTTGTATTCACTAAAGCCCTATAAAACATACAAAACAGAAGATGAAAAATGAAATAAATTCACTGAAATGTAACATTCCACAAGAAAAAATATGCCCTACAGTATTCATTCAGGCCCTTGGATGTACATATATTGGATTAAATGGAAGTCGTGTGCATTCATATGAGGATAGAATTTAGTCTCAATATATATATAATGTAGCCTAACATCATTTACAGCAATTCTTTTGTTTTTCAGAGTGAGAAATACTTGTTTGAAAATATCTGGAAACATATTCATGAGAATGTTAACCAAGTGAGCTATTGTTATTTGCCAACAGTACAGCAGAATACACTGAAGAGCTTAGGCATCCTTTATGAGAAGCCAGTTCCTTTGTCACATATTTTGATTACCATGGAATGGGATATATTTGTCAGTGGAACAACTTTGCTAACCTATTAGCTAAGAATATCAGTGGCTCTGACAAACAAAATGTCACTGAATATTCAGCTCAGTTCAAGATCAACGTTAGTTGCTTCAGAACTGATTCACTCCTTTCTAAGTGCTGCTTAATTTTAAAGATCAAACAAAATGAGGATGGCTCTGAACCATTTGTGTCAAAGGCCCAACAAAAGTTGATGGAGATAATTCTCCCCTTGGAGAAAGGAACATGAATGTGGGATTTAAAAAGCCAACATCACGGCACAGCAGTCATTTGACAACCAACTATTGATCATGAATTCAGGACCATCAGTTTCAGACTTTGACCTACTGCCAGCAGCAATCTAGAAAGAACTTTGAAATATTCTTGGAACTATTCACTGCTCTGAAGACAAGTGCTTTTCTGAAAATGAATACATGAAAGTGATCATGGCTTCCCAGACAAAATTTCTACTTTTAAAAGTTGAATATGCAGCTCTATTCTGTTGTCTCCTTTTTCTATTTCAGAAAACTTGTACCCAGAAATCTAAAGCATCTCACAAGCCTTTTCTTCAGGAGGCTCTCCAAAGGATCTGTTCATCATTCATTGTCATTGCAATGCTCAGACATCAAAGGAAAGTAGAAAAAGCTATTGCTTAAAGTCTACTGAATTTTCTTTCCCCTACAATAGTGTCTAGGGTGAGGGCAGATACCCAAAGTTATTTAGGTACCCAAAGATGCCTAGTGAGATTTTTCAAAAGTGCTTGAAGAGTTTAGATGCCCAATTCCCTTAGGCACCCAATCTGTGTACCCACTTTGAGGTACACAGATATGAATATATGAATATTGCATATAGTATATTCTAGGGTGGGTATCTCACAATTTTTCTTGTAGGACCACAGATAAGGAGAATGGCTTTACAACCCAGTGGTTAGGGCACTTATCTGTTGGAAACTTAGGTTCATATCCCAGTTCCACAGCACATAAGGATTTGAACCCGGATTCCCACATCCTGGACGAACGTTCTAATCCCATGGCTATTTGGTAAAAGGGAACCCTGTCAGTAGCTCCTCCTCTTTGGGGGACATTGGGGTGGAGATGGGAGATGAAAACTAACTCCAGGAGAACTTTCACAGATATGAATTCCAAACAGAGAGACATGCCTCCTATTAGACTTTTAAATCCCTTTTGGACCAAGCCAGACTGTTCTCCTCTGAATTTTCCATTGGTTAACATAAGTGACACCCTGTTAACTTACTGGCTTTTGTGGACCCCATTCCTGAGTGTCTAACTCTCACCACACATTGTACAAGGAACCTGAGCAGCCAAGCAAGGGCTGTAGGTTCCACAAGGCAGCAGTTTGCTTGCTGAAAAGTTAGGTGCCTAGTTTCTAGACCCACATAGGATATTGTCACGTTTGTCTGCATCATGGGTCTAGATGCAGGCCCTTGTTCTTTATTTTCTTTCTTCAAGTAAATCTTTCATATATGAGTGAAAATAAAATATACATGACTAAATCAGGAATCAGCTGCTTTTGCTGCACAAATTGCTTATAGCCAACCTATCCAGCTATGGCAAGTGTGAAGCCAAATCCTGAGGGAGCCATGTAACTTTTATGCATTTTCCCCAATTCCACATCTTCACTAAAGGTATGTCTACACTTGTTAAGCTAAGTTGACTCTGTTAAGTCAACTTAACAGAGCCTGTAACGTAGACATAGCCATCCACACTGGCTTTAATTCGACTTAATAAGTCAACTTAAGCCTTAAGTTGACCTAAAGAGTGGAAGTTATTAAGTCGACTTAATAAGCTCCCCTTGTGGACGCGGCGTTCTGTAGGTTGACTTTAGCATCCTTAAGTCGACCTAAGTTGCAAGTGTAGACATAGCCTAAAAGACTGGGCCATGATACCACCAAACCTAAACAAAATATACAGTAAGGCAGTTAGAGCCTTAGGAATGAGGTCATAGGATTCACTCACCATGCACAGAGCCTTCCAGACAATAGCACCCCGTCTACGCATGCAAGGAATGCACAGCATGACCAAGTGGCTATCGATCAATTGACAAACTGCCAGTTTGTCCAGTCTGTTGGACAAATCCATCAGGCCCCCATGGTAGATGAAGCTGTGTGCAGTGTGGCCTTGCACACAGCATATATAAAGAAGGCCATGCCACATGGAGAACATCGTTTTGGATCACTTGAGGCAACAAGTAAGTTGTTACATGACATACTAGAATGATCATGACCTGCCACTGTTTCCAGATGCTCTGAACTTGACCCTTTCCCAACTGAGTAACAGTGATAGGGGAAGGAGGAAGACCTGCTACTGTGCTTAAAGAGGCACATTGCTGGATAACAGTCTGAAGTAAAACCAGTGCTTTTTTTCTAAAAAAAAAGGTACCGGAACTCCTATTGATGTCCGTCATGTCATAAAGAAATAACACTGAAAATAGTGCAGTAAACAGTAAATCTTTGAATATATCAAAGAAATAAAAATACAAGGTAAAAACTGTTAAGTTTTATTAACTATGCAGGCCGCTAATATACTGAAAGACAACCTGTGAGGTCTTACAGCAGGGGTCCTCACACTTTTTAAATAGAGGGCCAGTTCACGGTCCCTCAGACTGTTGGGGGCCGTATTATAATTAGAAAAAAACGTGAATGCGTAGCTATCACGTCTGCTGCTGGCCTGTGTTTCTGGGTACTGGGTGGCAGGCAGTAATGCATCCACACACTTTTTGTTGGTGCTGTGGGCTCCGGCCAGGCCCAGAGTGTGGAACTGACCGATGTTAGCCTGCTGGCCTGCTGTTGTGTACGCAACTAGTAGCCAATGTTCCCTCTAGGTTTGGTGGCTTGTGTGCAAAATTTTCAAGCCGTGTGAAAAACTTTTTCAGAATAAATTTTTGGGGAAAACTCACAAGACAGAAATTATAGGCATTAATTGAAGATAAAGTGACTGTAAATAGAATTAATTAATTAATTGTGTTTAATTAATTTAATTGGAATGAATTTGGAATTGAAATCTAATTTTAAGAAAGGTTTTTATTTAAAATTAATTTTTAAAAAGTTTTAAAAAAGAAGGGAGAGAAAGAAAAAAGAGAAGGAAGGAGGAGA
>ML685794.1:13762839-13808724 GCA_007922175.1 Pelusios castaneus | reverse complement strand
GGGAGATTTAAATCTCCCCAGCCCGGCCCAGCCTGCACAGCTGGGAGGGAGCACCGGCGGGGACCGAACGCGGCCCCGGCAGGGCAGACAGACCCCGGCAACGGAGCCTGATCCTGGCCCCGTGCCGGGAGGCCGACGCTGTCGGCAGAGCGCCCCGGGGTCGGCTCTGGGCCAGGAAGTCGAGGCGGCCGGTGGGTGGGAGAAGGAAAAAAAGGTGCCGGAACGCCGTTCCGGTGCGTTCCGGCAGAAAAAAAGCACTGAGTAAAACAAGCATGTAGGAATTAAAAATGAGGTATTCCTCATCTCCTCCTCTGGAATTTAGGATGTGGGGTGTAGATCATTGGGCTATCTCGCCCTGTCATCTTGGAGGGAAGCCATGCCCCCTCACTACTGCAGTCCTATGAACAGTGGGAACAATGTTAAACAATGGGAAATTAGTGTTAGGCCAGGGGTATTGGCACCTTCCACAGGTCACAGGGACGCACAATCTCTGGCCCTATACAGTGCGAGTGGGCAGTCTGTTATCCCAATCCCTCAGGTAGGGTTGAGAAAGTTAGCGATTTCTAGCCCTCTGCAGGGTGAGTCAGCAGTTTAAGGGCCAAGGCCGTCAGGTGTGGCAGGACAAGCAAGCAGTCTCTAGCCCTTTGCAGGGTGAGTCAGCAGTTTATGCAACCTGGCCTCAGGCAGGGAGGGGCACTTAAGCAATTTATGGGCCCTGATCAGGGTTTAAAGGCCAGAATCAGGCAATCACTCTGGGGTGGGGTGGAAAGAGGGGAGAGGGATGCAGCTCTTCCTGACTCCGCTGCCCTTCCCGACTCCACTGCATCCCAGTCCAGGTCCCTATCTGTGGCAAACTGGTCTGCAATGGGTCAGCTGGGCTACTGCTGCAACTCTATGTGGCTGCAGGCTGCCAAATCACTGGACTATTGTCCAGCTCCCCTGGGCTACTTCCTTCCACTTCATCCTCTAGTATCTGATCGTCTGGGTCACCTTCAGCCTTCTTAGGGTACTCTGCCAGGAACAGATTATACTGTCCTCTGAAGTCCTCCCAGCTGGTGGCAGTTCTGGAAACTACTTGTAGTTGTCACTGGATGGCAGCTTCTCCAAGTCAAATCCAGGCAGGGTCTCCTTCCCAGCCGTAGGTGACTGGCAACTCCTTTAGGTTATCAGCAGTAGGCAACACCTCTGGTTCACCAGTGTCGGTCAGCTCCACCACTTCTTCTGCTTCTGATGAGATGGACAGGACGGTTTTGGCTCCATCCACCCAGGGATGGGTCGTCCCTCCCTGTCTGTCTCTGAGGGAGGCCATAGAGCCTCACTACATGGAGAAAGTAGTAAAGCATTGTTAAATGCATAAAGGCACATACTTCTGATTAGTGTGATATATGATGTGTCTGAACAGAAAAGGGCTGTATATGAATTATCACTGAAATTATACAATAGGAATTAATTATTTAATTCTATGGTTAGACATTTAGTCTTAGTTAAACTGCCATTGTCATAAAGCCTGACTGGTAAATTAATAAATGTATACTAAAAGCATCCATAATTCCTTAATCATAATGGTATAAAATCAGAATGGAGTTTAACTGTATCGTATGTCAATTTATTGGGATTTGATCTATTACCTCTTGATAAATGTTAATATCCTGTGAATAAATCATTCTTTCACACTTTGCAAATATTCTTATTTAATGAGCTTTATTTTTATGCCAATTATATTTATCATTAAGATCTCTTTTGATTGATAAAACTTAGCTAAAATAAGAATTCCTATTTTACCTAAGCAACCCCAAATCCAGGGAATTCAACAACAAGCTATTGGTAACTGACTTATTAAAATTAATGTGTGTGTGGTTTGTACTATTGTGACCAAATTCCCCACACCCTATACACTATTGTAATAATCTTTGTATAAAATATGGCTTTTGAAATATAATTTGAAAAATAAAGTCAGTGGTCAAAAATATCATGATGAAATTTGTGCAGTAACATTGTACTTAAAGTTCTAAGCAAAAGTGAAATTAAGTCTCAAATATGTTTACCAGACTTGTCTGGGTAAATCAATTTTCAAAGAAAAAAGAGAAGCTGATTCCTTTAGTGAAGCGTCATGAAAGTTGATGGGCAATCACCTATCAAACAGCCATTCTTTGGGAAGGAAGGGGCACAGAAACAAACAGATCTCCAGCTTAGCAAACAGCATGGAACCTCTTCTACCTTGACACTCTTTGTCTATGTCTTCACAGTGAGAATGACTATTAACTAGGGGTAATTCTCAGGAAAATGCATTTCAAAGGAGGACTAGACTATATGGTGATGAGAAGGATCACCCCAAGGTGTTTCTCCCTGTCTTTCTCTTTTCCTTCCAAGACAATAAAAACAGTATGCTTTTGATTTTGGGAATGATACTCAGTGTAGAACAAGTTCTTTGGGAAAATTCATGGCTGGAAGTGTATTGGGGTCACCTACAAGTGATAACCAATGCTGGTGGAAGCCGCAGTGTGACTGGAGTGTGCTGGTAGGCTGCAGCTATACAGAGATGCACAGGATGTGATCTGCATTTTGTTCAGTTGTTTGTGAGGGACCCAGGTTGGAAACCCTACTAGCAAAACATTGTAAGGCACTCCAGGTTTCAGAGCAAGTGGTAAAAACCTTACTTATCTGGATTCTAGTCCAGAATGTCATAACTATGTATACTAAGATGTTTGCTCATCCCCATTGTCCACCAGCAATATAACATGCTTTTTAGAAGCTGTTTGATCTCAGGGGGAGAACTCAAAATGACAGACACAGTTTATGCTCCTGTTTAATACTGCCTTTAAACAAATAGACAGGATTCATGATGGAGTGGGATGAGTGGGTGAGGAAAGGGCACAAAAGGCACCCAGATACCCACATTTCCTGAGATGAATGAATCATGAGACTGTAGATCTAGTAGATATCAGTTCACCAATGGAATATGATGAAGAGCCCAAAGACAGTACATCTGAAGTCACATAAGTGCATGTGTGGTTTTTCACAAATAAATAACGTGTGCAAATAAAATATAGTATAACCCAACATGTATCAACACCACCATATGCAGCATGTAGTTCATAGTTATATTGCCCTGAGTCAGGGGAACATGCTGACAGATGATCTTGGGCAAAGGGATTGAACTACTGAACTAAAGGTGGTGTGTGGGTTCTCCAGTAATTGTGACTTTTGTATCCAGGCCTTTAATATTATTTTCATGATTTTATTGACCGTCTTTCTAAACCAGTAACTTAGTGACATCCCCACTATAGTTGAGAGGTCATGAAAACCCTGAAACTGTAGTTAAAAAACTAAAATCTATTTTGTTATTAACTGTTTTATGCTATAAGTTTTGCCTTACAATAGTTTTTTAAAAAGGGCAGCAAAACCCACCATACACCTGATCTCAGTAAAAATACTGGATTTATGACTTATTTAAACAATCTGTAACCCAGTACCCCTCTTTTTTGTCCTATAATTATAGAAGTAGTAATGGGTCACTTCCCTTTGAATGATCTGGTAGAATAAGTGCTAACTACTCACGCAAAACAAGTAAAATGTAAGTTGGAACAGATTGGAGACTCCAACTACCTTTCCCAGATCTGAGGAAGAGCTCTATGCAGTATCAGAGCTTGTCTTTCCCACCCACAAAAGTTGGTGCAATAAAAGATCTCACCCACCTTTTCTTTAATACACCTGAACTGCATTTTTAGCCTTGGCTTCCATAGTCTCATATTTCAAAGGGGGTTTCTTTTAACACAGGCATTTATACTAAGGATGTTATTCTCAGCATTTTCTCACACAACTTCAGAGCCATAAATAATTTCTAATCTTTATCCAGGTTCAGGGGTTTTTTTTGTTTGTTTTTTAAGTTTACCAGTCTGTTGAGGATTCTTCCCTTTTTCAAAATTTATTTTCATCTCAGACCATCTCATTGTGCTTAAAGCTCTTCTGAGAAAGGATGTTTAGCCTTTTATTGACTGAATATTTTTGAAGTCCTTGTCTATACAAGTCACGTATGCTTTATGTTGGAAAGAATGCAGTACAGGCCTGATGCAGGGCCCACTGAAATCAGTGTAAGCCTTTCCATTTATTTCAGTAGGCTCTGCTCCCTCATTCACTGAACTCTTCCTCCTCCTTCTGTGCTAATAAAATCACTTTTCTTGATTATCCTTGCCTTGGAGAGCTTTACTTTTGCTTTTCTCTGGAGGAGCATAGGTTACGTAGTTTATAATGATTGTGTTCTGCTCTAATGAAAGAGGTGAAATCCTGACCTCATTGAAGTCAGTGACAAAACTCTCATTGACCTCAATGAGGTCAAAATTTTACCCTGTGTTGGTCTTTCCATTAAAGTAATGAGAGCACATATTTTAAAAATACGGTTTTATCTCAACATTACATAACTAACACAGTAGCAGCCAGAGTTTTGTTTTGGCTGAAGCCTATAGGGATCTGTCCCTGCAGTCCAAAAATGTGCAATCAAAAGATGGAAGATGCTCTTTGGTCTCTGCACCTACACAACAAAGAGCTTCCTTGGAATAGACTAGCTGAAAAAGTTTTCCAAGCCATGTTTTCCTTTAGTTATGTAAATGTTTTCATTACTTTTGACCCCACTCTAGCAAAGGATGGGAGGAATTACTGGGCAATTATTCATATACATTAAGGGCTTGTCTACCCTGGAGGTGGAATTATAATTCAATTTTAGGCTGTTGAATTAAAGAAGGCGAAGGTGAGTGATCACATAGCAAATTCCTTGCTGGAGTTTTCTGTCCCCACTGCTCAATTCTTTCCTGAAACACCTTGCACTGTGGGTATTAGGCTCAGGGGCTTGTGGAAAGGCAGTTGTCCTCCGCTCACTCTCCCTCCCTTCTTCTCTTGGGGAAAAAAAAAAGGCAGGGAAAGCTTTTCTTGCTGTTTCTCTGCTACAGGTATAACAGAGAGGCATAGTGCTGCATACAGAGAGAGTAATTAATTGAAAACTTTCTGGGACTGCCGACAGGAGAGGAACTATGTTTCTATGGTGCAACAGACTGGAAAAATAAGAAAAACATTTAGAACTGCTTTCTGGCTAAATGGATCTAAATTCAAATAACCACAGTGTTATTTATGCCACTTGTAGTAGTGTTATCAGGATGAATTATATTACCATTTAATTCAAACTTAATGCTCTGATAGTGGAGACTGACACTGCAGAAGGTTGAGGTAAGCAGCATTATATTGAACTTCTCTGTCAGTTTAGACCAGTCTTTCAAGACTAGTCCTAACAGCTAAATCCACTGTCCTGTAAAATCAATGGCAATTGTCCATGAACTTCAGTGGGTATGGAATCAAACAATAAGACTGGTTATTCATATTTCATGATAGCAAATAACCATAGCTGCCATGGGATCGTAGTTCTGTTACAACATTTTAAAATGTCCAATAATTTTGGAAAAGGAGATTTTTTTCTATAGATTAATGCAAAAATAACATATTACAGATTTTCAAATTTCAGTTTAAAAAACCAGTCTGCTCTTTTACTGTGTATCTATAAGCTGTTTTTCCAAGTGTCCTATGATAAATATACCACACTTTAAACAAAAAAGCCAGTGGTCCTATGGTCTGTGTTAGATTTTTAGACTTAAAAAATAGGTAGCTTTTCCCTTGTTGATAAATTAGATCAAGAAAGGATGATCTGTTCTTCAGATATCACCAAAATGGATTATCAGAACATCAAATACAGATTATCTCTTGAGAGGAATGCCTCTTAAAGATAGCTTCACTAATGATACACAAATCCTAAATTAAAGGCACAGGGGTCAAAAGGAATCAAGAAGTCATGAGAAATTCACTAATTGTATTCCAAACATATCAAATTTAAAAACCAAGTGACAAATTGAAGTAGCTTCTAAAGACCAACTTCTGAAGATCAGTTTCCTGTAATTGCCTGTTTTTACTCAGAATATAATACATCTAAAGGAATTTTTTTTAAATAATGATTTTTTGAATAAAGGCTTCAGATTAACTCCAATAACCAGAGACCTGATGAACATACACACATTTATGTGAATTAATTCTGACTGACACTGGCTACATGTAGTGAAGCAGTCACCAACAGAAGGATCTCTCTTCTGACCAGTTATTGTCCAGTATACCAAGCACTAAACATCTTTTGTGGGGCCAAGCATAGTGTCCATTATCCTCACTGAGCTAGATCCACAGATCCATCAGTATTATATTGCCTAAGGTCAAGCACACCTGCTGCCTCATGGAATCCGTAGCCATATTAGGCACCCAGCTCACTCTACAGTGGGTAGGTAGAGTTTGGGTCCTAACAACAGGCAGCTGGGAGTGTCATAAGATAGCCAATTGTAATTGCTGAGGAGTGGGATGAAGCCTATGCATTGTCTCTCGAGAGGAACATAAGCACGTAAGTCTGGGTCAGAGGTAGGCTACTGTCTCCGCTTGGGATTCACAGCTATAAGTCATCACCTGGAGTTAGGCACCTAAGCCATTTCTCACACACACAAGAAGAAAAGATGAAGTGTCCCCCTTAAAACTGTCACTCTAGTGAGCAGAGCACTTACCCAGGGTTTGGAAGATCTGGTTAAAAATCCCTTCATCTATTAATTTTAACCTATATTTCCAACCTCTCAGGAAAGTCTAACCACTGAACTACAGGATACTCTGGGATGGGTTTCTCTCTAGCTCTCCCATTTAATTGTGTATGAACAATCAAACTAGTCACTGGGTCAGAAAAAGAATGAAAATAACCCCTGGGTTATAGAGTCATTCTCTCATTTGCTCTTCCTCAATGAATAGTTATTTATACATAGTTGAATGGCTTCAGTCAGGGAGAAGGGACTCCCTGTCCCCCAGAATCTCACATTTCACTGGAAAGAGCACTCACCTGAGAACTGGAAGACAGATTCAAATCCCCGCTCAAAATCTGGAGGAGGGTGGATCTGAACCTATATCTCCAACATTCTAAGTAAGTGCTTTAACTACAGGGCTCAGTATTATAAATGGAGGCAATGGAACCACCACTATTTTCTGCAGGGTCTGATCTTGTAGATAGCCTCTGAGAAAGCCCATGAGATTGTACCCTACAGACAAAATAAGACAGGAAATATCTAAATTAGAGGATCCAACTGGTCTTAGGAATGTGGTGAGAGTCAGGACTAAAGCAGCTGTATGCAGACGAGCAGCAGATTTTTAGGCAGCTAGGGGTCTTTACCAGTAGAAATGTAAGGATCTAAAGTCCCAAGGGGCCAACAGGCTCCCAATAACTACAGGATTAGGCAGAAGCTGAGCAGGTATTTTGAAGATCTAAATGTTGGTTTTAGGCATCTAAAGTGGGAATTAGGTGCCTAACTTCCTTTGTGGATCGAATACACTATCTCCTTCAGAGGACTCCAAAAATCTTTCTTCCAGTTGTACTGACAGACTGACTAATTATGGCCCAGAATCAACCTTCTGGGGGAATACAACAGAGAAGTTTGATAGACTACAACTCTAGCATCCTCTGGATTCCTTGAATTCTGAGATCTCTGCCAGAAATCACAGTCTTTCCACAGGCACAGAGTATCTTTAAACCTATGATAGCTGGTTATAGAGCTGGTACAGTGGTTCCTAACCCATCCCCTGTGTTTGTGGCCAGCATAGGGGTATAATCAGTGTATAATTAAAGCATCCTACAGGCTGCTGTAAGCCTCAGTAAAATCCCATTATGACATACAGGCAACCCAGGATCATGAGAGCCCAAAGAAAATGCTTGAAGCTGCCTTTGTACTCAGACACACCCTTTTGAGGTTCACTGTGCGCTCTCTGACCACAGATGAAAATCTGGGAGGTTGAATATAATTTCAGCAAAACACTGTGAACAATTTTGAAAAGTAAGATTGGTTAGATTGGAGGTGGGATGAGAAGAGAGAAAGGTAAGTAAATCTTACCATGAAAAGTCACTGAAGCTCCATCTCTAGAGATGCTGAAGGGAAACTCTAGATAAAACATCTAGTAGTCTAGGGTAGCAGAAAATCTATACCACTGCAAAGGAAAGACTACATGATCTATGACAGACTTTGCAAAATTATCTCTGAACACACAACTCAGAAAATTAAGATGAAAAGCAAACCTTTTTGTAATAAAGCAGGCATTAAAAACATGCAGCTTTAGTCAGTTGATTAATCCACTGATCTTTGAAGGTCAAAACATGACAGTGAATTAGATTCAGTTCCAGATATTCTATGGGGAAAGATATTAAATTTTAACAAATATGCCTCTGGAGAGAAGTGCAAAAATATTGTTCAGCACTATTGTTCAGCATAACTTGGTCAATGGCTCTGGTAAAATGATGGAGATGGGGTTGGAAATGGGGCATAGATATTCTCTGGTCACAATCTATATTTATTGATTACAGGGACAGATTAAGAAATAGCACTGAGAAACATGGGTATTTAAAATACCATGAAGGCTGCTGCTGCTGCTGATTCTACATGACGAGTTTCTTGTAGAAGTACCATTTTCCAGGTTGTTCTTCAAATGTACAATAGTGCAAAAAGTTGGAAGACAGAACTAAACCGCCTGTTGTACAGAAGTCTAATGCACATGATTCACCGGTAGACCCGCTGAACACCGTTTGAATAGCCAGATATAGGCACATGCATATTTGCAGGACTGGCATATAATATACTCCTTTAAATCCCAATTCAGGAAAGCCTCCCTAATTAGCTTAAAAGAGGTACTTAAAGTTAAACATCATCTCAGAGGTGGCTTTTGGGGTAGGCGAAGCAGGCGCACGCCTAGGGCCCCAAGCAGTAAGGGGCTCCATTGCCTGCTTTGCCTACCCCCAAATCTGCATCTGCCTTGATCGGCAGCAGGAAGAGGAGCTGGCCCCTGGGGCTGGAGCCAGCAGCAAGGAACTGGGGCCAGAGGAGGGGGCGCCAGCGTAGTGGGAAGTTGGGGAGGGGCAGAGGGGCGGGGCAGGGGAGGGGGCTGGAGGCAGGGAACCAGGGCCACAGAGGGGGGCCCCTGTGGGCCCTGTAATGAGCCTTTGTCTAGGGCCCCCAATAGCCAAAGGCCACCTCTGCATTATCTACAGTGCTATCCTAAACATGGGTGGGTTGATGTATATGTTTAAAGTGTTTTCCTGAGCTGGGCCTTATTTACTGAATTTCCTGCTTAAAGTTGTAGAATGTCCAGATAAGTAAGTGCAAGTATTTACAATATTACATTATAAACCCTGTGGAATTTGTCATTCAAAACTAGCAAAGTTTTTTGTTGTTTAATATGGTGTTATTTTAGTCAAAGATTTTCTGCATTTTATCCATAAGTACAGGATCTTGATAAACAAAGTAAAACAATTATAACAAAAAACTGCACAAATACTAGTTATTGGAAATAAACTTAACATGAAAGACATTTATAAGCTATTGAAAGAGATTTTACAAAAAAAAATATTGTGCTGCAAATCAGGCTTTATGAGTTGGATAAAGAGGCTGGGAACAATAAATCTCACAGTAGCAAGAGAATTTCTTAAATAAAAAGAAAAGAAATATGTGTACACACACACACACAGACACAGTTGAGCCCAATTTCCAATTTCTTACTCAAGCAAAATACTCACTGAAATTGGGTGAAGTTAGTCTGAATACAGTTGTCAGGCTTTAGATTTTTATTTATTTATTTAGATATGAGCATGTGCAAAGCTAAGTCATGGTGTTTCATGTAACAATTCTGAGTTCTGTGGAATGCACAGAGTCTCTTCTAGTTTTGATATTCCACATATAAAGCTTTTTAAATCACCAATATAATCAGTGGCTCCAGGCTGCCACAATTAATATTTTACAGATACCTCTAAAAATGGACATACCAACCTAACCATGGGAAAATTAATGTACTGCAACAGCCCAGTTCTGCAAACAAATGTACCATTGAGGATTCTTACTCCAGCCAGGAGTCTCATTGGCTCATTCTACACAGGTGTAAGGGTCCAAAAAAGATCCATGTTTGCAGAATGTAATCCTAGGATACTAGTTTGAGGAATGACCCCAGTATGTAGCTCTCATCACCTCTCAAGCATCTTTTATATTCAGCTATAAGTACTGCATTTGAGTCCATTTGCTTGCATAGTTAATGGACTGCCAATTTGGAACACCTCACTTTAAAATACTTGGAGGCACTTCAGGTATGAAGCATTCCACGATAAAGAAACAACATTCATTTCTACACTCATTAGGTCTTTCAGGAGAAAAAGAAACAGTGATTAATTGTGCTGTAATTTCATTCCCATAGCACTTTGCAGATGTGATAAATCTCAGATTTACTTAACAGCACAATGTGTGTTGCCAAGTCTCGTAATTTTATCAGTAGTCTGGTGATATTTGATGTTTTACTTCAAGTCCCAGCTGCTGGAACAGATTACATGAGAATCTCAGCTTTCACTTTAAAAAAATAAAAATATATTAAAAAAATAAATAAATAAGAAGTTCCTAGTCTGCCTGATTACAAAGAAAATAAGACCCAAGAGAAACTGTGACAGGGTCATCTGCCCCATAAGGGAGTAACTTCCTACTGGCCTACCATCTGGCATGACTCTAAGAATAAAAATGTCCAGTTATAGGTATAAGGACCTGATAAATATTGGGAGAGCAGAAGCAGTCACAAAAGTAAGAAAGGTTTGAGAAGAAACCTCCTACTATTTTTAAAGAGTCCATTGCCTTGCAGTGAGGGCAAGGTAAGACTCCTCTCTCCCCAGCCACTTGGAGGTGAGATGGGAGTAGGGGATTAGCATATATGCTGCCTCCTTCCTCAGAGCAGGGCAGCTGTCTGCAGACTTTGAAGGGAGTAAGAAGGCTCATTCAGGGCCAAATTAGCAGGGAGCCGACACCAGCAGGAGAAGAATGTTCAGTACTCTGAGTTGAAGGATTTAGTGGGGTCAGCCACTGGATAATAATTGGTTGAATTACTCAGCTACAAGAAGAGAGCTGGGGCTCCTGTAAGGAGAGAGGACAATAATTACTTGAATCATTTGAATTATAATAACTTGAACAAGCTCCAGGAAGAGGGCTGGGGCTCCTACCATAAGATGAGACAAAGGCAGACTAAAGAACAACTTTGGGGAAAGTGAGACTTAGAAGACAAGCTTTAGAGGAATCCCAAAAGTGAGAAGCTCCTTTTCTTTATTTGGGACTTTGTTATGAGCCCCTTTGTGAGAGGTGTGATACTAAACAGGCCCTGATGAGGATGTCATCGAATCAAGAGTGCATGAAGTGAAGTTACTGGCATCATGAGAAGATAAACTGTGGTGAGGAGTATGTGCAACAGCACACTAACTCAGAAGTTGGTGCCACAGGATGTCGTACAACAGTGAAGTAAAGGCAAATAAAAACAGTGATTTATTTTTGTAAGAAAAAGAAATCTTGACTGCTTTCAGCCACTTTTATCATGGAGGGAAGGAAAGAGGCATGACTTATTTTTGAACATTTGGGGTTCAAATTAATGCAATACAGTTAGTGTACCATTATTTTAGGGGCACTGGCAGGCTAGGATTTGCTACAGAAACTCTATTAACTAGCTGTATTATACATAGTTCTATTAGCTGTATACATAACTTGAACAAGCAAAGTTTTGTTTGAAGCATGAATATATACAAAATATTTGATGAAACAAGCAGTATATATGTGAACACTGAGATACTTGCTTTTCTCTTTTAACCAACTACTACAGTTGAAGAGTTGCTACATAAAATTATATGTTTCCTCGCATGTCTGAAAAGGAATTATGACAAAAAAGTTAAATATCAAATTAATGCTGAAATCTAAAAGTAAGGACATACACCCACACACTACCACCACTGATACAGTGGAACTAAAAGACATTCTCAGAAAGTTTGAAATGAAATACCTTAAGGAGTGTGACGAATGCCACTAATTAAAATAGTTATATTAAGTCACTATTTGACATGTACTTTTTAATTAAGTTAGAGAAACTAAATTGCTTTATACCACCAGCTGGTTCAGTTATGTTTAATTGCAAATAATATTTTTGAAAAAAATTCTAACAGAAATGGGATCCATCTAACCCCTGGAACAATAGGAAAGACAAAACCATTACAGGTTGCGGTTGGAGTGGAACTACATGAAGCCTTCTTCTCCAGGAGAGGTTCTACTTGTGTATGGGGGCACAGATGAGCTCACCAGAATTCTTGTACTGGGTGCTGGAGGGAGTAAAGACATCCAAACAGATCCTAGAAATCTGTCAAATCTGGGAAACTTAAAATCAGCGGGAAGGTGACTGGCCAGTGTAAAGGGGCAGCTTCAGAAACACTATCTGAATTCTCAAACACATAGATGAATACGACATGTTGAAAAAAGTCAACATGGCTTCTGTAAAGGGAAATTATGCCTCCCCAATTTGGTCTATTTCTTTGAGATGATGAAAAAGCAGATGGACAAGAGAGATCCAGTTGATATTGTGTACCTGGACTTTCAAAAAGCCTTTGACAAGGTCCGCCATCAAACACTCAGAAGCAGAGTAAGCAGTCATGGGATAAGAGAGAAAGTATTTTCATGGACTAGTAACTGATTAAAAGAAACAAATTCAAGGGTAGGCATAAATGGTCAGTTTTCATAATAAAGAGGTAAATAACAGGGTGTCCAAAAGATCAGAAGCCCCAAAATTGAGAATGAAAAGGAGGGACTAGCCAGCTGAAAAACATTAGGGCTGGCAAGGGGATTCTGGAGGCGGGGGTGTTGGAAATTTTTATACATATTCACCAATTCCACTCAGCAGCAGGCCAGAGGGAACCGAGGGAGAAAATTGCTGCACTGAGATAAACTGTGCCAGTAAGGCGACCGGATACTGAACAATATGTGATGGGGACTCAGAACCATTTGTAAGCAGGGAGAAAAGGGCAGCCCTCTAGATATAGTGACTTCAGGCAGCAAACAGAGTCAGACAGAAAACCAGACCAAAGCAACAGATGCACAGTGATATAGGCAAAAGAGGGGTGATAGGCTGGCAGCCACAGAGTAAACCTGGGAGGAGTTGCAGAAAGAAAAAGTACTGCATTAAATAGAAGTTTGAAGAGAAACTTTGGAGCTTTCCATGTGGATGAAACTCATTCAGGGGGACAGGATATAGACAGTAATGCATCCCCTGAGACCAGGCAAGGTTTAGAAAGGTGTGTATGGAGTGGGAGGAGTATCACAGGCTATCTGGCCCTTTAAAGGCAAGCCGGGTTAGCTTGACCTATGACTTAACAGTTACCCCTCAGCCTTGTATATGATCTAGCCATACAGAAGGCAATTAGCTGGGTGTACTCGACTTAGAGTAACTGCTGCAGATAATTATTTTGAGCTAGTCTTCACTGGCGGTGGCAAACTCACTGCCATCAGATCAACCTTTCCAATCAACTGATTGAGTTTGTGAAGACCAGCTCAATTGAATGGGAGGTTGATCCTTGAAGAGCAGGCTGGTAAGTAGAATAGTGCTTAATGGAAGGCCCTTCCTTTGACTTACTGCAGTGGACATGCTCCACATAGGCAAATCAGCAGGAGATACATAAGTTATTTTAGGTAACTTGTGTATCTCCCTTCGAGTGCCACCAAAAATGTTGGGCAATGTAGACCTGCCCTTAGAGCTGAACTTGCTTGCAGGAGAGATTCAGAGATGTCAGGACTGTTCTGCAAGAAGTAAAAGCCACATGGAGCTGAGTAGGCTCCTGTGAGTGAGGGAGGAACCCTGAGATAGGCATCTCTCTAGTTTTTGTAGATCCTAAGGGATGCTGCCAGAGTCTCTAAGTACTGAAGTTCAGATGTGTGTGAAAATGTTTAAAATACCTTTGCACTTCCCTAATTCTGAGCTGGCTTTGCATAAAACTGTCCTTTGGTATGGCTGCTGTGACTTTTGCTGGCTACCTATGGCCTAAAAGCTCTCATAATGGCAGGTGTGGATCACCAAGTTTTAGGGAGCCTTTGGCTATATCTTCCTTTTTCTCCAGCAATGCACCCTAATTTATCCATATGGAGAGATGGCACAGGAGCTGTTATAGTGCTCCAGGCCATGGGAGGATCCTCTTTGCACTGAAGTGATCTTTCTATATCCATCTATATTGACTTCAGGGACTGTTTATACTAGTGTAGTACAGAGCAGTAGAGAAAGTGAGTCCAAATTATACAGTGTGTTATGTCCTTCACAAAGTCTACATTCTCCCACACAAATTAGAGAGGACCATGACAGAAATTTCTGATGACTTCAA
The DNA here is from genome assembly GCA_007922175.1 of Pelusios castaneus. Classification (NCBI taxonomy): domain Eukaryota; kingdom Metazoa; phylum Chordata; order Testudines; family Pelomedusidae; genus Pelusios; species Pelusios castaneus. The sequence goes on along the minus strand of ML685794.1, from coordinate 13,794,470 downwards.
GCTCTTCATAACTCAACGGTTATGGAACCCTGGATTCCAGAAAGATTTACTGGCTACAGACCAGACCTCCAGCAAGCATTGCTTTTTATGTCCTTGCAGTTCTAATTAAAATTTACCACCTAAATATTGATCCTAGAGGGTAACATGTTAATTGTAATTTCAAAGAGGACAAGACAACTGAACTGGAAACAAAACATTCAGTGTAACATTTATGAATACATATTTCATGGTAACTCCTGAGATCTTTTTTCCTCTTCAGAGAGAAAATGTTTCATAAATTTACTCAATGGACCTTTTTATGTTAATATTTTGTAATTATCAGAAACATTTCTAAAGAACTATATTGTAGCTAAAGCTGGGCAAAAAGTCCCACAGGAAATTCCCTGATTTCAAAGTTTGAAATCAGGACGAGAGTTGAAATGTCACAAAGTGAAACTCTGTTTCAATAATTTCCTGCTGACAATTTTAATGAAATCTATATAGTCTTACAGAGTGTTTGCTTTCATTGAATCAGCATTTCCCAACTGAAGTCTGCTCTGTTTGATTTTTTTTCCATTATCTCTAACAATCATTCAATTTTAATTCTGTAACATACAATCACACCACAACTTGCTGTACAAGATCAGTTGAATTGCTGCCTATTATGTGAGGTGCTATTCTGTAATATAGATAAATGGAGGGCCCGACTGCCTTCTTCTGTAGTTGAAAAATTAATGTGGGGGAAAAAAAAAAGTTAAGGGGAGGAAAACACTTATTACCAGCCATAGCACTCTTGTATTCCAGCTAGATGGCCGTTAATGGCTCCATGACATATTTAATCAATAGACATAAATTGACCTGCATTTCTCTACATTTTCTTTCATGCAGAATGAAAATTGCTGATTTCTAGTAATATTGCACATGCTTGCCACATCTTTGAATGGCATATTACATGAATACCACTGAAAGCTAAGGGAAGAGCCTCTGCTGATTCATATTAACTTAGTTCTGCTGAAGTTCATATTTCAAATGAGTTGTTTGCACTTACTAAGGATCTGGCCCTGAATAATTTCACTGTACATAATATAAAGAAAGCCGAGAGGCATTTCTAAAGCTGTCATAACTAGAGAGCAGAAACCTCACTGCAGAAATAGATTCACTATATGGCACTCTTCCACTGAATTAGAATTAGGCAGTTATACAAAGTGGACACTATATATAAAACACCATTACCAATGTAAAACCAGTCCTAGATATAGATTGCTGATGTATTGACTTTGGCAACATTTTCATAGCTTGCAATTCTGATGAAATTATTGTATTTGAAAATGTATCTGCAGGAAATGTGGCTCTCTGTGAATGATAGATGGACAATAGCCTGCCATTTGAAACCTGCTATATTAATTTCAGTGTGTCAACATATGTTACTTCAACTGAAAGTCTCATCAAGCTTGAGGAGTTTAAAAAGGCATGGACAGCCTCAATCAGCTCACTTATTGCACAATATTTAGATGTTTGCGACTAACCTAGTTGATTAAAAAAAGGGGCGGGGGGTAGAACAATGCCTAGAAATGTAGATTCCTATTCCAGATCCTGTGCAGATTCCATGCATACTGACTTTTCCAGTATTAGATGGGGGGGCCTAGAATCCTTTCCACTTGCCCTAGACCACAGAGGTAGCAGAGCTGTTAATCAACAGTTAAATAGTTAATCAATGACAAAACCAGGGGAACCTTATCCCACTCTCAAGTTATATCCTACTAATGAAATCAAGTGGAACTCTAGCACCATGCGACCAAGTCATCTTCCACTGAAGTCAAATGGAGTTATTCTGTTGACTCTAATGGAAGCTAGAATAAATATTACGTCTTCTGTATTTGCGAGTATGTCAGATTTCACTGTTTGTCTAGGGATTAAAAAACTGGTCCTATTATATGCAAGAAAAGGTATCATAATTGATTCAGTTCAGAGATAGCCATTTTTGACAAGACTAGAGTATAAATCACAATCATTGTGGCTTTGTTTTGTGTTTTGTTCACTCTTTCTCTGGCTTACATTTCCGCTTTGTGGTATTTATGAAAAGATATATCAGCATGCTGGAATAAAAGTCAGATCATTCCACTACTCATTTTTGCTTCAAAAAACTTAGCTTGGAATTGAGTTCTCTTTTACTTGCCAATATTTACCTTCCAGCACATGGATATGCCTGAATGGAATGGATTAGCAATCTCTGCAGTGCAGCCCTTCATTCTTCCACATGCTAAAAAGCACTCCATATGAAAAGAAAAAACAAAACACCCTTTACCTATGATATAGTAATCGTCTCAAACACTGTAGTAGCACTATTATGATTTCTAATGCCTGAGGCAGTAATTGAAAACTCTAATACTCTAATTTACCATAAGTCATGAACTTATGGCAAATATAGTACCTATCTTCAAGAAAGGGAAAAAGGAGGATCTGGGGAACTACAGACCAGTCAGCTTCACCTCAATCCCTGGGAAAATCATGGAGCAGGTCCTCAAGGAATCCATCCTGAAACACTTGCAGGAAAATAGAGTGATCAGGAACAGTCAACATGGATTCACCAAGGGCAAATCGTGCCTGACCAACCTGATTTCCTTTTATGATGAGATGACTGGATTTGTGGATGCGGGAAGAGCCGTTGACGTGGTATACCTTGACTTTAGCAAAGCTTTTGATACGGTTTCCTACAGCATTCTCGTCGGCAAGTTAAGGAAGTATGGGTTGGACGAGTGGACTGTAAGGTGGATCAAAAACTGGCTAGATCAATGGGCTCAGCGGGTAGGAATCAATGGCTCGATGTCTGGTTGGCAACCGCTAACGAGTGGAGTACCCCAGGGGTCGGTCCTGGGGTTGGTTCTGTTCAACATCTTCATTAATGATCTTGATGATGGAATAGACTGCATGCTTAGTAAGTTCGCAGATGACACCAAGTTGGGGGGAATGGTAGCTACTCTAGAGGGCAGGGACAGGATCCAGGGAGACTTGGACAAATTGGAACACTGAGCCGAATGAAACCTCATGAGCTTCAACAAAGGCAAGTGCAAAGTCCTGCACATAGGACAAAAAAATCCCATGCACTGCTACAGGCTGGAGACTGATCGGCTAAGTAGCAGAGCTGTAGAAAAGGACCTGGGGGTTATGGTGGACGGGAAGATGAATACGAGCCAACAGTGTGCTCTTGTTGCCAAAAAGGCCAATGGCATATGAGGCTGCATCAGTAGGAGTACTGTCAGCAGATCGAGGGATGTGATAATTCCCCTCTATTCCACACTGGCCAGGCCGCATCTGGAATACTGTGTCCAGTTCTGGGTTCCCCACCACAGAAAGGATGTGGACAAATTAAAAAGAGTCCAGCGGAGGGCAACAAAAATGATTAGGGGGCTGGGGAACATGACTTATGAGGAGAGACTGAAGGAACTAGGCTTATTTAGTCTACAGAAGAGAAGACCGAGGGGAGATTTGATAGCAACCTTCAACTACTTGAAGGGGTGCTCCAAAGAGGAGGGAGCTAGGCTGTTCTCGATGGTAGCAGAGGACAGAACAAGGAGCAATGGTTTCAAATTACAGCTGGGGAGGTCAAGGTTGGATATTAGGAAACACTTTCTCACTAGGAGGGTGGTGAAGCATTGGAATGGGCTATCTAGGGAGGTGGTAGAATCTCCATCTTTGGAGGTTTTTAAGGCCCGGTTAGACAAAACCCTGGCTGGGGTGATTTAGTGGGAGTGGTCCTGCTTTTTAGCAGGGGTTTGGACTAGATGACCTCATGAGGTCCCTTCCAACCCTATTGTTCTATGATTCTATAACTTTAGATTTCATTCATTCAAGGTTGCTGCTGAGGATAAGTGATATTTAAATCTCCATTTCCCCATCTAAGGTATATCTTGAATCACATCTGCTATCCTGTAACACCCACTTGATTCTGTTCTTGATAGTCAAATCAACATGCAGGCATTTTGTCACATTCTGTGACAGTCTTTATTCCTCACTAACGGTTCTTACAGACTCCAGATGTTGCTACATTTCATCAGCAGATATAGCAAAAAGCAGGAGATTAAATTCATCTAGCATTATGTACATCCCATCCAGGAGACTGTCCCAAACACTCCAGAAAACTACTAGAGATGACTTGTTCAACTATGGCCTCCCGTACAGTATAGAAAAAAATGTGGAATCTCGAAATGTCTGAAGTGTGACTGGTGAAACACTTAATTATTTTCATAGTGATTTAGGAATGTGAATGATGGGAAGTAAATGCTTCTGACAAGAAGAAAATTGAAGCATTTGACATGATGCTGTTGAAGACTCTTACATCTCCTGGAGAGAGGGGGGAAAAGGCTTCTTTTACAAACTAAATTAAGAGAAGCTCCTTGGATGTCAAAAATAAAGATGAAACCTTATGTACTTAAGTCAGATAGAAATGACTTGAGAAAGTTTTTATGGAAGGAATGGTGGAGAATCATCATAGTGGGGGCCAACCAGAATGTAAACGGATAGATCATGTGCAACAGAATATTGGAAGGTCAACTGCTGAGTAGATTGTGAAGGTTTTAGAAAATTCTACTAGGAACAAATAATTTTTATTTACCCTTCTTTATTTGTGGAAACATTTCACGAAGAACCATTTAAGTTGTGCACCTCTTAAATAAAAGGTTTTTATGGTGATTACCCAAAATACTATAATGCTATTGTAAATTTTCAGTGTTTTGGACCATTACTAGAGAATACTTGTTTGGTTTTGTTTTTGTTTTTTAAAGGATGCATGTTTTACACAATTATCTGCATGCACTGTAGAATGGCAACCTTAGTACTTACCATGCAGTGCAATCTAGGATCCCTGAAATCCTAGAGGCTAATTAAAAGACACAGAGAAGCAAAAACTTCTAAATAGTTGTGTTTAATGTTAGAACCTTAAAAGTAACTCCCCAAATTCAATAACTTCGAAATATGAAGAGCTGAAGGTCCACAGCAATGTGTGTGTATATAAAATATATGTATCTGATGTAAGTGGCAGCCATATAAGGTACTGACTTGCCCATACTTTTTTAAAACTCTCTTCCCTGTGTGGGCGCATGAGTATGTTGGAGCTTAACAAAGTCAACTTAACTTTTCTAGTGTAGACATAGCCTTGCAGATTATTGCAATAGAATCCTCCTTTTCCTCTAATGTAAGCAGTCTCCAGACCATGTTTTGGGTTCAGTTTTGCCTCTTCCCTTTCCTTTTTCCTTCTTTGGGTTGCTCCCTGCTTTTTCTTGACCAGCCATTCCCACAAGGCCTCTTCCAGCCTTTCGCTCCCTAGCTCTTAACAACCTTCTTCTCCTTCTCTGGAAAGCTCCTCACTATTATACTTCCAATGGATAAGGTGTGGTGAGTTAATGCAGCCTATTCTGTTTTCCAAGAATTTTCCCAAGATTTGGAGTTGCCTGAATCTTCCTCGGCTTTCCTTTGCATCTGTCTGATTTTTCAGAAATCAGAATTTCACTTAGTAACATAACTAGATACTTGCTTAAAATATTTATCCTTAGCAATTGCCTCTTCTGTAACAAAAGAGCTTGAAGAGGTAGTTGTCTTCAAGAGCAGAATTCATCTTTAACCTCAGTAAATTTCTCTTTCACATGGTATATTTTTGGGTAATCTTAGTTGGGGATTGATTCCTCCTGAGATAGAAGTGTCCTTTCCTTCTTATCTTCAAGTGAAATATAAATTGATTTTAAATTTAATCCCATAGTCAATATATAAAATTTCAAATATAGGAGATAGACATTCTTCTGAAACATAATCGTCAAAGTACAATACCCTGGGCATCTAGGTGCAGATAACAAGCTCTAATCTCTTTTTGTCAGCTGTCTTTCAAAGAAATTGTTATGAGCAAAGCCTTGCAGGTTGCAAGTGACTGTGAGGCCAACTACAGAGTAAAATTGGGGATACAGGCAGAATAAACTTTTTAATAGACATTTCAGAATATGAAGGTTGATTCAAAAGAGCGTTTTAAATTAAATATAATTACAAGAAATTAATGAGAAAAAGGTGCCATTAAAACAGTTCCGTGAGAACTGGGCAGACTATAATAGAATTTTGATGGACATTAAAAATAGGGTTTTTCTAACAAAGAAAATATCCTCATTTAAAACAAAAGTATCTTCCAAAGCATAAGGTATAATGAAAATGACAAACAGAGGCAGTAAGGTAACAGTACAGAATTATTCAATAAACTTTATCATGCTGAACCCTTAAATGTGTGAAAACAGTAGGATAACAAAACATGTAAGGTCTGTATGATTGGGAGGAACAGAAAAAGTGACATTGAAAAATGATGTCACAAGAGGAAACAATGCTACTTTATAAAACAGGATTGCATTTCCCAGGTGTTTTTTATAAGATAAGTCTCCCTCTAGTTTTACATGTACTATACATTGCAGAGATTCTGAAATTAGGGTGATGAGATTAATTTAACCCTCATCCAACATTGGGGGTAAAGTGAGGGAGAAAATCCTTTATGCTGATTATTAAGTCAGGGAAATATTTCCCCCTTTCCTCACACTGCAACCCTTCCTCTGCCCCCAGCCAAAGTGAGGTTACTTGGAAAAGAAATATTTGAACTACAGGACATTAAAGGATAGGCTGTGACTTTGACTATATGCCCACATAGGGAGGAAGGGGCAGAGAGTAAACCCCTCTGGGACTGGTGGAGGGTGAGTAGGCATGGAGTCTCCTTCCTTATGATACTAACTAGCTCAGATAAGCCAGCACAGGAAGTGTTGTGCATACCAGCAGCAAGGGAAGAGCTGGGAAGGAATTATCTCAGAGGGATGCCACACAGGCACAATGCCTCAGAGGGCCACTTCTTGGATCATGTTCCTTATGAACTACCCTCTTCCTAGAGCTGTGCTCTTTGGTTAAAAAATATTTATGAAGTTGTTTCTCTTGCAGTTCTAGTGCCAACAATAAGGCTAGGTGGGAAATGTTGACTTTGTTAGATTGAAACATTTTTTAAAACTTTAGGAGGTCTGAGGGAAATTCCTGAAAATGCTACAAGCAATGAGAGAGAGCATCTGTGGACCACGTACATCTGAAATTCATAACAGCAGAAACCCAGCTGTGTGCAAATGTGGTCCAACGATCAGGGAGATTTGTTGTTTGTGTACTCAGCTCTATTAAATATGCACAGAAATTAGGCTTTCAATTGCATCTGCAGTTCTGTTCATGGCCTTAGGCTTCTGAAGATTTGAAAAGCAGGCCTGATGTGCTCTTCTATGAGAGACATAACTAAGGTATGAGAGTATTATTGCTAACTTTTAATATTGCAAGTCTCAATATAATGTGTTTTTCTTAAAGACCCATTCTCTGCTATCAGGTGAGTTCATGAGAAACTATCATTTTAAAAAAGATAGGCTACATCAACACTTGGAGCTAGGGCAATGAGTCCCACCTTGCATAAACCTTATGCAAGTTTTCACTGAGTTAACATGCTAAACATAGCAATATAGCCATTGAAGTAGGGACAACAGCAAGTAACAGAAAAGGTTAGGCATTCACAGTACATAGACACAGGGCCCAGATGTGATTGTACTCAAGGCAGCTAGCCTGTGCTACTGCTGATACACTATTTCTAATGCAGTGGCTTGATGAGAGCTAATTCAAGTATGTCTATGTCATCTGGGAATCACGCTTCCAGCTCTTAAGTCTAAACATCTAGCCACCCAAGATGCAAAGAGAAGCTTGAGAACATGACATCTAAAACCAAAACCAGAAGTTAAATAACCCCAAATTTGTTGTGTTTTATAAAATCCTATTTTAAAGCCACTCATGATTTTTGAATGTTTCAAAATTGTCAACCCAGACAATAAGTGCACTTCTCAGAGCATGTTCTCTCTCTCTAGAGGTCTAAAATGAAAGTTACCCCAAAGACATCCCCTCCCCCCAACCCACCATGAAATGTATCATGTTTCATTTTTTGCCATGCAGGAAAGTTTTGAAGAATATGGGCAGGTCTACACTGCCCACTATTTTCAGCAGCAGTTGAATGGAGATACACAAGTTACTTAAAAAAAACTTGCCCTACGCCTGACAGCTTAACCTACTGCAACATTCAAAAAGGTTCTGATTATATCGTCCCCTACAGAGGTGACATTTTCAACTGAATAGATTACAATCATACTGGAAGTTTCACACAAGCTATAAGGGGCAGGGGGCTCCCTGCAACTCAGTGCTGATCCAGTTGCCGGGGTGGTCTTAATGGATCAGTTTCCTGATCAACCAAGCAGGTCTTCACAAACCCAATCAATACATTGGGAAGGTCAATCTGGCGGCAGTGATTTTGCTGCCATCAGCAAAGATTAGCATATGAAGGTTTGTAAAATGACATTTTTCACATTTTAAAAATGCCTAATATACTTGAAACATTTCATCTTTAAAGTGACTGATTATAGAAACTCTACATTGGTTTTATTCTTTTGTCTTTAATGAAGACACAGATCTATTAGGTTGGCTTTTTAATTCTGAAAAGAGTTGCAAGGAATGATTGAACCTATCAGCCCTCTCTGTGGAGTTTACGACATTCCTAATAGTTCTTGTAAACTCTGTAAAGCAAACAACTTTGGTTCAGAGGGTATAAATGCAGCTAGGATAGCAGCTTAACCTACTGCAACATTCAAAGAGATTCTGATTATATTATCCCCTACAGAGGTAACATTTTCAACTGAAATAGATTACAATCATGCTGGAAGTTTCACACAAGCTATCATTTTTGCAAAAAAAAAAAAAAAAAAAAAAAAAAAAAAAAGTATCTTTATCAGCCTATTTAAATTTTAAAAAAAATACTTTAATGAAAACAAAATTTGGCAAGTAATTGATCACACAGATAAGAATGTAACTATCTATTTCACCATATGGGAAAGTCTATATAAGTTTATTAAATATTGAAAAGCAGTCTCTACACATATGCAGTGACTAATATGACATGAAGTATTGTTAGTCTGCACGCGCACACATGCACACGCACACCCCCACCGACCCACCCCTTAGAGTTTATTCCACTTCATTAAGTAATATTGGCTGGATCATGCCTATGGCATCTGTCCACATAAATCTCCCCTCCTGAGTAGGATGTGGACTCAGTCACCTCTTCAGTGGCATCTTCCCACTCTGGAATCTGGGAAGGATGCTTCATGGGCCTGGGCTGCACTGTGAGGAGGGCATGAGCACTGGATGGGATGAAGGGTGACTAAAATCTAAAGACTAAAGTCACTGAGGTGACTTTAACAATTACCAGGTGTGGGCACCCACGGCAGCATGACCACATTAGATATGTACTATTAGTGAATGGACAGTCAGTGAACTATCAGGACTGTTGTGGCATGCAATCTCCATGTGGATGAGTCTCACTTTACTGACTGTTCGGATTTCTGTGCAGCCCGAGGAGATTTGGAAGCCACTTCAATGGCCTGAGGATAGGCACTTCCTATTCCTTGACTCTGTGCTTTGAGAGAAAACTCTAAAGGGCCATGGGGAAGAACTCCTGCTCTTTCCTTCTTTCTGTAGGTTTTCTGAAAAAAGGGAGCAAACAGACCCACAGATAACATTAGGTGTTAATTTGTGGCTATTTCACTATAGATGAAATGGAGGGAGCTTGCCAGGTTCTACACCACCCTACTTCACCGATATAGGTGGCCAAAGGTATAGAGAGGACAAAAGGCGAAGTTGGACTGCACTGAAAGGAGTGCTAGCTATACCAGTTGCATTTGCCTACTGGATAATGCCATCAACCACACTCCTCACAGCACCCAGATTCCCAACTTTCCAGTGTAGGAGACTGCATCTGTGTATAGATCTAATTTTTAGAGACACTGAACTTCATTATCTGACATTTTTATATACACAGCTTTTTTTTACATCAGTTATATTTATTCCTTTCCCTCATAAGTCTGTAAAGTTCAATTCTGGTAACTAAAGCCCTTAGCTTTACAGGCTAAGGACTATGATAAATATTCTCAATAAACCTCTTTTACAACTCTAAAATGTGGTCCAGAATAGACTGTCTGTAAATTAAGTTGCATATCCAGAACACACAGCTGTGTGTACTGTAAAAGGTTTTATTGGCCCTCATTTGGGAGGACTAATGATTTCGCCACTCATTAGCAATGCAGCCATCCCCAACTCATGTCAATACATTTAGTTTTAATGCCACACCATGCTATCATAGGATTATATAAAAAACATCAAATAAAAGCCATAATATTTCTCTATATTTTTTCACTGTATGAATATTAGAAACAGGAAAGGAATCCAGCTCTTGTAATTCACCTCAACTGTTGTTTCAAAGGAAAGTATGTTTGTTCTGTTCAAAAGAAAGTTTAGCCTACCACAAAAAAACAAACAAAAACAAAAAATCTTAATTCTGAGCAAACCAAGGTTAAAAAATGTGGTATATGGAGCATCAGTGGCTCTAATAACCTGATCCAATGGAAGGAGTCTGGTTGACATCCAGAGGGTTGGGACCTGACCCTAAGAGAAGAAAGAGGATCTCCATGAATGGAATACGATGGAAGTTTCTAATGGAGCACAGCATATGAAAGGAGAAAGACAGCAAAGGTCTTGAAGGTGGTATCTACAGACAGGAACTTGACAGTGAGACTACTGAATGAATTCAATCTTTGTAGTAGCAGGGCAGAACATAAGAATATTAAAGGAAGAAAAGTGGTATTGTATGAGGAGATCATTATGGAGAGAAGAGAGGTACCTGGCTGGATTAACAAAGGGGCTTTAAATGCTGCAGCCCCAGGCCCTGGGCTAAGAGAGGCGCCCTGCTTATCACCCCACTAAAAGAATTTGGTCCTAGTCCACTGTCAGCCCACGGCACATCATGGGCTGCTGACTGGGTTTGGCTCACCCCCAAGCCAAAGTCTGCTGGACTACAGAGACAGCTCTCCTGAGCACTAGCTCTTCCCTTCCACCCACAATTGTCAGTCTGTCAGACCGAGCACCAGCCATCCTGAATGCCAGCTTGCTCTGCCCCTGTGGCTGGTTGGTCTGTCGATTGCCAGTACCAGCTTTCCAGAGCACCAGCTACCCCCATCACACAACTGGCCAGTCCACCAGGCCCCAGCATTCAAGGGCTGGCTCACCCCTCCCTCAGACTAGGTACCGCCACCACAGTTGGGGGAGGAGGCATAAAAATGCACAGCCCCAGGCCCCAGGGCTACGTCTACACTGGCAAGTTAGTTTGAATTAAGGAGGCTTAATTGGAACTAACTAAAGCCATGGCTACACTAGGCTTTAGTTAGTTCGAATTAAGGGCTTCCTTAATTTGAATTAATACGTTCGAATACGGTATTCGAACTAAAGAGTTTATTCAAACTAATTAGTTCAAATTAACCAATGTGGCCATGTTAATTCAAACTCATTTCTTAGTTGGAACTAACCGGCCATTGAAATGAAGGGGGATTGCTAATTCAAACTAAGCAAGTGCCATGAATAGCACTTGCTTAGTTCGAACTAAGTTTTCTTAGTTCGAATTAAGCTAATTCGAACTAACAAAAATTAGTTCGAATTAGTTAGTTCGAACTAACTAATTCGAACTAATTTTAGCAAGTGTAGACATAGCCCAAGAGCCTTAAATTCAGGTCTGGAGAGGTAACACAGGGGGATGTGTTTAGGAAGAATGAAGTATAAAACCAATTGTCTCTACAGGCATATGGAATTGGTGAAGCCTCTTGTGATCTTAAGAAAATGTTAGAATGTTTCAGATCCAGAATCTGAAGGGAAAGGAATTTCAGAGCCAGATTAAAAAAAAAACATAAGGTGTCAACTGGCTTATCAATTGTTGAAAACAGAGCATAAGCATTAATTTGAATGTCCCTGGCTTTTACTGGATTGTGTTACAGCATTTCATTTAACAAAATGTGATGATTGTATTGTTTATTTTAAACATTTTAGCGGTTGTTTTAGTTTTTAAGTTTGTAAAGCCAGAGCTTGCCTGTTTTATTTTGTTCTGCTTTACCAGAGAAGTGTATCATTTATTGTGCAATAAGATAAAAGCTAAACATACAGAAGGCTAAATATCTGTTACCTGAAAGAGCCTGTTTTTTCAAATGGATCCCATTTCAAGATAAATAAAAGTCCATTTAGTAAATCTAGCATTTGGTGTGTTTTACAATTCACTTCCCTCTGCAGGTTACATATCTTACATTGAACAGAGACAAAGCTGCTTCATTCTCACAATCACTAGTTAGTATAAAGAATACCATCATTAGTTCATGGCACAGTACTGATTTCAGAGCAGAATGATCACCAGAGACTTTTTTATAGCCCTGCTGCTCAAGAGATTAATTAAAAAAATCTCTGTAGTGAATGTGTGTGTGTGTGTGCGCATGTGTGTGTAAAATCTTTCTGCATCAACTTTAACCTGTAGTAGAAAATAGTAAGATTGCACAAGGAAAGGTTGCATAGTAGTTAGAGAAAAGTATTTAAAACTCCTGAGTTCTCTTTGGTTCTGTCACTGCAACATCAGACAAGTCACAGACTTAGTTCTTCTCAACAGGCACTGAGTCTACCTCTATGTTTGTACTGCACCTAGGACGGTGATCTACATTGAATCTGCTGAGGACTACTAAAATAGAATACCAGAAATACACTCTTCTGTACTTTGGGTTTTACTATTGAGTATTTAGTACAAAAGGGTTTTAAGGGCTAAAATGCTCAGATGACTTTTTCAGTCATTGCCTATTGATAGACTCATAGGCTATGTCTACACTTGTTAATTTAAGTCGACTTAGCTAAGTCGACTTAACAAAGTTGACTTAGCATGTCCCCACTCAAAAATTAAGTCAACTTAGAGGGGACACTGCCAAATTGACCTAGAGCGTCCACACTGGACGTCTAGGTCGACTTGTAGGGGCTAGGGGGACCTGGGACTGGTCCGTGGTGGCAGGGGGGGCACCCTTGCCAAGTGCCAGGGGGCTCAGCCTTTGCCCCATTGTACCTTGGTACAATGGGGGCTGAGGGGGACAGGGACCCTGGCAGGGCATAGGAGCAGGGTGAGCAGGGCTCTGTCCTGCCCTGTGGGGGGGGGGGGGGCACGCCAGGCTGTGGCTGTGCCAGCCACCCTGGCAGGGAGGGCCTTGGGGAAGCCCTGAAGACCCCTAAGTCGACTTAAAGACGACTTAGGGCTACTCTGCATCCACACTGGCTAAGTCGACTTTCTAAAGCAGCTGCTTAAATCGACTTAAGGAAAATTAAAGTCGACTTTACTAAAGCTAGTTTTAAGTCAACTTTTCTGGCTAAGTCGACTATAGAAAGTCGACAGCCAGTGTGGACGCAGAGTAGCCCTAATTCAACTTTAAGCCCTGTGGGGGACAGGGAGGAGAGGGGCACAAAATCAACTCAACTCTTACAAGTCAGGTCAAGCTACTCTCCTAAAAGGTAAGAGTACAGAATAGTAGTACAGGAGAAATAAGGAGCCTGCACTATTTGTAAAAGCTCTGCATATTCAGATAAAGCGGTTTACCTTTTCACAGGTCTTGCTCTACAACCAGACAATTTCTTGGGACATCAGGGAACCACCCAGTGACTGAAATTTGTTTACATGACAAAGTGGGTTGAAGCCGATGAACGCTTATGTGCAAAGAAATCTGTTAGTCTTTAAAGTGCCACAGGACTTTTCTTGTTTTTAGTTATTGAACAATTCTAAATAGGCAGCAGTTTCCCGCAAACAGCAGTCTGTTCATGGACAATTCACTGTCAAGATAAAGCTGTACATTTGTAGGGTAAACCAGTTATCACTGCTTATTCAACCAGCTGTAGAACAAAGAAACCTTATGATGTCTCAGTTTCAATTCTCCCTCCATATCATAAGGCTATCTAAGGGATATAGATGACATTTATATTTCTGATATGATTCTCTGCACCAGCACAAAAGATATGTACATGAGCACCCTGATTCCTTTCTTCTGAAGCCAGAATCTATGCTTACACCAATAAAATATGCTTTATTTTTATTTAAGCCCACAGCACTATCATAGTAATGTGTTATGACAAACAATTCTTTGAATGACAAAAAAGCATTTTCTATTCATCTTTAAGAAGAAGAAAAGATATAAAATGCTAGAATATAGTTGTTAAGGCTGGGAATTTCTAAAGATCCTAAGAGAATTAGGCACCTAAATCCTATTCATATTTAGTGGTCCCAAAATGCTTAGGCTCCTTTGAAAATTCCATTTTAAAAGGACTGTTTCAATGCCTACTTATTTCAGTGGTCACTGAACCAGACTTGAGTAATGCTATTCCAGTTCAGACCAAAAGCAAAGTGACCCATTATTGACAGACATCAAAATCACAGGACACTTCTAGTTTTCTGGAAAAAGTTAAAATTGTTTGAAAGAGATTTCATGTTGTAAAAATCCCATATTGTTGCACAGACTGCATTGTACACACATGCACCCTTTTCCTTCCAAGTCAAGCTGTCACACTTATTACTACACTATATCCACATTGATGAAGATCCAATCTCCCAAGGCTTTTCAAGAGTAAACTGTTGCTTAATAATTAAGTTTCCTGCTGCTTTGCTTGGGAAGAAGAATATGAAATGTCCCATATGTGATGTAAAAAAACAGTAGGAGATTAAACCATACCCATCACAGATATGTAAAGTAATACTGTGTCAATGCTCAGTTATTCCCCTCCCCCTCCCCCTTTGTTTTTATTCATCTTACTGAGTTCTTACTCCTCTCACTTGGAAATATGAAAAATAAGGCTAAAAATAGCCTCATTAAAATAAGTTTTTCAAAAGTTGCATTGTGTTGAGAAGTCTCTCATTAGGAGTTAGTCTTTTTTCTGTTCATAAATGAGAAGCTGTTTATCACAGTTGTGTGTGTGTGGCTACAGTATATTAACACTATCATTTTTAAAATAAACCTTATTAGAGGCTGCATACATCTATGGACAGATGCTCTTAAATTTGACTGCTTTATATATATATATATATATATATATATATATATATATATATATATATTAAGAAATTTTAATTATGCAAACTTATGTTTTAATCAACAGAATTCCTTGCTCTTCAGGATATTTTTTGTTTGATTGCTCAGGTCATGAGGGATTATAAGAATCAGAGAACAGGCTACATTTTCAAAAGGTTTCTGCCACTAAATTGGACACGTACCTCTGCATTAACAGGCAAAAGTGGAACATGTACCTGCTGAACATTTTCAAAGTAAAGTGAAGCTGGGACCCAAACAGAGCTTTGTGTATAATGTGATTATACAGTCACGTAACCTGCTGCACAATTTCAGCTTTTGCAATTACTACAGAATTGTATTCTTGAATCTAAGCTTTTGTTTAACCCTCCTGATCGCTCCCGCACAAGCTCAAGCACCCCTTTATGGCTAGATTAGCTGGTCTGTTTCTGCTATTTTTCCATCAGTCCAGGGATGCAAACCAGCTATAATCTGGGTTTAACTGGCTTCTTAAAACAAGTTTATGGTTGATTTGTGTCACTGGAATGGTACATGCCAGGAACAGTGAAGCTGCACAATTGGCACTAAACCTTATTATGGTTTATTAATGCTACATAGATAACCTAAATGTGATGGGAATGTGTTTTCTACCTGAGGCTGCAGACAGCTTGAAACAGTAGCACTGCAAGGTATAAGCTGCCTCTTTCCTCTCAAGGGAGCATTGAGTCTGCTGTGTAATGATAGTGGGGAAATCAGCACTGTTAACTGTTGCATGGACAATCATTTTAGCAGAAACAGCAAGTGAATGTGCTATTTGCTTATTATTGGACAACAGATTGTGGATTGTTTGAGCACAGCCCCTTGAAGGATAATTATGGGGACATGCTCTCAACCCAGAGGCCTAATAGGCTTGTGGTAGGCCCCAACTACTAATCCCAGGGCCCCATCTCTCCCTCTCCCATCTTCATCAGGGAAGAAAAAGGAAGTTAAAAATGTAACATCCATTTTAGGACCTCTACTCCTACTCTAGTGCTTCAGCAGCCTGTGTCCCCCTTCCCTTTGGAAGGAAGATGCTTTGGGTCCAGGCCCATGCTTGCCTCTGGTTCCCAGGCCAGAGATATGGTGTTGGGAAGTGCAAGACGATTTAAATTTCCTGCTGTCTCACTGGACTGCTTCCTACCTCTGTCCTTTTCAGGTGCCTTCCTCAGATCCTTCTGCCAAGGAATTGGTCTCCCTGGGTAGATTTTTCCCTGTCTGATACTGTAGTAATACTCTGCAGTAGCTCTCAGGCTCTTCAAGTATCCCTCCTGCTCTTTTTTGTTGCAGTTTCTTTACCCCAGGCTCTTGCTAACCAGCCATTTAGTTACAGCTGTGGGGAATGATTACTTTCTTCATTAACTCTTCAGTGTCTGCTATATATGGGGTCTGCTATATATGGGGTCTATATACCTCATCATAAACCCTTTCTCTGGAGCAAAAGTCCCAATATCCTCCTAGATACTAAACCAATTGTCCCCACTACTTCCCTACATTATTGGGTACAAACATCCTTAACTATTCCTTGTCCAGCTGCCACAGTATCTTCCCCTGATACCTTTTACATGGCACTTCGTCCTAGTAAATACAAATGTCTGCAAACCGTTAACCCTTTAAAGTTGAATAGCATCATGGAATAAATTGGATTTATTATCAAAATAAATAATATTGAAATTCTGTGTGGATTAGATGAAGCCAGGGCAGCTAATCAGATGGTTTCTTTCATAGATTATAAGGCACCATGGAGATCAGATGATCATCTAATGTCATGCATAGCTCAGTGAAAGTAAGTGCCTGGCCCAAGGTCACTCCCTGAACTGAAAGAACTGAGGCTTCCTGAGCCTTCGGCTGGTGTTCAACCCATTAGACCATACTGCCTCCCTGATGCTTGCAATGGATGCTCATTTAGATTCCCTTTCTTCTCTTCATCGGGGCACCAGCAACAGAAGAGATAATTGCACATTCCAAAAAGGAATGACATAAGGGAACAGAACATATTGGATGCATAGGCATTAAACAAATTCTGTTGGTACCAGAGGACCCTCAACTGGTCACCTATCTCATAGGCATCAAGCCAGGTAGTCCCCATGAAATGGAACAGAGGCAACAGAAGCTACAGAGATGGCAAATGCAGCATCTGTGCTTCCACTGAAGACATGCCAATAGTCATGGCTTTGTGTTTCTGACATGGTCTGTGATAGAGGACAGAAATCCATACAAACAATTACATGTCATACCTAGGATAAATAACCGGTTGCATTCCAAATTCTATACACATTTTTCAGGCACTACTTAACATCAATTAGAGAGGGAAAGCAAATGGCCATGGTTCAATTAAAATCACTTTCCTACAATATCTCTGTATAGGTATACCAGACCCAGACATTAGCCTAATTCTGTTCTAAGAATACTAAATCCTTATATTTTCTCTTTGCTCACTTGAGGAAACTATTCCAGCCAACATGGAAAAGGTTCCTGCTGCTTCCTCTCTGCCTTATGTCTCTCCCAGAAAAGGGGTGGTGGGTGCAGGAGTATTTGGTGGGTGTGTGGGGGGTGACTTTGTTCTCAATTAGCACTTCCCACTGCTCTTGATTTATTCCTCCTTTACAACCAACACAAAATGGGTTTGCAATTCAGACAGCTCTGTATTGGCTAGTGCCCCTTAGGGCTGTTGAGTCTGCTACTACATTGTAACACATACAGTTATAGAAGAAACCCTCTACATTTTCCCTAGGCAGCTGGCCTTCAGACACCCAACTATGCTTGTAGTGCTACCTCTGTGAGCTTCCGTTGTCAGTCTGATGTAGTTGGCATTGATTGTTCACTGCACAGAAGACTATACAATTCCTGTAAATCTCTGTGTCCCTTAAGGAACTCACATCATTCTCAGCAGCATTCCAAAAGGGTGAATACACAAGACAGACTAAATAGATTTGAAAAGAAAACAAAATGATTGTACGTTCCAATTGGTACATATTGATGCAATCCACCCACACAATCCTCTCAAGGGGATTAAAAAAGTTTAATGTTTGACAGGTCTGTAGCATTCAAGATCAGTTTAGTTTGGAACTTTATCTTCCTCCAATCAGTGGCAATAAAGCTCTTGAAGCATAGATCACCAGTTGCATAATTACATTCCTTGGTAAACCCAAGTCTTTAGCCTAGTCCAGGGTAAAATGCTGTTCCTCTCCAGAGCAGGAAGTGATTACTATTTTCTTAAACTGTTCCATAGCAAACAACTTTGGGAACAACTCCAAATACTGACATCAAAATATTACTCCTAGTTAATGTTATAATAATGACAGCTATGTTCTATAGATGACCTGCTCTTTCAAACACAATAGCATGTAGAAAGTGCATACAGGGCCTGATTCTCCTCCCATTAATACCACATTTACACTGTTGTAACTCCTCTTTCTTTGTTGGAGTTACTCCTGACACTGGGCGGACACTGTCTGCCTGAGTTACTGTGTCCTTGCTTCTGCCATACTCGCCCAAGTATATCATTAGAACTTCTGGGGGCACATCTTATGGTTCCTTCTGCTGCACTCAGAGAATAATCAAAACTTGTAACAATTGGGACACAGGGTTTTCACCTCTGCCCCAGGATCTAGTGTATAAATAGTTGGGGGGGGGGGGCATTCTATTTCACAACAAATTTGAAGATTTCAAAATTGTGTTCATTATAAATTGAACCAAAACCTGGACATTTCAAAATCCTCAGAGAAAATTCAGGGAAAAATCATTTCACTTCAATTTGGTTATTTTGTAAATAAATAATAATAATAATAATAATAATAATAATCTGATAGTATATAGTACAAAATTAAATATTTTGAAACCAAAACTCATTTGAAAACAAACAAACAAACAAACAAAAATCAATGTTTAGTTTTGAAACTGTTGACAGGACTTGAATGTTGTTGAACCTCCTCCCTCACCCCATTTTTCTCTGAAAGAAGACCTTGACAAAAATCAAAATGGATTTTGCAAACATTTCAATTTTGACAGAGCTACATATTCTGATGGAAAATGGGCCCACCACAGTTCTCATCAGCTGTAATAATTAACCTCTTTTTGCTATGGAGATGGATAAAACAGAATGCACCAAATTTGTCTGGTATAGATTTGAAAATAATTTTCTGCCTCAAGTGAACCAAGTCTCAATTTTCAACTTTGTAATTGTTTGGTCTGATGATTTAAAGAAAAAGAAATTGACTTTGTTTACCAATAGGTGTACTCTATGTGGTTTCTGCCTTCTGACACAGTTGTTGAAGCTTGAAATAGATGCTGAAGCAATAGATGTAAAATGATTACTCCTATGCAATGTAAATGCTAATGGCTTGGAAGAATCAATTTGGACTGCAAAAAGCATGGTTTCCAAACCTTCATAAAGTAGGTCTAGCACATAGATCTGCCAGACACAGAACAACCCTCATTAAATTTCATAGTATGAAATGTCCTTGGAACATAGGAGATGTTATACCATAATTACGCCATTTGCACCCGTACCATAATACCATTTGGACCCACTGAGAAGAGTAAATTAGCATCTACTTTGTGCAGCAATGGGAAAGACTCTTGCTGATATAAATGTACTTTGGATTAGTCACTTTCTGATTAAGCACATATTGGCAGCAAGCAATGGATCTTCCAGAATGAAAGGTTTTAGGCACATTTAGACTGCACAATAATAGTTCTAATAGGTCTACCAGAACAGCAGGTTTGGATTGTAGATTTTCCAGATTGTATTTGATCAGGTTGCGTAGAATACATTTTAATTTTAATTTCTCTCATTGTGTTTGCTCTGGGTATCCATAATCCAGGACAGTTTGGGAAAAACAACAAAAGGCAGCATGGTGTGTATTAATGTATATGTTACACAGATAAATCATCATCTGAATTCCAGAAGATCTTTTGTGATGTGTGGTCATTTATCCAGGGACATAAGAGATGTCATATATATATATATATATATATATATATATATATATATATATATATAGGTAGAGGAGATTCTGCTTGATTCTGCCATTGGAAATCCAATCTTGTTCATTGGTGGTGGTAACAGTGATGTCTGGAAGGTTCAGTTGAAGGCAGGGGTTAATCTCTGAGGCTATGTCTACACTGGCAAGTTAGTTTGAATTAAGGAAACTTAATTCGAACTAACTAAAGCCATAGCTACACTAGGCTTTCATTAGTTCGAATTAAGGGCTTCCTTCATTCAAACTAATACATTTGAATAGGCTATTCAAAGTAAGGGTTAATTCGAACTAGTTAGTTCGAATTAACCAATGTGGTCATGTTAGTTCAAACTAATTGCTTAGTTCGAACTAACCGGCCCATTGAATTCAATGCAAATCGCTAATTCGAACTAAGCAAGTTAACTAATTCCAACTAATTTTAGTAAGTGTAGACATAGCCTGAGGGAAGATAGGAAGGGCTAAAGGCAGAGGGATGGGCAAGCAACTTCTCACCTCCCCAGACTTGGACAAGTAACACTCATGCCTAGCTCTAGCTTCTTCTTAGCAGTCTTTTATTATTAAGAATTGAAAGTTATAACAACACAAAGGCTATGAAGAGCAAAATAGTCTGTTTTTCTGTGAAACTTCTTATAGCTTGCCAAACTTTAATTGTTCAGGAACATGCAAAGCAGAGTTAATGTGACTATGTTCAATTAAGCATGCTCTGTAGCTTAAGCATGCTCTGTAGCATTTAAAAATGTCTGGTGATTTCTAGTGAAATAATTATAGATGCACATGTCAACCAGTTAAATATTAAAGGTCTGATCCAAAGTCCATTTAAGTCAATGGAATGTCTTGTAATGACTTCAGTTGGCTTTGGATGAGGTGCTAAATTAACTCATCACTGATAGTGCTATTATACTGAGCACCATGTAAATCCCTAAGGATGGGACCCAGGACACTTAAAACATTACTCAGTTTCTAATCTAACATGCCTACTAGATAATAGCATCACCATGCACGTAGCGTTAGCTGCAACATTAAAACAAGAACAAAAAAGATATATGGGGACACCAGCTGGCTCAAAAGACTTCAAACAATTCCTAGCAAAAGAAAGTAAGCCGAATCTAAATTTAACACTACATCTAGACTCGGTGCTTTGTTTGTTTGCTTGTTTTTTGGGGCAGCAGGGTAATATTATTTTAAATATTTTTGTATTCTCCATCAAAATGCTACTCCCTGGTTCTAAATATAATGAAAAATAACATTGTTAGAAATTCATGAAAAATAGCAGTATAAATCATGCCAATGCA
This sequence comes from Pelusios castaneus, assembly GCA_007922175.1. NCBI lineage: Eukaryota > Metazoa > Chordata > Testudines > Pelomedusidae > Pelusios > Pelusios castaneus. The sequence goes on along the minus strand of ML685794.1, from coordinate 13,773,194 downwards.
CTGTTGCTTCTGTTTATGTTTATTGGACTAAAAATATTTTCAGAAATGCCATGAGAACAAGAAAGAACAATCCATTTTTTTCTTGAATTTCAGAGATCTCATTGTAGATCAGATTATACTTCAAAAGATATAATTTAAATCAGGGGTTGGCAACCTCTGGCAAGCGTGCCAAATAGGGCACGTGGGCAGAGGCTGAGTGGCATGCAGCACCGCTCAGACTCCCCTCCTGGCCCCACCCCGCAGCACAGCCTGGGACACAGCCAGCAGGGAAAAAACAGCTGCAGCGTGGGGCTCCCTGGCCCCACCCCTTCCTACTGAGCAGGGCTGCTGGAGGAGAGCGGGGCAAGTTTGGCCCCGCCCAGAGCCACCTCTGCCTGCAGGTGCCGGCCCTGGGGCCCAGAACCGGAGGACACTTGCCGGCAGGACCCGGCCCCTGCTGGGAACCGGAGGTCTGGCCCTGCCCCCGGCACCTGCTGAGGGTGCAATGGGTGGGGCTGGCACGGGGGCTGGCCGATCCCTGATTTAAATGATAGAAGCCATTATATTGCTTTTTTTCAACACCACATTGAATAGCCTCAGCACATTACCAAGCTTAAAATTAGAAATAGTCAATTCAACTTGAACTTGGCTTAACTACAGAAACTTACTTCAGAAAAGTCATAATCCTAAATGTGAACTATTCATATTGAAGGTAATTTCCAGTGCCCTTGTAAAAATTTCCTCAGGGGCACTCACACATTTTTCTAACCGACTTGGTTTAAAACTTGGGAAATGTATTATAGCATTGCAAAATTCACCATTTTAGCATGATTCTGATTTTTTATTTATTTATTTATTTTACAAGGTCACTGTCTCTAGTGGAAGCAATTTCCCATGCCAACAAAATTAAATTTAGGACAGCCATAAAGGCATTAAAGTGAATTAAGTTTATTAACCCCTCCATGGATGCTGCAGCAATGGGATGTTACTGCGTGGCAAGCAGGGACACTATCACACCATGGCTGTCATGCATTGACTTGCCATGTAGATAAGTTGTAAGGCTGTATCACACTTGAATGAAAACCCACAGAACAGTTCAATGCACTTTAAATAATACAGTTTAAATTTGCACCCTCAGCTAATTTGGCTGAACTTTTCTGAGTGTCCCTATGGAGATATGGCCTCAGATTACAGTACAAAAAGCTCATTGCAGCAAGATAGGATTTTGTCATCAAAAGCTTCAGAGATATCATGCTTTTGGAGCCACAAGGGCTATTCTTATAATCTACTCTGACCTCCCACATAATATAGGCTATACAATTTCATCTAGTAATTCCAGCATCTAGCCCAAGTATTTCCCCTTCATAACTCATGAACAAAAAGTCTCTCAGGGTTGAAATCACCCATTTACTTGAGCAGAGAATTTTGTCTTTCAAGATTCTATTTTATGTTTGATAACTTGCCATGTAGACATGGCCGTAATTTACTTTAGTTTAATCATCTTCAGTTTCCTTAATGACCTTAAGGGGTACATCTATACTGGAGGCTCTGTTAAGTCGACTTAACAAGGTCGACTTTAAATCGACTTAAAGTTGACCTTGTTAATTTGACTTAGAGAGTCCACACTGAAAACTCCAGTCAACTGCCTGCATCCACACTGGCAGGTGCTAGGTCGACAGAGAAGTGGTACATTGTGGGTAGCTGTCCCACATTGCACCGGAGCCTGGAGGCCAATTAGGTCAACTGAAGGGCACTCCCCATCCACACTGGCTTAACTTGACTTAGAAATTTCTGTTTCAGTAAAGCAAATGAAGTTGTAAAACAGTGCAAATGTTTCATTTCTACATTTTCAGAACTGATTCAAAACAAATACTCATTTTGAGTTTTACTTCACTTTTATTTTTTAATTAAAATAATTTAAGAAGCCCTTACAAAATGAAATGAAATATTTTATTTTGAAATGAATAAAATAAATGAAAAAATTCATTTCAGGTCAATCTGAAAAGATTTATTCATGTACCTATGTGGTTTGGCCATTTCTAAAAAAAAAATCAATTACTCAGGTTGTATGTGCCATAGATCCCTTTAATGTCTGTCATTGTATGGTACATTACAAACAAAAATAGTACTAAGATGAGTTACCTTTTCTAATCTAACCTTTGAACATTGTACTGTAGAATCTTAACATCTGGCAACAGCTATATTAATTCTATATCAAGTTTGGTTTCAGAACCACTGCTGTGAGAGAAGTAAAACTGCTCAAAATGTTACTGATGCTGTTGTATTTTCTTAGGACGTTGGATGAGGCTAAACACAATTACATTATCTGTGGCAGAAAATTATATTTAACATTGAAAATGAAAATGATTATTTAAAATGGAAGTTGATGAGCAAGGTGCCTAAAATGAAGCTCTCATAAATAAAGCTACTACAATCTTTTATAATGTTCCTGTTATTGTTTATGGAAGAAAAATATTTCATTCTTCCCGCCTCTGGGAAAACTAGAGCAAATTATTTGCACTTAGAAGACAGAGAGTGAGAGAGCACAAAGGAGATATGAACAGCCTTATTTTGCTCTAAGTGCTGCTTCCAAAGCAGAAAATTAATAACATTTTTAATACATCCTGTGGATTATTTTATCTAGACAAGAACATCTTGAAGATGCACATCTCCAAGCAAAAAAGAGCTTTGAAGGACAGATCAAGTCAGTCTTAAAGTCTGGCACATATTATAAGACATCCTTAATTCAATGTACATACACTATTCCACGTCTGTCGCTCAAGCTGGAACACTGCAAAACACATGAGTCATGCATGTACCCTGGGAAATTAGCAACCACACTCCTGATTTTATTCTTGGCAACAGTCACAGTACTCTATATTCATGACATGATGCTTCAGTACCAAACACTAGATTTTAGCAGGTGGCCTAAATATGTGGATGCCATTAATTGCTCCTATTATTCAAGTAAAAAAGCCCTCATCTATGCATGATAGACTGGTTGCTGTGGGCATCATAAAGAAAACAGATGCATTATATTCTTTTTCTGACTACACCAGAAAATGCCTTGAAGAGCATCACCTGGGCATTGAAGCTGATCCTATGACCAGGACGCACATTTAAATTAACATGAAGTTACTTATTACCTTGTCTACCTGTCTTGCTCAAGGACAAATATGAAGCTTCTTCAGTCATTAATCCCAGAAATGAGTCTCCAAATATGTGATGATGACCATTTCAATTCCTCCTCTTATTTAAGGAAACCATTTAATTCAGATCCCTTCTCAGCTCATTTACAAGTAGGAGTTGAATTCAATGCTTTATACTTGTTTTGGGAGCCCTTTCTGTGCCTCTCTATGGGTGTGTCTACACTTACAAATTAAGTCGACTTAAGGAGGCTTAAATCGACTTAATTTGCTCTGCGTCTACACTGGTTTTCCTTAAGTCGACTTAAGCTGCTCCTTAAGTTGAATTAAGGAAAAGTTAGTTCGAATTAATAACACCTCCTTTTAATTTGAACTAGCACTTAAATCGACTTTATTAAGTCGACTTAAGCCAGTGGAGATGGGGATTAGTGCCTTGGTGGAGCTTGTTCAGTCGACTTAATAAGGTCGAAAAGGGGCCACGTCTACACTTGAAAAGTTAAGTCGACTTAAGTCGACTTAATAAGGTCCACTTTAAGTCGACTTAAAGTCGACCTTATTAAGTCGACTTCATAAACTCAACCTAACTTTTCAAGTGTAGACATAGCCTACAAGTGTAAGTCTGAGTAATTCTGTGGGTGAAATCCAGTCCTCTTTCAGGAAGCATCCTTTGATCTCTTCCACTCTGTGATGCATGAGTTTCATTAATAATTGTCAAAGGCAGTTTCAAGGATTGATGGATTTTTTCTCCTATAAAAGTAAAGCCCATCATATCAGGCAAAATAAAAGTGAGCAAAAGTGACAAGATGCCATTGAGGAAAGTGGCATAAATAGCTAACAGCAAAACACATGGCAAAACTTGATGTTTTAGCATGATGCATTTCTAGTTCTTAACAGGTTTAACACAATAGTGATAATGAAGATAGGTCCAAGACAAAAAGCTCAGATCTGTTCCAGATTCCAACTTCCCCAAATTTCTGAGGGAGCTCATATCCAATTTTCTGATTAGGGCTTTTGATATGAGGTGCTGATAAATGAGTTGGCACTGAACTCGTAAATCAGAAAAAAAAAAAAAAAAAAAAAAAAAAGGTAATGAAGCTCAATCTCTTCACTGTTAATCTATATGTTATGGAATCAAGCTGTATGTGGTATTTGATGTGCTGTTTATCCCCCACTGAGAGAAGGGTTAGACCATAGAAGAAGTCAGTAATAATTAAATTTAACAGAAAAAAAAGAGAGGTCTAGGTTATGCATTACTGATTAAATTGATATTAAACTTTTATGCATATTTACATGATGCATATTTTGGTACGGTTCCAAAATAAAAATTGCTACAACTTTTATAGCAGTAGAACTAAATTTATAAATTGGAACTCCGTGAGTCTTTGCCAAATTTCCTAAATACAATATACAAATAGAATTTAATTTGATAAGTAAAGGGTGAAGGGTAAAATGTTTGTCATGATGAAAATAGTGATTATGATTTCAATTCAACAAAATTATCCAGCAATGTTTCTTTTATAAACGTCTCTCCTGACGCTGCTGATTGATGAAGCAGGGGAAGGAGTATTTTAAATTTGGTTTTCCATGTAGTTTGCTGTAACCATATGTCATTCTAATACTAACACTGTGCACAAGGTAATGAAACAGCTAGGGTTAAAGGCACTTTCTATAATAGCCAGTGCATCTACTGAGCCCATACACTCTACTTCACTGATCAAACTACATTCAGAAGTTACTAGTTCTTAACCCACAATTCCACACAAAAATGAACGAATACATACAAAATGCTAAAAATGCCAATCAAACAAACTTGTATTATTGGATTATATGTATGGAATCCTATCAGCAACATTTGCCAGTATCAGAAAATGAAGAGGAAAGGTAGAAAGGTACAAAAGTGGAGTGCCCCAGGGGTCGGTCCTGGGTCTGGTTCTGTTTAGCATCTTTATTAATTATCTCGATGATGGGATAGATTGCATGCTTAGTAAGTTCGCAGATGACACCAAGCTGGGGGGAATGGTAGACATGCTGAAGGGCAGGGACAGGATTCAGGGAGACTTAGACAAATTGGAACATTGGGCCAAAAGAAATCTCATGGAGTTGTTCAACAAGGACAAGTGCAAAGTCCTACACTTAGGACAAAAAAATCCCATGCACTGCTACAGGCTGAGGACCGATCAGTTAAGTAGCAGCACTGGGGGTTATAGTGGACAGTAAGCTGGATATGAGCCAACAGTGTGCTCTTGTTGCCAAAAAGGCCAATGGCATATTGGGCTGCATCAGTAGAAGTTTTGCCAGCAGATCGAGGGATGTGATTACTTTCCTCTATTTGGCACTGGTGAGTCCGCATCTGGAATACTGTGTCCAGTTTTGAGCTCTCCAGTACAGAAAGGATGTGGACAAATTAGAAAGAGTCCAGCGGAGAGCAACAAAAATGATTAGGGGGCTGGGGCACAGGGCTTACGAGGAGAGACTGAAAGAACTAGGCTTATTTAGTCTACAGAAGAGAAGACTGAGGGGGGATTTGATAGCAACCTTCAACTATTTGAAGGGGTGCTCCAAAGAGGAAGGAACTAAGCTGTTCTCGGTAGTAACAGAGGACAGAACAAGGAGCAATGGTTTCAAATTACAGCTGGGGAGGTCAAGGTTGGATATTAGGAAAGACTTTCTCACTAGGAGGGTGGTGAAGCATTGGAATGGGTTGTCTAGGGAGGTGGTGGAATCTCCGTCTTTGGAGATATTTAAGGTCCAGTTGAACAAAACCCTGGCTGGGATGATTTAGTGGGAGTGGTCCTGCTTTTAGCAGGGGATTGGACTAGATGACCTCATGAGGTCCCTTCCAGCCCTAAGATTCTATAATAATTTAATAAGATTTAAAGAATTTAATATTTTTTTAAAATATCCACCACTTTGAGACAAGACCATAACCCAGTGCCTTTAAGGCCAGATTTTCAAAATAACTTAGTACTCAATGTACCCACAACAAGGTGAGCTCTTTAACGCTAGTCATAAGTGTCATTATTGGAGCTGCTCAGTGCTTTAAAAGCTGTTCCTTGTTGTGGGTGCTTTGCATTTGAAAGTCTGGCCCCAGTGCCTGAACTGTAGGATCCTATCTAACTGTGCAATCATGCCTCAAAGCATATTTGCACAATGCTGAATCCAGAGAAGGGCTCCCACTATAATGCTAATATTTGGAATAATATGAATAAAAGTAGCAACTGACCTTACACTAAATAGTATATAAATTATACCAGCCCTCAGTTCTCATGCATAAACCAATCACCCGCTGAGATTCCATAAGACATTTCCCCACAATTAGGTGCATTGTGTGAGGAGCTTGCTTCTTCCTCTAAAGCATTCAGTGTTGGTTATTGATGGTGATGGGATGCCAGACTCAATTAACTTTTGATCTGTTCTTATGCTGTGTGGATTTCCGTGAGCTGGAATCAGACAGAGACCTCCAGAGATGGGAGTCACCCAGTAAAGTATGGACACCACACAACCTATAATACAATATTGTAAATAGAATTTGTAATACAGTTTACATGATGTAAACAAAACTAAATTAAAATACAATATAACACGCAGAGAAAGCTCATTTGGTAAACAAGATCCTTCAAAAGACTGCATTTGCAGTGCTTAAAAAAAGCATACCAATTTGAAGCAGATAAGTAAGGACTATTATCAAAGGGATAATAACCATCTCATATTTATGCATGTAGCATAATGAATGGAAAAGCACAATAAGGCAGATATTTTAGATTAGCATAATTTTATTCCACTATTCAAATCTGTAAGTTGGAAATAGGTTTTGTTTCAATTACTGCTTTTCTCCATGGGTTTTAAACATTTTATTCAAAATCCAGGCTCTGTTTATTTTGGTTGTAGTCATTATCTGCCATTACTATTTATTTTTAACCAATGGATGCAGCTTTTTAATCTGTCCCATCATTCTTATGAAGACTACTTGACATGTGCTACCATTTCACTTCCTTGTATTTCTAGATGGATTTTTGCTCTAAATGTGGACCAAACACATATCTTTTGGTTCAATATTTAGATATGTCCATCAGAAATACATCAACACTATCTAAAACCTTTTTTTCAGAATACCCTATTTTTGCTGCTATTCATTATACATGAACTGTATAGTCAATATATTTAAAAATAACAGTGCTGAGCAGCTGCCTCTTTAAAGGTGTCTCAGATTGACGATTCAGAATTGGAGCTCTCAGAATCAGCCGTTTCGGAAATATTGGCCCATTCTTCTGGCCAAGTCTAAGTGTTGGCATTTATGCCACAAGATATACCTCACATACCACATAAATATAGACAGTTTGGGTGTCTGGGGAGAGAGTGACAGATCATCACTCTCTCAAGCCTTGGGAGGCAGACCTCTCCTTGCTTACAGACAGCCCCCCAACCTTAAATCGATACTCACCAGCAACTACAGACCATACATCAGAAACACTAAGACAGACACATATCTTTGCAACAAACCCCACTGCCAACTCTGCCCATATATCTGCTCAAATTACACTATCGCAGGACCTAATCAAACCAGCTACTCCATCAAGGGCTCACTCATCTGCTCATCCACCAATGTGATATATGCCATCATGTGCCAACAATGTCACTCGGCCTTATACACTGAACAAACTGGATTGTCTGTGCAAACGATAAATGGACATAAATCTGACATTTTTAATGTGTTATGTTAAAGCCACTGAACTCAATGTTAAATTTAGTCTATTTGTGCTTCCATTTTCAAGAGTCCACTCATTCAATCCCAATATTTCAACCTGTAAAGGATTAACAGTTGGTATGCCAAAGGACTGTCTGTTGACTCCTTTGAAGAATTATATGTTTCCTTTATTCATAGATATTAGAAGTTTACTAGGATTTTTGGAAAAATGTCAGAATCCTACTTTGTTAGGCCACTTTGCAAGTGGTCAATAGATGGCTGATGTTCTCTGTCTCTCTCATCCACTGATTTTCATATGCTAGCAGTTTTTACAAGAGTTTGAAATGAATTGGTGTGGTCTCACTTACTCCCAGTTCAGCAGGTCATAAACACTTATGATAGAAAAGAATGTAATGAAGCAAAAAGTCTTCACAAAGTATAACTACTGATGAAAAACGGAGATGTGCTTATCCTTGATCACAGTGATTGACTCTTACCATGCCAATAGGAAACTACATTTCTGTCTGTCTATATAGGTACATATATGTGCCTCAATATATAATATCTCAACTATCTCTCTGTTTCTTCCTTGATTTGTTTATAGATGATTGCTCATTTATGTTTCCTGGTGAAAAAAGTATAGAGGGAAATCTAAATGGAAGAAGTGAGTTTTTCAATGTGTTCTGGAAGATGAGCGATCTATGGCTGTTGAATGAATCTAAATCCAGCTCTTGGGAAGTATTTTTTGCTGCATGAAAAAATTTCTTCCCCTTTATAGAGTATAGCTATTCAAGGAGGAATCGTGAGAGGAAAAAATGGTATCTTAAGGTAGCTAGGACTAATCCCATAGCATAGCCTAATATCAGGTCAGGGACCTTGCAGTTGATTCTGTATTCAATATAGACCAGCAAAGAGAGAGGTGATATTTTCACTGGGGGTGCGAGTCCCAGCTCTATGAGACATACCTGTGCTAACTCTCAAGAAAACAGAGTGAACATAAAGTGTAGCTGTGGCAGCTCAAACACCAGGAGGAGCTAGATGCCTGGACAGCTGGAATGGGGTTTCCAATGGGTATGTATTCAGGGCAGCTAGCCCCTTCAGCATCTTTTAGTGTACATTAGTTTTTTGGAAAATTAACAAAGGTACTTGACGGGAATAATGACTCTAAGTCCCTGTAACCTTCTAGCCAGAAGGCTGCTTATGAAGATGTGCAATCCTGCTCAACAAATTGCATACTGAAATCACTTACAATAATGTAAAATAATTAGAAAACAAGGGAATAATAAAACTATTAAACCAATAAACCCAAAAGCAGAAAAAACTACAATTATTCTGATCAGACTATTACATGTTTCCCTAGATTCTCATATTACACTCCGGTCTAAATAATGCCTTTCAAACAGCCTCCTCATAGGGGAGCATGGGATAGTCTCAACTGCACTATTTCCCAAGGCAGCCAACATGATACAGTAATAGGAACAGAAATAGTCATTTATTTACATGCTAAATAAGATTTCCTGAGCCCAAGTTTTCCATTTCACAACAAGCAGTCGCACAGCTTGCCATAAGGTTACTACTAGTGACTGGGAAGGCTTGATTTGGCACAGCTTGTACTCACGGCAACTTCTTCCTATGCAAACAAAGTCATTTTCATTGTATATATTTGCTTTTGCTCCATTTCATGACTTGATGTGCTGTCAGATGGCATTTGCTCTGTACTGTAAGTCAAGTTATTTTGTGTAACACTTAGATTATTTTCCCCCTATAAGAAGGTTGGATCCAAATGTATTAGCAAACAAATGAAAAGAATGTATATTATTGCACAACATAGCCTCAGTTAGACTCTCTCCAGCACTATTTATTTTGTATCTTCACTTGTCTAAAGATGCCCCATTCTCAGACTAAAAAAATAGCCTATCCAAAACCAAAATAAAATATGAGAAACCATTATTTCAACACTTATGGACCTGGTTCACATGGGACAGAAAAAAACTGCACCATGGTAATTAAGCCCACATCCATGATGCACTGTGATCTACTCTGCTGTCCCCAAACCGTTAGCTGCAGAAGATGAGTTGCACAGCATGATAACTGCCCAGAGTACAGCGGTCTCATTGACAATTCTAGAGCACCAATTGCACATGAACTCTGCTGACAGAAGGAGCACTCTGAATGGCACAAGTGATGCAATTATTTGGTGTAACTTGTATTGACAAAACTCTAAGGTAGATAAGACCTTACAATGGCCTTACAGAAACTCAGGCCTTGTACACACGATCAGTTTATCTCGCAGTAAAGCTCGTTACTGCGCGATAGCAACAACAGGGTACACACATGCAACACAGCTGTTGCGCGTTAACTGCCTTGTTGTCGCGCAATCCAACAACCACTCGGACGAGAGTGGTAACAGCTGTTGCGGATCATCTGTTGCGCGTTTGAGCTCGTGTGTATGCTTAACGCGTAATGATTGGCCTCCGGAAATGTCCCAGAGTGCCAATCAAGGCCACTCTGGGACATGGGAGCTGTCAACTATGTCAATTTCACTG
>ML685794.1:13745959-13762439 GCA_007922175.1 Pelusios castaneus | reverse complement strand
TGGCTGGGATCAGAGCCGGCCCCCCAGCACAGTCCAGGGGTTCGGGTGGCGGCAGGAGCTCCCGGGGAGCTTCTGCGGCCACCCGATCCCCCGGCGGCAATCAGCTGAAGCCGCCGCTTTAAAGCGCAGCTCCAGCTGACTGCCGGAGCCCGGCAGCTGTGCTGGGGTTCCGATGACAGCGGGGGCTGGCAATGCAGCCCCCCCTGCCACCGGAAGCCCTGCAGCTGGGCTAGGGGGCTGGCTGTGGGCAGTGCATGGTGGGACAGGTGCCCACCATGCACTGCTCTTCTTTCGTAAAGGAGCATTCCAAGGGTGAATGCTCCTTTGCGAAACAAAGTGCACGTGTGCACGTGAGAAAGCGCTATATTTATAGCGCTTTACTTGTCCCGCAATAACTTATTGTGGGACAAGTATGCTCGTGTGTACATAGCCTCAGCTAAGTAGTTCAACTGGAGTAAATGGAACTGTTTGGGTGAATAAATTCCTCACTCATGGCAATAAGAACTTTACAACTAGGTGTTTAAGACCTACGAAGTCTACTGAAGTTAGTGAAATACACCATGGCCTGCTCTTGTATCAATATAACTACAGTGAAGTCAACAGGTTGGGTTTTTCTCTAAACTCTGTGCTTTGGAACTATACTGAAATCAGTGAGATTGCATATATATTAAAGAAGCAGATGACAGCCTTATATAATTATTGTTCTTTAGGCATAATCATAAGTACGAGTAGAGAAATAAACCACCACATTTCTCAGCATCACGTTGCTGATTCTAGTCTTAATGTACATACAGGCTTGGAAGGATTCAATATTCATCTTTTTAAATCTATTTTGACAGAGAAGACTATCAACATCTGTTTACAAGGATGTTTTACAGAGAGAGAGACTTGCAACAGATGGAGATATAGTAAAAAAAAAAAAAAGTAAAAAAAACCACCTCTGATGCTACTAAAATTATATTTACTTAATTATTGCCTTCTAATAAGGAGGGGACTGGATTTGAGGAGGGCTGAGTAAAGGTGCGTACCCCTTGTACAGTGCATGAAATAGGTTAACTATAGTTCCTTAGACATGTTAATAACCACCTATTGTTTCTTTAGAGGTTAGTGTCCTATTAACTCTTTTCATAGAAATGAATATGCCAGATCCTTAGCTAGTGAATAGTGGTTTACCTCCCATTGAAGATCATGGTGTTACCCCAATTTACATGATTTGAGGCTATGAGCTGATATATTTTTCATTAACAGGAAATATAAAAGACAGAAAGTAGAAAAATGCCTTTTACTTCACTGCACTCTTCTGTTAGTTCACAGTGTTCTGCACCATAACATTCTGAAGTAGTCATTTGATTGATGCATTGAACCTGTGTGCCCCTCCCCTCCCCCCCCACCCCCACCAGTTTGAGAGTGAGTGAATGAGGGGCCTCGCTGCTACCACCACCTGCAAAGGACCCCTCCTGGCCAGCTAAATCTTGCTGCTGCTGCTGCTGTCTCCCCTGGAGCCTGCCGCCTTTACCACCGCCACCAGCAGCAGTGAGGAAGAGGAGGACAAGGACTGTTTTCACTGTTCCTGCTGTTGCTGCTGCTGGGGAAGAGCTCAAAAAACATCAGGAGCTGTGGAGGGATGGCTTATTTTGGACGTAGAGTGACTGTGCCATCGCTGCTCTTCTGGTGGTGCGGTAAGAACAGTTACTGCTGGGGGGGGGGGGTGGAGTGGTGTGGAGCCCTCCCCACAGCTCCATCTACACCCCACCACCACCGACTACACCCCAGCCACTGCCAGCCTCGCCTCCTTGCTGTCAAGCCTGCAGCTTGCTCCCCATACCATCTTGGACTATTGTGGCAACAAGGATTTTTTCCCACCCAGGCACACATTCCTCCCCCATTACCTAGATTTTCCCTCCCCTCCCAACCCGCTTTGGCTGGAGGTCTTCCCCACCCTCCGCATTGCCCTCCAATTGGGCAAGAATAGCTTATCCTTTTACCGCACCCCCCCCCCGCCACCATCTGCCAGACCCCCTGCAGCCTGCCCCACCCACCCTGTTTGCTTAATTTGTTTTTTTTTTTCCTTTGCCTACTTCCCTTGGTCCCATTAGAGTTTAAATTCCCCTGCCCCACCCCAGTCCCTGAGTATTAGTGTGTTTGGGTTCCCTGCGCCACCCCGCCCCTTCAGTGTTTGTCTGGGTTCCCTGCCCTACCCCACCCATTTAGCATTTGTTTGGGTTCCCTGCCCTATCCTTGTCCCTTAGCAGCCCCACTCTTGTTTTCTGCTACTCCCACTGCCCCCCTCCCATTTGCTTTGTTGCCCCTATTCTGCCCACTCTGCTTTTTAGTGCACCTGTGCTCCACCAGCACCTGTGAGCCCCTGCAAGCCCCTGTTCTTTTGTTGAACCCCTTTCACTGCATCCCCTGATGTTATTATGACCTCTGCCCCAATTACCCAGTGCCGCCGGAGGAGCCAGTACCCCTCCCACCCAAGTAAGGTCCCTATACCCCTCGCTTCCTGGCACCCTCCTCCCCTGCCTGCAGCCTAGCGGGGACGAGCGGTTTGCCAAATTACCTTCCCTCCCTGGTTCCTCCCCAACCCCGGTTATATCCTCCTCCCCTGTTACAGTTTAATGGGGAGGAGTGGTCTTCCTTAGCCTTTCCTTTGTCCCTACCCATTCCCTTGGTGTTCACTCCTGTCCATCCCACCGATGGATGTAGACCCTGCTCCAGTCCCCCCATTGCCACTCCTAAGCCTGCTCCCCCATCCACTTCTATGGCTACCTCTTTTACCACTGCTGCTGCTTCTGCTACACCATTGCCCCCACGGGGGCTTCAGCAGCGATGGGCATGGGAGGGACCTCCACCTCTGCTGCTGTGGCCTCCTTGGCTGGTCAGAAGAGCAAGGGGAAAAAGGCAACCAAAGGCTCTGCCACCACCGTGGTCCCACTATCGGCCACAGACCCTTCTTCCCCTGCCATTCCCTCTACCAGCTCTGGGGGGTAACTGCTACCCCTCCACCCACCGCTACCACTGAACCATCCACCCGGGCTGCCTCCTTGAATAACATCTTGAGGGGCCGGCGACCCTTTCCCAACCTAACTAGGAGGCACATCATCCGTTGCCTCCTGGTGACTGCCTTGCCCCATGTAGAAAGCTACGTGCGGGCGTTAGCATGGGTGGTGGGGCCCCCGGCCATCATGGCGACCTCCAAGATGTACAGGAAGGTTGCCTTCTTCCTGACACTGGAGGCTGCCATGCAGGAGGTGGTCAAGAAGGACCTGGTGGTGGGGGACGTTTATGTTCCCCTCGAGCCCCTGCAGGACCTGAGTGTATAGGTGGTGTTAATCTCTGTCCCGCCCTTCCTCCCTAATTCTGCCCTGCTTCCCCTCATTTCCATCCTAGGGAAGCCAATATCTGTCATCAGCCCTCTCCCGTTGGGCTGCAAGGACCTTGCCCTCTATCACGTCTTGTCCTTCTGCTACAGGTCCAAATCCAGCTGCCACTGGCAGGGGTGTGTGACTGAGTAGCACTCAACAGGCCCAGTACCGCATTCACTATTCCTCAGGGGAGGCTCGGTGCTTCCTCTGCCAGGCCACGGGGCACATCCAGAGGGACTGTCCTCTGGCCTGGCATGGAGAGGGAGCAACTGGGCCCCCTGAGGCTTCAGCAGCTGCTGGCTGCACCACCAGGGGCTATCCTGGCCACCTGGCTTCCATAGCTGCCCCTCCTCCTTCTCTAACTGGGCCTGCCATCAATGCCACTCAGGATATGAGGACCATCCCCCGATGTGCCAGACGAGAGGCCAGGTCTTGTCACCACTACCACCACCGCAAACTCTGGGATGGGGCCCGTGGAGGAGAGGGCACTACCCATGGTGGCCCCAAATACGGGAGAGAGCTTGCCACAGGGGCAATGTTCCCATCCTCTTGTTGTCTCACCTCATCCCTCTCACCCCAGTTGCCTTTGTCCTTCCTGCCTGACCCCACCCCGACTGGCCAGCCCTCTGATACCACCTGAGAGGGCTGGGTCCTTGTCAAGGGGAAGCACAGCAAGCACAAAGCGGCCCAAACCCTTCCCACCACATTGGATGGGGAGGAGGCCCCCAAAAGTCACTATGGGGGGCTGATGATGCTGGTGCTGCTGCTGGGTTCCGCCCAACCCCTTGACAAGGTCCAGCAGGAGGCTGCAGTCGAGGAACCCATCGCAGCAGCACAGGAGGGGAGTACTCCCACCGACTGGAGACCCTCCTAGATTCCCTCCCTGAGAAGGCTGCGGATGGAGCTGCCCCCACCCCGCCAGAATGTGCCCTACCATCTGCACCTGCTGCTGGCGCCGAGGTGGTTTCTGCCTCAGTGTCTGGCAAGGTAGCTTCTGTTGAGGCAGGAGGGGACCTAGGCTCCATTTTCGCGGAGATCAAGGCCCTGGGTCTGACCCTAGTTGCCGCAGGGGAGGACAACCCTCTGCCAGCGGGCCACGATCTGGGCAGTGATCTGCTTACGCCACCCCCTCTCCCACCCCAGCCCCAGCCAGCTGTCCCTACCCTCATCCTGGGGACACCCCCAGTCTGTTCCACCTGCCTGGCTGCACTCAGGATTCCATCTACAACCGCCGAGCCTCCTAAGGCGATGGCCAGAACCGAGCAGCCAGGCCCCAGGATGTCATCCCTGGTGGGAAAACCATCCCTTTCCCCATCTGATTGCCCTAACCCATATCCCCCCCCCCCATCCGACACTGAATTCAGTCCTGCACCTGTGCCCAGCGTCAATGGGGATCTGTCCCCGATCCCCCGTCATTAATCCCCGTGCCCAGTCAAGGGGAGCCTCACCCTGATGGTTTGACCACTGGGGCCCCTATCCCAACCCTGTTCCCTCCCGTTTCTGACACCATCCCTGACACCGTCCCTACCTTGCCCCTGTAGTAACGGCGAATCCTTCCCCAGCCCCTGTTGCTACCGTCCCTGGGGTCACGTCTTTCCCCTTGTCACCCACTGATCCACTGGGGGCAGTATTTTTGGCTCCCTTTATCTCCGGGGCAGCAGTTTTCCCTCTGCTGCCACTTCTCCTTGTACCAGGGGTAGAGCCAGGTAATGTGGTGCCTACAACATCAGCACCGCGACAGGGCTTCGTGCCCTGTCTGCCTATCCTGTCTGTCTGCGGGGCCACTACAGAACCCGACCGGAGGATGGCCAGATGCTTTCTGCCCTGGACACCCTGGCATTGCAGGATGAGCTGTGCGCATTCCTGGCTGATACTCGCAGGGCCAGGAACCGGGTGCGATTCGCCTGCAGCGCTGGGAGGACTTCCATGATGTCCTCTGGGCCGTGAGGGCCATCCTGAAGGAGGATAAAGGGACCTGGAGGCAGGATGCCACTGCCTACCAGAGGGCCCGCAGCTTCTGTGACCCCCTCATGGCCTTTGGTAGACTCCCTGGTGGATGTCTGGCAAGCTGCAGAGGTGTCTGGTGTGACCACCAGCCCTGAGGATCCATCTCTCTGTGGAGCATGCCAAGAGAAGCGGGAGGAACTCTGGGCCCTTGAGAACATATAGAGAGCCTTCGTTCGATCCCGCATCTGCCTCCTTCGGGAGATGAATTGCGGCTCCCGCTTCTTCTACACCTTGGAGAAATGGAGAGGGGCTAAGAAACATGTCACCTGCCTCCTCGCTGAGGACGGCGCCCCCCTCACGGATCCAGCGGAGATGCATAGAAGGGCCAGGGCCTTCTATGCCAGCCTTTTCTCCCTGTATCCGACCGAAGCCGCTGCCTGCAAGGTGCTCTGGAATGAACGTCCCACAGTCAGCAAGAGCGACCGGTACCAGCTAGAGCTACCTCTCACTCGGGCCGAGTTCTCGGTAGCACTACATCTCATGCCCATTAACAAATCCCTGGGCATGGACAGACTGACTGTGGAGTTCTACTGCGTGTTCTAGGACATCTTCGGCCTGGACCTTGTCATTGTCTGGGCTGAGTCCGAGGGAAACAGAGTGCTCCCCCTTTCTTGCTGGCAGGCCGTGTTGGCCTTGCTGTCCAAGAAGTAGGATCTCCATGACCTTCAGAACTGCGTCCTGTCTCGCTCTTCAGCACGGACTACAAAATCATACCCAAGGCCATCTCGCTGTGTCTGGGGTCCCTGCTGCAGGATGTGGTCCATCCCGACCATACCTACACCATCCCAGACCATTCCACCTTCAATAATCTGTATCTGGTCCAGGATCTCCTGGAGCACGGGTGTAGAGATGATCTGTCATTCACCCTCCCAGCCTTGGGCTAGAAGAAGGCATTAGACAGGATGGACCACGGGTATCTCCTGGGCACCCTGCAGGTGTTCAGCTTTATACCCCATTTTGTGGGGTTTCTCTAGGTGCCGTATGCCACCTCCAAGTGCCTGGTCAGGAACAACTGGACCCTGATGGAACTGGGCAGTTTCGGGTGAGAAGTACGTCAAGGCTGTCTGTTGTCAGGCCAGCTGTATGCTCTAGCTGTGGAGCCCTTCCTCTGTCTCCTCTCTTGAAGATTGACGGGGTTGGTGGTCTGTGAGCCAGAGCTGAGGCTGGTCCTGTCAGCATATGCCGATGACATGCTCCTTGTGGTCCAGGACCCAGGAGACCTGGCACAGTTGGAGGCCTGCATATTCTATTCGGCAGCCTCCTCTGCCCCGGTCAACTAGGTCAAGAACTCTGGCCTGACGGTAGGGGTCAGGTGGCCAGCAAGCTCCCGCCAACCTGTGCTTCAAGCCATCTGGTGGAGTGTGGGTCCACTGTTCTATCTTGGCATTTACCTTTCTGCCATGCATCCCTCCGTGGATGAGAACTGGCGAGGTTTGGAGGACATGGTTTCTGAGCAGCTGCGGAGATGGACAGGACTGCTGCAGTGCCTCTCCCTTTGGGGGAGGGCACTGGTCATCAACTAGCTTGAACTGTCCATGCTCTGGCACTGGCTCAACATCCTGTTCCCTCCCCCGATGTTCCTGGCCAACCTCCAGAGGACAATTCTGGAGTTCTTTTGACCAGGACTGCACTGGGTCTCTGCAGGGAGCCTTAGTCTTCCTCTGGAGAAGGGAAGGGAGAGCCTGTGCTGCATCTACAGCCAAGTCCATGCCTTCTGCCTCCAGGCTCTACAGAGACTCCTTTATAGTGCATGTAGTCCGGTGTGGAACCATCTGGCATGCATCTTCCTTCGCCGCTTCCTAGGGCTCCAGTACGACTGGCACATCCACCGAAGAGGTCTTCCATGAAACCTCTCTGATCTGCCGGTCTTCTACTAGGACCTCCTCCGGACCTGGAGGCTCATTTCGGCCTCCAGGTCCCTTGTGTACACCGAGGGGGAAGGCATCCCCTCGGAGCCTCTGCTACACAATCCCCATCATAGTGTGCAGGTGTGCAGAAGCTCCTTCCGTGAGGTGGAGGCTGGTCCTGGCAGGTGTCACCAGGGTCGGAGACCTCCTGGACTACACCTGGGTGGACTGAGTGGATCCCCTTTGCTAGCTCAGCACATGGGGCTCTCCACCCTTTGAACCCCCCAGCACCTACTCCAGGAGATGAAGGCAACCTTGCCCCCTTGCTCGAGTCAAGGTCGAGCAGGTCCTGTGAAAGGGTACTCCCTGGCCCTCCCCTCAGCCCTGGCCCTCCAGAGCTTTTCATTGGGCCCCAGCCCCACAAGCCCCCTCATTTCTCCCCCTCAGCTGCCCCCACCCAACATCCCTAGCCGGCTACTGGACTTGCAGATAGCCCATTTTCAAACCATGCCACACATATCTGTAAACACTCATGTTCCATACCATCCACTTCCTCCCCGTCATCTCCTGCCCAGATACACAATGGTGGGACCTAATTCCACCAGTGGAAGGCGAGGACGCCTGGTGAGCCACTCTGTATGCCTCTGTGACACTGCGGCACACCTGGACATCAGCTGGCGGCTCCTCCCTGGAGCCGTGAGCATAGGCATGTACTTGGCATGGTTCACCCCTCGCCCCAACACCTGCCCATTCTGTGGCATAAGGGAGACTCTGGCTCAAGCCTATCTTGAGAGCACCAGACTGCAGTTCCTTTTCCAGCTCCTCCAGAACCTCTTATTGAGGTTCTGGCTGCACTTCTCCCCACACTTGTTATGGTACGCACACCCCATCCATGGCCCAACAAAGTTGCAGGACCTCCTCGTCAACCTCCCCCTGGCCTACGCCTAGGTCGCCATCTATAAAACCAGGGAGAGGAGGTTGGTTGACGGGGGGCTCTGTGACTCTGGGGCCTTTTTCCAGTCCCTCATCCAAGCACACCTCCGGGCAGAGTTCCTCTGGGCAGCGTCCACTGGCTCCCTTGACACCAGGTTTTGGGAGCAGTGGGCGCTGTCTGGGGTTCTCTGCTCAGTGTCCCCCTCAGAGTCCCTAGTTTTGAGCCTTTGACCCCCCACACCATCCCTATTTTCTTCACTAGTTGTCCCCTGTAATTTGTTGAATTTGGGCCCAGGGCCTCCTCCCTTAGGCTGGGGGAGGGGGCTTAGTTTATGCCCACCCACCACCCAGAATTCAAATAGGACCACCCTCCTGTAGCCATCAGGCCTGACTCTGTCACACAATCATAAAGCGACTACCACTTTACAACCTATCTGCCAAACAAAGGACCAGATTCTGCCATCCTTATTCATAAACATTACTGCTTTTCTTCACAAGTAATATAACAGAACGCTGACCTCAAATTATGAGGAATCAAAGGAATATTGTACAAATGGTGCTCTTTCTGAATTTAGTCTGATTGAAAATATCTTACACTTTTATCCAAATGATACATTATCTAAACCTCTGAAAAACACTTCATGGCATGAGTCCAACCAGTACTGAAGAATGAAAATGTATTCCCTTTAGTAATACCAACATTCATTTAAAATCCATTACTCATAAAAAATTTGCAAAATAATATTAGACTTAAATGCGTAGTCTTTGCATATTCTTTTATAGAACTGATTTGAATTTGTTTTATTTAGTTTTTAGGGTCTCATTTACAGCACATTCTCAATAGAATATTACATTAACTTGCAGTATAGTATTCAGTTACTAAATGTGACTATGACAACAGAGTTCTGTGGCACTTTTAAAGACTAACAGATTTATTTATCGCATGAGCTTTCGTGGGAGAAAATCCCACTTCAAAGCGTCTGACGAAGTGGGATTTTCTCCCACGAAAGCTCATGTGATAAATAAATCTGTTAGTCTTTAAAAGTGCCACAGGACTCTGTTGTCTTTCTACAACAGACTAACACGGCTACCCCTTTGGAATTTGACTAAATGTGACTATGTGCTGCATCAGAATTACTGGCAGACTGTTGTTTCTCGTAACATGAAATATATCTAACAAGATTACTCATTCAGGTCCCAACTCAGCAAGGTATTTAAACATTTTCTTAATGGGAAGCATATGGTTTAATAACTAATTGAATCATGTCCTCAGCTAATACCCTAGGGGCCTGTTTTTTCAGAAGTTCTGAGTGCATGCAACTCTGACTAAAATTAACAGTAATCCTGGGTGCTCAGCACCTCTGAAAACCAAGCGCTAATACACACACCAAGGCCAATATGCATGTTTGAGAAAATACAAGATGTGGGTTTGGCCAAGAATTAGGTATGAAAGACAAATGACTACGGATCTAACACAAATAATATTGAAAGTCAATGGGAGTTGGTCTTTCTATAAACTTCAGTGGGCTTTTGAGTATGCCTTCAAATGAAGAAAACATTAATCAAGGGCCCATTTTTGCCATTCATCCTAAGCAGTACCTTGCTCTGCAAGCAGTCCACTGGAAATTAATAGGACTCGTCCTGGTGCAATGCACTACTGCATGTGAGAGTCAGGTCCTCAGAACAGGTATTCACAATACATCACAAAACCAAAACAAGATTCAGCAAATATTATCTGAACAGCTCCAGACACTAAGTGCTTGCTTCCTCTAGCTCTTCAGTGACAGTGAAAATGGCTGCAGTATTCAAAAAGCACGTTTCTCTGACTGTGAACACCCCCACTGTGAAGCCCGTAGTTGTTACCAGAGGTTAGTCTATGAGTCTATGAGTTGTTATATCAAAGTAGAAAACTATATTTTGCCACAGAAGTGATTCTTAGGGAACTTAAGATACTGGAGCTAGTACAAATGCCTCAACAAAGTCAACAAATCAAGATTTTTTGAGTTATAAATAGGAAGAATTTACAAATATTCCATAAATAATGAGAACCCAGTTACTCCAAAATGGGCTTCTTTTCCAAAATGCAATTTTTTCATCTTTTCTTAAGTTTGCTCTTCCTTATTTAATTCTGATATTTTTACATTCAGAGCTTTGGATTTGTGGTATATTTGATCTGTGTGAGTTAAATTGGTCAAGTAATAAGATATGACAATATGAATCAGGTGATTCTAAGATAATCATTCTGCCTCCCCTCAATAAAAGGGTTGAGGATGAGGTATATCCAAGTGTCCTTCATAATAATGAATGGAATTACTTTATAGTAGCTATTCTCTTTGGAGCATCACCTTATTGCAATAAAGCCCTGGCAGAAGGTAGACACCATGGCTCCCTTGTCCCTCCCTTTTCCCAGACCCGCGGCTTCCCTGCCATAGGATCTGCAGTCCCGGGGAGAAGGGCTCCCCAACCAGGGCTCCAGCTGGAGGGAATCCCCCCAGCACCCTGATTGGAGAGCCCTGGAGAGAAGGGAGCTGCAGCCTGAACTCCCTTCTCCAGGACCGAGCGGTCCCGGCCAGAAGAGAGCCCGGATCTCTTCTCCCTGGACCTGCAGGGTCCGGGCAAGAAGGGAGCACACTCCAGCCAACAAGGGATCCTCATATAAGCAACCCCAAAGGCTTTGTGAGATCAGGACATTAGGATCTCATGTTTCAATCAGATCCTCAGAGACAGATCCTTTTGCATATATAAAGCCCTACTGATTTCAGTGAGACTCCACCAGGGTATAAGGCCCTGCCTGTGAGGATTTAACAGCAGAACAAGGCCTAATAGGCCTCACCACCTCTGTAAGGTAAGTAATATGGACTAGTTACTTTCCATGTACATAGAATATTTTCTGCATAATTAATACAAAAATAAATGTCTGATACTGAAGTATTAAGTTTAAAAGAAGATTTTTTATGGCAGCAATAATTATGCTTCTCATATGGGGAAAAAAAAAAAAACTCTTTACAAAGATGAAACTTAAATATTCCATCTCAGTTTTCCTTATCTGAAGCTACAAAATTCATTTGGGACTTGGATCTTTTCACAACCCTTGGCCCAACCATTTTGTTTATATAACACATTATTTAGATTTATGAAATATATATGTTGGCTGTAATAAAATTCCTTTTGATATCCAGTATGGGACATGTCATAGTGTACTTTGCTCTTTTCAGAAATCACAATATTTTGAAATCACTTACAAGAAACTTGCTCCTGTTCTTCTGAGATTAGCTCCTCAATGATTTAACAGAAATGACTTAATAGAAAGTTTTTATTGATGTTGTTATACGTCTGTCACGGATGTCTGCTTGGTTGCATGCGTGAGTCTCTATATGCATGTTCCCTCACAATTACCCCTGGCTCAGATCTTTAACTGGGGACTCTGTTAGCCCAGTGATCTAGAGCCTGGCTTGGATCTTAAGCAGGGACTAAGTTAGCCTGGTGATCCTAAGCTGAGGTGCTCCTTTGGTTAACACTTTGGGTTACGTTTAGCTAAGGTCTCTCGTGAGAACTCAGTTAGCTCAATGACCTTAAGCCTTGGTGTACCCTGTGTGCAAGAGGTAAACTGGGGCAACACCCACGATCAAAGAAACCAACACAACCATGGATCCTTGTAGAAATGAAGGTGACAGGCTAGGCTTTATTGCAATGTAGCACAATGGCAAACGATGTATCTCAACAGATTTGTTGGCAGCATTCGTACTCTCAGTGCAATGGAACAGCTCAACTGAGAGTGGGACTCTCTGTCACCCTCTATGGCTTCAAGAAATCTGGGCTCTTGGGCTCCTGCTTTTTTACCCTACTTGGACCTACTGACTCAGCCCCCTTTGGGGTTCAAATTTACCTTGGTTCACATACCTCTTTTCTGAGGTAAATCTGATAGGTCCACGCATCACTGGACATTTCCATCCATCAAGGTGTCAGATTTGACCGAAACATTACCTTTAGATTTGGCCAGAACGTTCCCTTCAGGTTTGACTGAAATACTACCTTCAGGTCTGACTGAAACATTACTTTTATCTCCCTGGTGCTAGGCTGACCCAATGCTCCCCACCTTTCAGGTGCCTTTCCACTCTTGCTGTAGCTGCGGCTACTTTCTTGCCAATTTCTTTGTTGTAAAACTATTCCTGTCAACTTGACCATTTATCCAGCTTAGGCCTGCTGGTTTGATCTATTTCACTAGGCCTTAAGCCTTATTCCTGATCATTTCTACTTGTCTTTTTAATTTAACCTTTCACTTTCTCCTACACTTCGATTATTCAAAAGAAGAGGAATGATGATATAGCAATATACAATGATATAGAACTGTACATCATACAGCATTGGTGTTTGGGATTTTACTATATATTGTTACTTATTCTGTGCTTTTTCATAGTTGGCTGCTTTGACTAAATCAACTTGCTTTGGACTGTTAGGAATATTAACTTTTCATTTATTATTACCAGCTATTCTCATCTGTTTTTAGTCATATTTCAGTTTTGTATGGGAAAGGTATTCCAAATAGATAATGTAATTTTTGTATTTGCAATCCAATTCATAATTATAACACTGGAGTTCCCTTTTCTATATCTTTCTTTAAAAAAACCAAAAAGTCATTTGGGAACTTAGGGTTTTTTAAAAATTGATTTTGGTGAAAGATGTGCTAGAACATTAGTCAAATCTTCATTGTCAGAACAGAGATGAAATCTGAAGTTTATTTGTGCTTATGCAATATATTCTGACAAAATTGTATCCTTTCTGGAATGCTACTCTGAAATGATTTGTTCTAGCTGAGTACTATTGAATAGGGAAGTTCACCTGAACTAAGGATAGATATATTTATGATAAAGTATCAGATGCTTGATACTAGCCAAAACCTGTACACTGCATAAGAGTGTGCACAAAAAATGTGTGCACAAAATGTTGCAAAGTTCATATTTATACTCCCTTCCTTGTGTGTGCAGAAACAGTCATCTAGCATAAATGAGAGCAACCTGATGGCTACCTATGATGTATACCAATGACCCTAAAAAACATACACCATAGCCAAAGAGCATCCTTGTGTTAAGATATCCCAGTCATGCCCCCCATATACGTAATAATAGGGGAGAAGGTGGCATAGCAGAGTCTATATCAGTTTTATGCTCCAAGACACTCTCCCATGCAAATAAAGTGAATAATCTGGAGCTAAATAAGCTAGTTTTATAGCTATTATCTCCTTTTGTTACAAGCAGATAGCTAAAAATGGGGGTCTAGTAGATTGTTCCAGTTAGGCAGAGCAATTGGTGATAATCAGGTATTTATTTAATGTGATTTTGTTTATTTACAAAAAAAGTACAGAGTTGTACATCTCTGAACAGAAAAGGAAACAAATAGCAGGAAAAAGCTTCATGTGCAAACAACATCAAGAACACTCTTTTCAGCCTTTACTGCAACCCAAAATCCTCTCCATATTTCTTCTTCTAGAATGAGCCACCAGGCTTTCAGATGCTCTTTTCCAGTTTTGTTTGTTTGTTCTCTCCCCTCCCTCTCTCACCCCTCCACACACCATTATCTAAAAACAATGCTGAGGGAAAGCTCCTTTTGGTTTAGGTTGGGACTTATCCTCATAGTTGTGTTAATAGAAGGGTGATTTCACACCTATCAAATCTCTATTAAATGAGATTTTAACTCAACCCAGAACAAATTTTCTTTCAATTTATTATGCTATTTCCTACCCACTGCATTACTAAAAGTGCACTCACAACATCTAAGGCTCTGGACAAATGTGCACAGTTGCAATGATCACTAACTGTGCCAAATATCCAAAGGGGATTCAATCCAGCCTCTAATTTTGCTCTTGCAATTTTAAATGGTGGATTATCACATAGTGGGGCAGTGAATTTGCTTTGTTCATCTCATTCAATGAACAATAGCTCCTATTTGCATCATGGATTAACAACAGTAGGCCTCATGAAAGAACTGGATCGTGTGAAGGCCTTTGAAAGACAAGAAGACTGTGACATTGTTAGAGAGCTGGGTGGGGAAGTTAGTCTTTTTGGTTAAGAAATGCTTTAAAAAAGCCAATTTTAAAATAATGAGTTGCGGTTGCCTACTTTTATGGACCTGATCAGGAGTCAATGGGGTGACTCCCCTTGACTTTCCTGGATTTTGAAGCAGCCCCTAAGTGAAACATACTCATTGTTGACCTTCATTTTTAAACTCATCAGCCAAGAGTGAATCGTCCCAAAGCAATTTATGAAAAATAAACAAACATTCTTTTTCCTCAAGCTGCTTCAATTTTCCCTTTGTTACTTTGAGGTCTCAGTGAAATTAGATTAATTTATTTATCTCTAAATTCATTACTAAACCAAATTATTTCTGTTTATTATTACTTTTTATGGGAAGGCATTTTCATCATATTTTGTTCCACCAACAATCTATTAAATGTTGGTGAAACACAAAAAATGAATCAAAGGCAAATTGAGACTGGTGATGATGATTTACTGAATGTGCAGCTCCTTCATGAATCTCTTCCTATGCAGGCAAAAGAGGCTCAGCTGTTTGCAATTAATTTTCTACTATGATAACACTATGTTCCTATAAACTTCAAAGTGGGAAGGCAATATAAGTGTTGAATGATAATTACAATGAACATGAAACTCAACTCATTTTAAAAAGCCAAACTGTCTCACTCCAGAAATGGGAACTTGAGACTTAATTAGTCTCATCTATATCTATCCAGTTTATATCCTTGACATAGTCTTGAGAAATAACACATACCTTTGTGAGATAGTAAGTTCAAAATAGTGATGGAAGGGTAAAAATGTTTCTTTCCTTGTGTACTCTGAGCAGTGGCTAGATACAACCACAGGCCATTCTAATGTCCCAAAATTGGGGGGAGGGGCACTTAAAATCTATTATTATTTTATTATATGTTTGTTATGGATATCCACCTATAACAAATTTCACAAATGATGCAGTGAATTGAAGCCATGATGGCCATGTTCATCACTGACTTCCAATTACAAAACATGTATTAGATTCTGCATTACTTCTTATATTGAAGTGTGGGTTAGTGGTTAATTAAAGTAATGAATTAGGGTTATTTTACCATCGTTGTTTCCGTGACTTAAATCCAATTTTTCAAACTTCAGTGTTTAAAGTTAGACATCTAAAGCTATATTTAAGCACCCATTGACACCAATAAGAGTTCAGGGGAAGAAGCACCTTTGAATAATCAAGCCACTTCATTTAAATGCCTAAAATGAGGTCAAGTTTTTGGCTTTATCCTCTTGAAATAAGCACAATATTCTTCCAAATGAGTAGAATACTATTAACCAAACTCACCAGTATTAAGATACCCATTTAGAACCAGGTGTCTTATTTCACAAACAGTACCATTAATAGGACTGTTCACTTAGAACCATATTTGGCCTGGCCTTTATGCAGATGGACAATTCTGATGGGGAAGGAATATGAAAAAATGTAATTATAACACCTAACTTTAAGCATATGAGTTTCCCTTTAAAGTCTAAGGGAATTGTCTCATGCAGTCAGAGAATAGAGATGGTTAGAGAGAAAATTAAGCCAAAGGGACTACTCACACACTTAAAATTCAGCACATTTTCAAACATGTTGCTGAATCAGTGCTATGATTACTATAGAGCTCATATGGAGCTCTCACTTTATTAGTGTTATACTATTAAAAACATTCAAATCGATTTGTACGACATGGAAAGCTGGGGTGATGTTCAAAATATTCTGAGTATAGGAGTCAGTTACAGGAAGAAATTTGCTGTACACTTCGAGAAAAATTGTTGCACTCTCATTGCCTCTCAGGTATTCATGCAGTACAGTGACAGAGAACTAACTGCACTATGATTACACATATGAGGCTATGTACAAACGAGAATACTTGTCCCGCAATAAGTTATTGCGGGACAAGGAAAGCGCTATAAATATAGTGCTTTCTTGTGTACACACGTGCTGTTTCTTTCGCAAAGGAGCATTCACCGTGTGAATGCTCCTTCGTGAAAGAAGAGCAGTGCATAGTGGGCACCTGTCCCACCATGCACTGCCCACAGCCAGCCCCTTAACCCAGCTGCAGGGCTTCCGGTGGCAGCGGGGGCTGCGTTGCCAGCCCCTGCTGTCATCCGAAGCCCCGAGGCTGAGCTGGGGGGCCGGGCTTAAGCGCCGCAGCGCCTGCTGACACCCGAATCAGTCCAGGGGTTCGGGTGGCGGCAGAAGATCCGGTCCGAGCCAGCCCCGCAGCTCAGCTCCCAGGCTTCGGCCCCCCAGCTCAGCACCCGAGCTGTTTTGGGTGTC
>ML685794.1:13621987-13745859 GCA_007922175.1 Pelusios castaneus | reverse complement strand
CCGGGCTTCGGGTGCCGGCAGGCACTCCGGCGCTTAAGCGCTGCAGCTCCTGCTGACACCCGAACCAAGCGCCGCAGCGCCTGCTGACTCCTGAAGCCCGGGAGCTGAGCTGGGGGGCTGGCTTGAACCAGCATGGGCAACTGGTTTGGGCCAACCCCCTAGCTCAGTCCAGGGGAGCTGCCAAACCAGGCAGCTCCCAAAAATACTCAATTTCACTGCTCTGCTAGAACAGTGAAATTGACATATATGTCAATATCACTGCTCAGCTAAAGCAGTGAAATTAACATATTTGACAGCTGCAATGTCCCAGAGTGGCCTCGATTGGCACTCTGGGACATTTCCGGAGGCTGTCTATTGCACAAAATGAGTACACACGAGCGTTCCGCGATAATGCTACCACTCTCGTTTTGAGTGGTTTAACTGTTGCGCGGCAAGAGGATGTTGCCGCGAACAGAGAAATTGATCGTGTGTACGCTGTTTGCTTTATTGCATGGTAAGGAGCCTTACCACGCAATAAAGTGATCCTGTGTACATAGCCTGAGACACCCACAACTAGTCAGAACAAAGGGAATTGCATTGCTGAGGGGGGGGAAAAAAAAGCTGTAGTCTGTAAACAGTAATAATACAACATCTCTGCATGAGCCACTTCTATTGCAGTAAAGTATATATTTTAGATTCTCATAGCAGGCTGAAGGGATAGCAGAAATGGGTTTAAGAATTATTGCTGGGATTGAGAAAATGCAGTAGGATGTTGGGATTGCCTTTTGAGTGAAGTATTGTATTTAAATACCGTTGTATTTAAATTGTGCAATTCTCCTAGAATCTGGGATAGGTGATGTGATGATGGCTGGATTAAGGGAACCATTTATGATATTATTTCGCACCAATAGATCAAAATTACAAACTCATAAGGGATAGGCTATGTCAGGTACCATTAGAAGTGTTATAAAATTTGCTAATTATGATGTTGGGGTGTGCCTGTGTTTTGTATTGGAAATTATGAATATGTTTGAGGTATCTGTAGTTCAGTTTGTGCTATGTTCCTGGACAACACCCCAGACAGAATGGCTGCAGCACTAGCCTACTTAATTGCCCATTAAGGGAACGCAAAGGCACAGTAAGCCCAGGAAAAGAACCCCACATTACGAGTCATCAGGACTCACTCATATGACCTTGTATTTTTTCTTACCCTTTATTTCTGTAAATTTCCCCATGCAGCATGGCAAATGGACATAAAAGGCAGCTGCACCACATTCATATTGTCTTTAGTCTTCCTTCAGCCTTCATCTACCTCCGGGATCAACACATCTACAACTGAGGCTGTAAAACCAAGGATGGAGACCCATCCAAGCACTGGATGTACACCCGAGGGACTATGTAAGCCTGCAAACTCCACAATTCCAATGAAAACCTGATATATAGAGACTTTCAAATCATTTGCATGTATCTGATTGCTTTAATCATTTAACATTGCTATTACTGTTTGTTTCTTTCATTTTGTAATAAACTTTTAGTCTTAGTTACTAAAGGATTGTCCAGCAGCATGGTAGAGAGCATGGAGTTTTAAATATCTTCTCTCTTTACTGGACTTAGTGCCTTACTGGGAGCCAGAGACTAAAATGCAATAAAGGGGGCTGTGTATTTTTTGTTTTAGCTTCTTGATAAGCAGAGTGGGGAATCAGAAGCACTGTTTGTGGTTGGTTGGAAAGTCTAACGTAAGTGTTACTCACCAGTGGTAGCAGAATCTGCTCTCCTTTTGCAGCCTGCCCTGACCATGGCATTTCAGCTGGCAGTTTCAGGCATAGATGGATAATAGGTGCAGTGAACAAGTCTGAATAAATGAATACAAATAAATAATATATGTTTTTTATAGGACTAGATTGTATGTGCATTCCCCATTCTGCCTTATTCATATTAAATCAGTCAGATACTGACTTTTCCTAGTCAAGCAGCTACAGTATTATCCCTAGAGAGGAGCAAGCAGACACACATTTACCTGTTGCTGATTCATCATTTACACAAGCCAGTGTAAAATATCAAAGGCAGTGGGCAGTTTGAGAGTCAGAATAGAGGTATATAAGCTCTAGAATGCTGAAGACAATGACTAGGTTGACTAGCTAGAGTCAGTAGGGGGTGATTAGGTGCAACTGAGGCCAATCAGGCCCAGCCAGGTGCCTGATAAAAAACCCCTTCTGCAGACCAACAGGGTATAAGCTGGAGGAGGGTATAGGATTGGGACCAGAACCAGAACGGGAAGTACAAGCAGAGACAGAGACTGGAAAGAAGAAACCCTGTCTAAGAAGAGGAAGGGTGCAAGGTACTGAAAGGGGAATGGTGGGAGGGGAGAGAGAGCTGTGGATTTGGACACTATCAGTAGCACTTAACTGCAACTTATAGGGCCCGTGGGCTGGGATCTGGAGTAGAGGGCGGGCGTGGGTTCTAAACACCTTCTTCTACTGAACCACAATGGAGTAAGCACCCTGTGCAGCGGGGTTGGGGTAACTGAAGTTGCTCTGACCCACTACCCACAGGAGAAGTGAGAGACCCACCGCGGGAGAGCTGGCAGTTTACCACACCATCATCAATTAAAATGAAGCTCCAAATGTTATACCATGGGTCATAAATCTAGAAAAGACATCTAGATTAAAGATTAAAAGATGCTGTAGTCTACTCACCTGGCTTGGAGAGGGAATGCTGAGCTTTGAGGGATCTTGTGACCCTGTCTGTGCCTCTTGTGAGCACAATGGGTTTTATCTGGCACTATTGCTACCATCAGTCTCACTCTAGCAGAGAAGCACTTGCCACCAGTGCAATGAGTCCACTGGTGCCACTTCTGAGTCTGCACATGGATGCCTTGCCTTTTCTATGAGGTATTTACTTAGCCTAAGTTCTCTAGCCTCATCAGTTTGTGATGGGAAGGATCAGCTGAAGGAGCACCGGTGACAACATGAATCTCACCAATAGGCTAAGACAATCTTGGTGCTCATACATTAGATGTGGCCTCACTAGTGCTGACTAGGGAGGAATAATCAATTCCCGCAGTCTGTCTCATTGGATAACTAGCCCATAGTATCTAGAACAATTGGGTACTGTATAAAACAGAACATTAAAAATAAGTATAAAATTATTACATATTTTTGTTTATTACATATATAGGAAAGCCTTGGTCCTACAAGCTGATTTGCATGAACAGACACTTAAGTGTGCTAAGAGTCCCACTGAGAATCTGTTCCAGTACAGGGATTTGACTGAATAGATTGGCTTGCAGGATCTGGGCAACAGATTTTCAGAAATTAAAAGTAACAATGCAAGATTAATCATACAGATCAAAGTATTGGTCCATCCAGTATCCAGCAGTGGTAAAAGTTTAGAACTCAGATACTGTGGTGATGGTGACTGTACAAGTATTTAGATAATTCATCATGTAACAGACCAAGATTGTTATGCAAATCTATCTGTGGAAGGAACTGTTTCTTAATGGCCCCTTAATGGTAATTTCTAAATCAGTAGCATGAGATTTGATTGCCGTTACCTTTGTATGCATAACTGCAAGTGTGGACTTTGGTAATAAAATTATCTAGGAATTCTATGCAGCTGCCTCATTTCACTCTCTGACCTCTTGTCTCAGAAAATCTCACAGTCTGAGTCCACTCTGTGGAGAGAAGCACAGCATCTCTTTCATTTGTCCTAATACTGACTTTAAGAAAAGTAGATCAAATAAAATTCCCCTAAACTAAACCTTCCGATGACAAGTTTAATCCCTTTGGGCCAAATTCTGCCTTTGTACATGCATGCATGGCTTCGATTAATTTCAGTGTGAGTGTCATGCTTGAATCCCAAAAGAGAATTGAGCCCAAAGTTTACAAGGAACTTCAGTTGTAGTAAATACACTGAGGTCAATGGCTCTCTGACAATTTACACCAGCTGAAAATCTCACCCTATATTTTTAGGATTTAGCTACAATGACCTCCAAAATATTGGTTAAGAACCTGATCCTGCAACTGGGCAGGTCAACCCCTGTACCCACATGGAGTTCCAACAAAGTTGCTCTTCTGGAGCTAGTTACAGGATCTGGGCATTAGAATGGAAAAGGTTAGCTAGCTCAGGCAACTATCCTATTAAATGACTAGCAAATGGCATCACTTTTATAAAGTAGGGATATTTACTTAAAAATGCCATAGAAATTGAATTTACAACTAAGACCCGCCACAGAAGAGTGAGACTTGGTGCGCTGTGCGCGTGTGTGTGTGTCAATCTAAATAACATGGCAATCAATCAAATTCTTTTCTGACATTATTTTCAGCATTCTTTTAAATCAAGTGTGGAGAATCATTAGCAGGAAATACCAGGAGTCTTTCAGAAATAAGGATAATTATGGGAAGTTCTGATACCAACAGATATAAATTATCGAGAGCTGTGTTTGGTGGATTGATGGTAAAATTGAGAGCATAGGGATTTAATCAACTAAATGTACTTTAAACATTCCATAAAAGACCTTGTAAATAATTATCAATAATCATTAGACTGATAGGTATCATAGCCAGAATTTGTGAAGTTCAGCTGTTTCTCTTCATTATAGTGCATGGGAACTTGAGTGTTTCTTCACTTAGATACACATACCTCAGAGTTGTGCTGAGCTTCGGGTTCAATAGAATGAAATGCATCTGAATGTAAAAATTGGCCCAGATTGACTTAAGAGGAGAGATGGTCCTGAACTGTAATATTGAGATCAAATTTTGAATTACCTACAATTCTATGGATTGGGGACTCAATGCACTACTCAGATTGTGTGCTCTTTCGATATGCTACCATATAGGTCAAATTCAGCCTTATGTGGACAGCTTTCACGAAACCTATATACCACTTACTTAATTTCTCTTTCTAGGATGAAGTCCTAGTCCCATTGATCACTGGCAAAACTCCCACTGAATCCTATTGGGCCAGAATTTCATCTTTATAATGTAGCTTAAGCGGCACATAGATCTTGTGCTGGACTTGTGCAGAAGGGAGACCAACCTGGAAGCGGAGCAAAACTCTTTGATGACTTTGGTAGGCGGGTTCTTAGTTTTGTTCAAATAATCAAGACTAAAAAAAGATCTTCCCAACAGAGTCAATAGACAAGCTAGCATGTTTCAATCCTGCTAATAAGGGAAGCATGGTAAATGTCAGAGACTCTGCCTTAGTCCCTAACTGTCAAAATTGGCTATGTGGGCTTTTTATTTTTTGTTTCTATAAAGGCATAATTTTAATTTTTCCAGGTTGCAAGACATGCTAATATCACAGATTGTGTGTGTGTGTGTCTGTGTGTATTTAAAAAAAAAAAAAAAAAAAAAAAAAAAAGCATACATATAATTAAGAAGAAGGAGCAAAGACATATCCACATAGATATGAAATGGAAGTATTTTTGCAGTGTGGAAAGCTCTGATTGTCACCATCTAAACACCATCTAAACTATACTTGGCTCATAGACAAATAAAGCACATTGGCTCCATTGTTGCCAGTCTGTCAGTCTTAGTATGTATAAGTGAAATATTCACAACTGCAATAAGCAAAATATATATTTATTGTAACGTTCCAGATTTTGTAAATGAATTAAATACTTTAAATATACTTTAGTAAATATCATAAAATATAACAACCCAGCCTATTCACAAGGGAAATCCAAAGCTTTACCGTATATGGGTTAAAATAGCTCCAATATAATTAACTGCTCCATACATCTATATATATACACACACCAAAATATATACTTTTTTTTCCACCAAATGTGACTGAAAATTAATCAGGCAATTTAAGTGGATCAGCTGTTGATTTTTCATGCTGCAATCTCATTGGCAGAATTGCAAGATCAGTTGATACACAGTAGCATATAACTAAGTTTAAACCACTGAAATCTTACTAAATATTCTCAAAGCCTCAATCCAACTTAACAAAAACACGGCGACCTACTCATTGTATTAAAAAGAGATGGGGATACAAAAACAGAATAATGCTGTAAGAACTTGGAGAGACTCGGAGAAAGCTGAATAAACAGGTCCTGACTTAATTATAATATAGTAGTATATGATATTGGTTTATACAAAGTCTAAGGAGGTCACTGATGCTTCTACTACTACAGGAGAATGGAGCAGGCCACTCAGGCCCTTTTTTTCCCCCTCAAGAACCACAATTACAGGAAAATGCAGCAGATTGTTAGCAACCAGAGTAGTTAAAGACAGGAGCCCATTGCTGACTGCCACATACAGAGATGGGCTATCCAATAACAGACTTAGGGGGACATCTCTTCTGTCGCTTAATCCTCAATCCAACAAAGCACTTAACTTTAGGCTTGTGAGTACTCCCACTGAAGAAATATGCTAGCGTGCTTTGTTGTATTGGAATCTAAATCACTTACGGGTAGGGCCAGTCACTTTAAATAAAAAAGAAAGACTAAAGGTTAATAGTTAATTCTATTGGAAAGAATCCGGAGTCCAATAGCACCCTCCAAATTGATTCTTGATCTATCCAGCCTTTATCAGTTTCTCGCTGGCTATTAACCTAGCACTGGTGGTCCTCACTTCATTGAAGAAGAAAGCCATAAGGAGGGCCTTATCATTTAGTGAGAAATATCTAGGAATTTTGTCACTTGAAATACAACAGCTGACTGTTGTCCTTAACAAGTAGATAAAGGATAACTGTCATAGTAAAATAAAATCAACCAAATAAACAAAAACCTTTCCATTTTGGTAGTTCATACCTATCCCAGCTGCTACTGCTGGCTCCCCAAGCCAGCCTCAGCAGCACATTCTGTTGCCAAGATCCAGTGAAATAGTCATGAAAGGACACACAACACTTTTAAACTGTGGAACTCATTTCCACAGGAAGTCACTGCATCTAAGAATTTAATAAGGTGCAGAAAGGAATTGTATATTTATATGGATATAAAGAATATTGAAAATTATTATAAATAATTATAATAATTAGGGACAAACTTCAGCGTGTAATTCAATCTCTAGTTATTAGAGGTGAGGAAGAGATGTATGTGGAGGTATATGTTGGATAATCTGCCTTATTATGGGGCTCTTAACCAGGAACTTCCCTACACCATAGTGTGTACACCTCCCCATCCTCTCCTCAGTGGTCAATTTTCACAGTGTTGCCAACTGACTCATTTTCCAACTGTTCTCTTCCCTGCAAACTCAAACATTCCCCTCTAATTTCAATTTCCTAGGAAAACCCTGATTCTTACATCTTCTTCTGAAGCTCCTGATACTGCCATCTGCTGGAGACAGAGTTCTGGAGTCGATTAACCTTGAGTCTATGCCATTATGGCAATTCTTATCACATAATGGCCAAAGCTGACAAAGTACTTAGCTTTCTAAAATACAACAATAAAAAAAAGACCTGAACTAAAACTAAAATAAGTAATGTTAGTATAATAATAATAGTCTTTGTCATTCAAGTAAAAAAAGTTTGTTTTCAGCCCCTTTCAGTTAAGTAATACAACATTTTATCATATTTTTGCCATAGATTGCAAAATAAAAGCATAAGCATCTCATGTCTGCAGCTCATGAATTGTTTGCTGTTTGTCTGCAACAATGGCACTTAAATTAGTTGTTGACAGATTGTGAGATTTCCAGCTTACTGTAGCTTGTCTAGAACTGGCATTTTAATTAGCTGTTTGCCATGAGTGCTGGAACATTAAAACCAAGTCAGCACTATTATAACAACACCAAGACTCATGTTTATATGTATACTTTTTATGTGTACCATGTGTTTTGTATAGGAGAAATTTGCTCCTGTATTTTGCATTCATAGTCTCTATGGAAGTTTTCCTTACTTGTGTTTTGTGTTACTAACAGCCTCTTCTGAGCTCCTAAGTCTTTAAGCCACAAGTCCCCTTCTGTGGGGGAGGGGAGAGACTCAGATCCTTTCTGGTTTGTCCCAGCAGAGAGTCTCTCTGATGAACCCCAGAAGTTTTATATGAGCAGAGTGAGTCTCCTCCTCAATCTACCCACCCTTGGCCTCCACAGTACAAGATCTATTTTTCTCTCCCACCCTCCTCAGGCACAGCCCCATGGTGTCGCACACAGCCGCACTCACTATGACATCCCACAATCAATGTGCTTGATGCTAGGGTACCTTGACATGACACCAATAGCAGAACTTATCAAAGAGCTCAAAGTGCTGATTGTACGTGAAAGTCGTAAGTGGAAATATCATGGACTTGATATTCGTTGTTTAAGTTGTATTCAGTGGCTATGTCTACACTTACTAAAATTAGTTCGAATTCGTTAATTCGAACTAACTAATTCAAACTAATTTTAGTTAGTTTGAATTAACTTAATTTGAATTAGAAAAATTAGTTCGAATTAGCGATTTACATTGATTTCAATGGACTGGTTAGTTCGAACTAAGCAATTAGTTTGAACTAACATGGCCACATTGGTTAATTCGAACTAACCCTTAGTTCGAATAGGATATTGGAACTTATTAGTTTGAATTAAGGAAGCCCTTAATTCGAACTAATTAAAGCCTAGTGTAGCCATGCCTCTAATTAGTTCGAATTAAGCTTCCTTAATTTGAACTAACTTGCCACTGTAGACATAACCAGTGGGATTTATAAACAAGCTTCAGCATTGTGGGTATCATGGGAAGCAGCTTGTGCTTTATGTATCACTTACAGAGGGGTATCCATGTTAGTCTATGTCAGTGTAGGGAGAGAGTATGGCCCCCCTTGGAGATGGACAGCCTGGGCCCAGGTACACCTGAGTGGGCGGAGCCAGAAGCAACCTGTCCGTCAGACCGGAAGCAGGTGGGCGGGACAGGAAATATAAGGGGAAGGCCGGAGAGCCCAGTGGAAGGGAGGCAGCCGAAGGGGAAGGGTGTCCCTTTGTTCCCTTCCCAGCAGCCGCCTGACCCTTACCCTGCGGAGAACCTGCCTGCTGCCTGGGGCCCCGATGGTCGCCTGGACCCCGCCAGGACCGCCTGCCGAGACCAGCTCCCCCGGAGCCGGCGCGCAGAGGACTATTTGGATCTTCCGCTCCCCACACCGCCGGCGGGTCGTTCGGATGATTCCCTCCCAGTACCGGGCTGCGACCTGGAGGAGCTCCCCCTGGCCGAGGAAGACGCACCACCCCCAGAGGCGGGGTGCGACCTGGAGGAGTTACCCTCAGCAGAGGACATGGCCGGACTAGGTGACCTCCCACTGGGTGACTACCCCGAGGAAGAGGACGATGAGGGCCCCGAGCAGATACCAGCGGGGACGGGGGCAGGAAGCGGCCCAGGGGACCGGGAGGCCTATTATGACTCGGCGGTTCCCGAGCCTGAGTCACTGAATACTGGTGAGGATTTCGCCGGATCCGTGGTAGAACCTCCTGCCACGGATAGGGCCCTGGGCTGGGACGCAGTGGAGTCGGGTGGGCCTGCGTCCCCCTGCCTCCCCCCTTCTGGTACCGTCCCAGAAGCCTCAGCGAGCGAGGAGTCTTTGCAGCCGGAGCTAGAGACGTAATTGCCCGGTTAAAGAGACAGTTTGGCTTGCTGCCTGCCCTGACCCAGGGGCTAGAGACAGTTTTCTTACCTGCCCGCCCCGCCTGAGGGGCTAGAGACAGTTTGGCTTGCTGCCTGCCCTGACCCAGGGGCTAGAGACAGTTTGGGTTCCTGCCTGCCCCGCCTGAGGGGCTAGAGACAGTTTGGCTTGCTGCCTGCCCTGACCCAGGGGCTAGAGACCGTTTTCTTACCTGCCTGCCCTGCCTGAGGGGCTAGAGGCCGTTTGTTTTCCCTGCCTGCCCCCCCCCCCCCCCCCGAGGGGCCAGGGACCGTTTGTTTTTCCTTCCAGGGACGGAGGGACGAGTCAGGCCCCAGCCGGGAGGGCTGGCCGCCTGACTACAGTCAGCAAAAATAAGGAGTTCTGTGGCACTTTTAAAGACTAACAAATTTATTAGAGCATAAGCTTTCATGAGTTCTAACTCATTTCCTCAGATGCATGAAGTGAGAACTGCAGTCAGTGTGTGTGTGTGTGTGTGTGTGTGTGTGTACACACCTAGCATATTGCTTATGCTCTAATAAACTTGTTACTCTTTATCAGTGCCACAGGACTGCTTATATATAGAACTTAGATATTCAGCTGGTCCACAAAAGCATTCTGCTCAGATGTGTGTGTACAGCATCCTTCCTGGACAGATGGACACAACTAACACAAATTAACACAAAACATATTCAATGAAGACCAAGGTGTTGTACTTCGAAAAATGAAAAACTAACAGGATATTATGCAGGGGGACACGGCCATATGCCACATTTATTGTGAGAAAAACCCAATTATGTTAATAGCTAACATATATGTAGCGCCCTTGTGGCCAAGATGGGAGTCTGCTGTGCAGGCAGCTCTAGCCAAGGAAAGGTGCGCGCAGGAATGCAGCAGGGACCGTCCCCTTCCACCCCAGGGACACCTGTTCCAATCCCCCTGGAGTGATCACACACACACACACACTCAGACAGCACAGTGAATATGGGAACGGGGAAGATTTATTTACAGAGGGATTAAGGAGAGAACAACAGGGGAGGTGGGGCAGCAGGAAAGCAGGCTAACAACTAGTACAGGCCCAAGGGTGCGGCAGGCTGAGAGGGCAGACAGTGAGTGAGCACAGTGTCTGCTCTCTGAGTTCAGTGATCCCAGCACAGTTGCAGTCCAGGCTGAGTCCTGGTTGCTCCTGGTCGTCTTCGGCGCCAGCAACTGCCCCAGCAAACCCT
Organism: Pelusios castaneus; assembly: GCA_007922175.1. Classification (NCBI taxonomy): domain Eukaryota; kingdom Metazoa; phylum Chordata; order Testudines; family Pelomedusidae; genus Pelusios; species Pelusios castaneus. The sequence continues at coordinate 13,735,128 of ML685794.1, read as the reverse complement.
CCGGTGCCTCTTCTGCCGCTCTCTGTGACCACAGAGCGACGCCCTCCCCACTTAACTACCTAGAGCCTCCCCAAGTCCCAGGCCAAGTCACAGGCCTTGCACTCATGGCCCCGCAGATCTGGACAGCCATGTCACTGGGTCCAACTCCAGCTCCAGTCTGTCCTCAGACAACTCCTCCCTGGCACAGTGTCCTCTGACTCCTGTCCTGGGTATCACCGGTCAGCTCTGTCCCTCCCCAGCTTTGGGCAGGGTCTCCACGGCTTCTCTCTTTTCTGGGCTTCTGGCTGCAGCCCTTCTCCTGGAGCTTCAGCCACACTCTCTCTGTCATCCCCTCCCCCACAAACAGCACTCTCTCCTTCCAGCATAATCAGTGCCTCCCCCTACAAGGCAAAGGGTTAATGGGACCACGCTCTCTTAAACCTCAAAGGGGTTACATATAATACTTGCATATGCACATGCACATCACTCCTCCCCCCAGATGTTCTGTTGTTGGTCATGTATAGTTACCAGTGCTGATTGTTGCTTGTGATCGTAGCTTGAGATCGTGGCTGGTGTTTGCAGCTCATGGCAGCTACCTGGCCAGGGAAGCCGTGCATGAGGAAGAGTGGGGTCTCTGTCGGGCACACAGCTGTGTACTGACACTCTTGGATGCTGTGCAGAATTGTCCTTACCAAAGCTATCCTGTCTGTCTATCCCATCTTTTATATCTTTTAGTCTATGGATCATGCTGGGTCCACACTGCCTCAGATTATTGTGTGATCATGAGTCATCAGTTAATGGCAGATGTGACTTTGATCTTGTTCTTGATGGGGCTTTTTGTCCCTTTGGATTCTCCTTGCTTTTGCAGGGTTTGATTGCATTGTTCTTCAGCCATTAAGGTTGTCCTGGCAGTATGTCAGCAGGACAGGCTGGGGGAGATTGATCTTGTCAGACACACACCCCTTATTCACACATCCAAACTAAATTCACATATCTAAATGAAGTTTCAGCAAAATTTAGGCTGAGCAAGACAAAATGAAGTAAACAATCCAAAATGGGAGTTTTGGTTACAGTACGGAGTTGCATGTGAATGAGTGAGCATAGCATTTTTAATCAGTGAATATTCCATATAGAAATTTCTGTTTCAAGTAGTTCTATGGTATAAATTCATCTTTAACACTACAAAGGGAAGAGAAAAATAACAAAGACCACATGCCTTGATTATTTTGTGGGTTTTTTTCAGTTTCTAAGTTAACCGAAGTCTGAACCAGAGGACTATTTACATACCACTTTACCCATAGTTATAGGGAGCTCTGCCTCTATGATTGGTTTCATATACTTGGATGGGAATCTAATCTCTAAATCAGTGTACATGCCAATACTCTGGCATCTCTATGCTGTCCATCTGTTATGATGGCATTTTGCCCACTTACAAGCTGGCATTCAATGACCAAGGATAGATTTAAAGGTATAGCATGCAAAACACAGAATGAGACATTTATCTATACATCATAATCGCAGACAGCATCAGTACTCATAAACTCTAAAGTCAGAAGGGATCAATATGATCATCTATTCTGACCTCCTCCACAATACAGTCCCATTAGGTATGTCTCCCCAATATGACACTCATCCAACTACTTTTGGGGTACAGTCTTTCAGACAGTTATGCACCCATCTTATAGTAATTTTATCTAGACTGTGCTTCCCTAGTTTCCTTATAAGAATGTCATATGGGACACTGTCAAAAGCTTTACTAAAAATCACATCTATTGTTTTCCCCTCATCTCCTATGCCATTAATTCTGTCAAAGAAATAAACCAGGTTGGTTTGTTCTTGACAATTGTTCTTGACAATTCCATGTTGGTTACTATTTATTACTCTATTGTCCTTTAGATACTTATAAACTGATTGTTTAATCATTACTTACAATATCTTTCCAGGTGTCAAACTTAGGCTGAGTGCTCTGTTATTCCCCAGGTCCCCTTTGCTCCTCTTCTAAAAGATAGGAAGCGTGCAAGCCCTTCTCCACTTCTTTGGGACCTACCCTGCACTCCATGAGTTCTCTAAGGCTATGTACACACGAGAAACTTGTCCCGCAATAAGTTATTGCGGGACAAGGAAAGCGCTATAAATATAGCGCTTTCTCGTGTACACACGTGCTGCTTCTATCGCAAAGGAGCATTCACCATGTGAATGCTCCTTTGCAAAAGAAGAGCAGTGCATGGTGGGCATGTCCGACCATGCACTGCCCACAGCCAGCCCCCTAGCCCAAGCTGCAGGGCTTCTGGCGGTGGCGGGGGCTGCATTGCCAGCCCCCACTGTCACCTGAAGCCCGGGGCTGAGCTAAGGGGCTGGCCCGAACCAGCTGCCCTCGCCAGTTCGGGCCAGCCCCCTAGTCCAGCTGCACGGCTTTGGGTGGCAGCGGGGGCTGCATTGCCAGCCCCTGCTGTCATCCGAAGCCCCAAGGCTGAGCTGGGGGCTGGCCCGAACTGGCGAGGGTTCGAGCCAGCCCCCCCAGCTCAGCTCCCGGGCTTCGGGTGCCGGCAGGCGCTCCGGCGCTTAAGCACCGCAGCGCCTGCTGACACCCAAACCAGCTTGGGGTTTGGGTGGTGGCAGAAGGGTGTTGCCGCGCAACAGGGAAATTGATCGTGTGTACGCTACTGGCTACTGGCTTTATTGCATGGTAAGGAGCCTTACCGCGCAATAAAGTGATCGTGTGTACATAGCCTAAGATAATCACTAATGATTCCAAGATTGTTTCAGCTAGTTCTTTAAATACCGTAGGATGAATTTCATCAAGCCCTTGTGACCTCAATATATCTAACTTTTCTAACTGTTATTTAATCTGTTCTTTCCTTATTTTGGTTTGTGTTCCTCTCTCATTGCTAATATTAATTGTGTTAAGCATCTGCTTACAACTAACCATTTTAATGAAGACTGAAGCAAAATAGATATTAAAAACTTCAGCCTTCTTGATGTCATCTGTTATTAGCACTCCTTCCATGGTAAGTAGTGAATCTACACTTCCTTTCATATTTCTTTTGCTCCTAATATGTCCTTGCTCGGTGCAACTCATTTTGTACCCTAGCCTTTCTAATTTCACTCTATCATAGTGAGGGAGCTTTATGTTTTAACACTCAGGGTGAATGCTTTAAATGTTCATTAAATTTCATAGTCAAGAGGAAATAAAATCCAGTTTATCTAGTTTGGTGTTAGCTCTGACTCTATGGAGAACAGAAAATCAGCAAAAGCATATTGTATCAATATGACGGGATGATATTCTCAGTACAATCAGGGAGCAGAACAACTGAATAAGAAAGAGCTATTTTTTCCCAGGACCACTTTTGAGAGTAGAACCACATTTAAAATTCTACATAAAGCACCAGGACCTGAGTTTTTAAAGTTTCACTAATATACCACAAAAGCCTTGCTGCACAGTCTTTAATAAGCTAATGGAAGTCCCTCGATGGACTTCAGTGAGTTTTGGATCAAAACTCCTCTGCATGAAATTCATTTTATGTGCCCAGCAAGAAGTATCCTTCTCTTCAGACATATATTCAAACAAGTCATGATTTTTCAGCCTTTGACACCCCAGTGGCCTACTAGGAAATGAAACTGTTTTTTTAATAGATATAGATATGTAGATACACACACACAGACAGCTAAAGCTAAACATTGATTTCATGGACAATGAAGGACAATTTCATAATGACAGCATTAACATTTTTCTCCTTAGGCTTTTTTCTTTTTTTGAGACATCAAGAAATAAGAAACCACAGAAATGTTATTTGGTAACCCCTGTAAGACCAATATAGAATGCCCTATTTAACAAACTACATGAAATAGATTTTCTTTTAAACAAAGAAATCTCTGTTAATGTGTAGAAAACAAGGATTTTACCTGAATATGGTAGCATTCAAATTTTTAACCTCGTATCAGATTTTCTTTTCTGGAGAAATGGAGTTTGTCAGAAATTTTTCTGACTTAGTTTTGTCAAAAAACAAAGCAAAAGAAGACTATTATATATTGAATGCAATGTCCATCCAAACACATGTCTACACTGCCAGAAGGAGGTGCTAGCTCATTAAATACAGAATTGTAACTTTGAAGACATCAGCTAGTTGCTCAAGCACAGTCTTAGCTGGTTTCCATTGGATGACAGCTAGATAGTCTATGTTCCAGGTCAACAACTCTGCAAATAGGAAGCCTGGGGTCTCAGGGCTGGTAAGATCCCACTCACTGGCAGTGCTGTCAGGGTGCTTGCTGAAATAGAGCAACATGGCTACTCCTCTGGAAGGTTCTAGCTAGGACCCTGCAGCAGCCTCAACATGTCAGGCTTTCAGGATCCCTGCTTGGGGTCCCAAACCTCTGAGTGTCACCCTAACTATAGCTATGGCTTGGCTTCTGGATCCACAGCAGGAAGCCAGGAAACCCTTTGAACTGGAACTTGAGCTCAGACCAGCTGGTTTTGAGTGGGCAGCCCCAGGGTAGGGTCAGCTGCCCTGGTAGTCTGAAATCCCTGAAGCAATCTTCATAGCAAGACAAACAAGGAGTCCTGTGGCACTGAGGTTTGAGTTGGGGACTGTAGATGATGACCAGTGGTGTTCTGTTGTTTTCCTTCCTGGTTTGTCCAGTAGAAGTTGATTTCTGAGTATCCATCTGTCTCTGTTAATCTGTTTCTTCACAAATCTCAACAATGCATCATCAAGGATCTACAGCCTCTCCTATAAGATGATCCCTTACTCTCCCAAGGCTTGGGAGGCAGGCCTTTCTTCACTTACAGACAGTCCCCAACCTTAAACAGATACTCAACAGCAACTACGGACCATACAACAGAAATGCTAAAGCAGGCACATATCTATGGAACAAACTCACTCCACTACCAACTCTGCCCACATATCAACACTAGTGACACCTTCGTAGGGCATAATCAAAACAGCTATTCCATCAGGGGCTCATTCACCTGTGATGTATGTTGTCATATGCCAACAATGCCCCTCTGCCTTATACATCAAGCAAACTGGACTGTCTCTGTGCAAAAGAATAAATGATCACAAATCTGACATCGGAAATAAGAATATTTGAAAACCAATAGGAAATTACTTTAATCTCCCACACCATTCACTAATGAACTTATCTGTAAGTATTCTCAGGCACATTTACTCTAGATCAAGACTTCCGAGTTAAAATTCATATGCAAATTCAATGCCATCAACTTGGGTCTGAATGAGAGCATGAACTGGCTTTTCCACTATAAACATTAAACTTGAAATGTGCCACAGGACTCCTCCTTTGTTTTTCATTACTAACAGTGATTCTCACCTCTCTGAACCTCACAACTTTCTGATATGCTGTGTTTGAATCTATACAACTTGTTTGATTTGCTGAAGTAATCTGACCTGATACAGTGAAATGTAATCACAGAATTTATCTTTATCTTCCCCTGCCATACTGTGTTTTTTTTTTTTTTTTTTTTTTTTTCCAATGTAAGTTTTCTCCACTCCAGCATCTGATAAACTGGGACTTTGCCCATGGAAGCTCATGTGAAAAATAAATATTAGTCTTTAAAAGTGCCACAAGATTCCATGTGTGTTTTGCTGAACTACAGTGACATAGCTTCCCTTTGGAACTTCAGAGTGAGGCTGTCCCAGAGCTGCAAACCCTGGAAGCTGTTGGGTGAAAATAACATTCTCGTCATTTTTACCACTGCAATAAATAGCAATGAAATAGAACACAAATTGCATTTCAGAAACAGCGTGCTTCAGAGATCCTGCAATTTTTTTGTCTGACTTTCCAATTGATGAAAAATTTCAGTAAATTGTGGGGAAAAAAAACCAAACAAATCAGAAAGAACTCAACTTCCTTAATACCAAAGTTTCTCATGAACCAACCCCGCCCCCAGTTTTGGCCAACTTCAGCAAGATGTGATAATAGCATAACAAATATGTTTTACTAACATCTTGATCCCAAAATGCTGTTTGTGCTGTAAAGCATGAGGGGATCCTCCAAAGGACCAGGTTACAGACAACACTGAAGAGGTTTTGCTCAAGGAAGGCTGACTGGATTCAGCTTCAAATTGGTGGTGTTACAGTGATCAAATATATATGTTTCTATATCAATTACATATTCCACTTGGAATTCTTTAACTATTTACTTAGGAGTTCGGATCTTGTTACACTCAGAGAGGACAGAGGTGATAATGACCGATGAAGAGAAACTTTAATTACATTAAAGGCCCTATGACTACATTTAGGGTGGGGTGGGAGGATGGGATGGAGAGGAGAGTCCTTTCAGAAAGTCTGGGGAATGTCTTGTTCCCTTCTAGACCAGAATTTCTCTATAGGCATCTTGCTACTACCTTAGTGATTGATTGTTCACAACACCATTATCCTTGGGTGGGTCAGGTAGGCCTATCTGTTAACTTGAGTTTCAACACAACTTGCTGGCAGGAAAAGTACCTGAGATGTAACAGAAGAGACCTGAAAGAGAAATGTCTAAAAAGAGAAAAATATTAAAACCTAACAGTGCAGATAGATCCCTGCTCTCATACAGAGGCCTAGTGGAGTGCTAGGGGTATGCCTATGCAGGACTTACTTCAGAATGGGATATAACCAGTGTGTTGTTTTTTTTAAGTGCCGATACTCAGCCAGGGACCTGGAGCCACCGGTGGGGGCGGCAGGAGCCGGGGTGCATCACTGTGGAAGAAAAGGTGCTGGTACTCAGTATCCCTGAGTACCATCACAAAAAAAAGCCCTCGATATAAGACAGTTGTTAAAATAAATTATTATTACATGAATCTAGCTAAAGTTACTGCTTACTATATTTAAAATAGAGCCACCCAATTAACTTGATTAGATAGTGAGAGGGGCTTAGCTTGATTTCTAGTAGATCTCAGTTTGGATCAAAGCATTAATACATTACAGATTGGTTTTAGTCTTTCTTCTAAACATCAAAGGTAGAATATCTGTAGAGATTAAAACACTCTCACTTCCCCATATGAGGTGGTCTCTTCAGGCTGTAGGTTAGATGTGTGGGCAAAATAGGACCAATTTTCACTTGCTGCAAGATGCAGAAAGGCATGTGAAATATGTTAGCAGAGTACTAGCATAAAGGAAGAGAGCAGTACATTTTAGCTTGACATCTTCCAGTCAGCAGAATAAAGCACTTTACACTCCAACATTTTCATTCTCCTTTCCTTTGAGATCACTAAATGCATGCAGTGTACTTTACTTCCTTTTGAAGTTCATAATAGTGAACAATAAGGTTGGCCTTAAATAATAAATTGTCAAGTTCTCCATTTAGTATAACCAAGTTGCTGAGTATCAGCATCTCCTGAATACAGATCAGCAGTCTGTAAATTCATGACTACTATAAACCATTTGGCTGTGTTCAACTACAATAAAGGTATTTCAGGATAAAGACAAATACTTGTACATTAGAAAGCAGAAAATATAACCTGCTTCTATTAGCATGCAACACAGTTTTAACTTCATTCTCACCCCAGTGATCTTACCTCATACTTTTAGGATCATCAATTTCTTAGTTTCAGGAGATCCAGAATATTGGTGCATAGAGCATAGCAGAGCCTACATTCTACTACCAAGGGTAGTCAGAAAGGAAAATGTGAAACTGAATGGCTGTTGTATATTATTTAGCCACACTAAAGTTTACTCTTTAGGGACTCATTTGTGCCATTTAGGCAAGTTCAGCCTTGGGGGCAATGTGGAGATACACAGGATACATCCTGGAACTTCTGGACACTGTACAACTTGCTAATAGAAGGCAGATTACTCTGACCTCCCCTCATTTCCTCTGTGACTCCATTGAATTGCATGTAGGTGGGGCAGAGATATGGCCCTCCCTCGTTCTTGACAATGTCTGCTGACTTTGAAGCACCCAGCATCCCCAAGAGACTATGAATAGATCAGCTCTTGTGTGGACAGGGGCTGAGCCTTATTTGGGGCATGCAAACTGGGGGGGGGGCGGAGGTAGGGGACTCCTTATGCCCATCCCATATCCACTGCACAACTGCTTGCAGAATTGCTAGCATCAGACTTTGGGGTAAGCCTTCAGTGCAACGAGAAGAGGATCTGATCTTTAATCTGTTATCAATAATGGAAACACTAAGATCCAAGTTTCCATAACAGATATTTAGGCATCTAGTGGGGTTTTCAAAAGCAGCTAAGTACCCAATGTTCAGTGAAGTCAATGGGTATTAAGGTCCTAAGAACTTTTGAAAATCCCACTAGGTGCTTAATCTTTAAAAAAGCTGGTCCTGGATATTTCACTCCCTATTTTTTTTTATTGTGCTGAAAAAATATTCCTTACTAAAGGTTATGAATTAAATGATACAGATTTTTATATCTGAGGGCTAAATTCTGCTCTCACTTACTCTGGTGTAATTCTAGAGTAACTTCTTTGAAGAGAAAAGAGTTACTCTGAATTTACACTGGTCCAAATGAGAAGTGAAACTTGCACAGTTCTCCTACTTCAGTCCTATTTTCCTTTTTTTTTTTTTTTTTTTTTTTTTGACCTCAGGCTTACATCTATCAAGACTTGAAAATGCCAAAGAGGCTAGGGTGTAGAATAAACATTGGAAGAAAGAGCACTAAGCTGCTTACAAGCCTTTCATATTAGCAGCTAAGGATCACAAAATATCTGTGGTAAGGGTAAACATGACTTTTTATTAAATGACAAAAATAAAATCAAACTTCCTTAAGCACTCCAGGAATGTTGTAACCTTTCAGCTTCTATATTTGTTGCTAACTTCTTTTGTTATTACATGTCACAAATACATGTGTATATAAAAAACTCAGCCCCCCACTGAATACACAAGAATGTCACATACACATTTACTCTATGTCTATACAAGGTTCGGCACAATGAGGCCAACCTGGCTGGTGCTTAAGTCCTCCCATAATATAAACATTAAACAAAAAATAACACTTCAAAAATAGCAACTGTTAAGAGATTCATTTTAAAGCATTTGCGATATAATTAATCTCTTCTATTTTTATGATGGTTTTTAATATTTTTTGTTATTCAATGCAAATATCTTAAAAAATGAAAATTCTAAATGTAAACTTACCATCTGCAAAATCTAGCATATCATTAACATACAGAAAAAAAGAAACAGTTTATTCACCCTAATATTAAACTGTAAAATCAATTATTTTTTTTTATTATAATTAATTATTTTTTACAATTAATGGGGGGACAACACAGGCAATACATGGAAGGGAAGTGTGAAAGGAGAAAGGTGGAATAAGTGGAGCGATTCAAGGGAGAAGGGGAAGGGGAAAGGGAAGAGGAAAGTCCATCTGGACAATGTTGTTGGTTTTCCTTAGAGACATATTTCTAAAAATGGAGTTTCCAAATTCTGTATTTGATTTCTGCAATGGGAGATGATCCTATTATTCTGTGCATTGATTTACTTTTCCACCTCTCTATAACCATTTGCTTTGTGATGGTGAGAGGCCCAAATTCAAAAGTAAATATCATAATATCTCATTCCCAGCAAATTTTAAATTGCTAAATCCCAATTCATTTTAATTTGAGTGACAATTTTGCTCCTCAAATGTTTAATCAGAGGACATCTCCACAATTTGTGCATAACTATGCCCTTATCTTTACCCATGCCAGTATGTATCTGAAGGAAGAGCTTCAATCTTCTGTAGTTTTTACAGTTGTCAATACATTCTATTTTTGTTGTTGTTGAATAAATATAAATAAAAGCAAATAGAAACATGTTTTGCATTGCCTAACACAATTGACCACCAGGGAGTTTTTAAAGGAGACCCCAGCTCTTGATCTGAGGGTTAAGTAACATCTCCAGGATTCAAAAAGTCCCTTTTCATTAAAGGGCATACATGGTGAATGACATGGGAGTGGGGAATATGTGGAACATCTACTACCTGCTTGAGAAGGATTTTGGGCAATCCCAATCATCAGGGCCAAATTGATAGATTAACACGTGTTTCAGTTTTATATATTGGCCCCATTGCTGTGGGTGGGAGGTTGTAAGACCTGGGGTGGAATTATATGCCTCTCATCTTTAACCCAGCTCGAAGAGGCATATAATGCTCTCTTTCTCTAAATTCTTCATATAATTGGTTGTCAATCTGTAAATCAGAATTACCCCAGTTACTGGCTTTGTATGGTGTCAGGACGAAATGGAATATATTTGCCAAAATTGTCCATACTTTCCTGGCCACTACGAAAGGTACTCTGTTTTTTTGTTTTTTTTTTTTCTTGCTATAGGGTAGCATGAGGATTCCAAGTGCCTGAAACAGGTACTAGGTGTCATCAATTCTCTTTACATCGCCACACATCAGGGGGTCATTACTGTTGGAACCAGAGAGATGTCTTGGACAGAGGCATCTTAATCACGCCGGGAGTCTGAATTCTACCCTATCAATAGGGATCTGTAGCTTCCTCCAACATAAACTGGGCTATTTTTTTGGATCCCATTTAAAGGTATTGATGATCTTAGTAAGTCATGTAAAATATGATGATGAGATGAAAACAAGTAGCCCATTTAATATGAACCAAAATATAAATAAGCCATTCATTTTAATTGACATTCAACTTAATTTCCCCAAAAAGCCAAGAGAAAGTGCTTGCTACCAATTGGTATAATCTACTAACAGTAAAGGTTAGGTTCTAAATTCATTTTTGCAAATTTTCAAGATTCCTTAGTACTTTGAGCCCAAGTTTTAAGTTGCCTCTCTCTATGAAAGTTCCATTCAAAGAAAGCCCCACAACAAGGCCAAACTTGATACTCTAGATATTTGCTGAGGACATAGATCAATCATCATGGGCTTTAGGACCAAATCAGCTACGGGGTGAGAGATTTTGGAGAACCCTGTCTGGTGCCTCTTAGGAGGATATATGACATGGCACTGGTTAAGAAATGTATAGACAGGGAGTTTATTCTCTAAAAACAGGCCCAAAACTAAATCTCTGGAGGGTAAATAGCATGTATTCCCAGTTCATTTGATCAAAGGCTTTTTCCGCATCTAACAAAACAAGGAGGACTATGTTATTATAGCTACTAAAAGTCTTAAAATAGCTGAACCCTACCAGAAATCTCACCTGGAACTTAAAAAACAAAAGAAAAAGAAAAAAGATTGCTAGAGGAAGTTGAGGGTTTGCAGGCATCCAGGAATAGGTCATTTCCCTTCTTTGTAAGCATCTCAAAATGAAGGTCCAAAAGCAATGAGGTACTAAACATATATCTATTTTATGTCTTGCCCATTGTGTCAAATTGTAGGGGAAAGGATGTGTGGTCAGAGATTGCCGTTGTGCCAATTGGGGAGTTAAGTACAGATTGGACTGGTTCCCCTGAGATTATAAAAAAGTCAATCCATGAAAGTATATTATGGATAAAGAAGACAAATGCATCATCTCTTTCAGTTCAATGCATGAGCCTCCACAGAGTGCCCAAATTATTATCTTGGATATTGAGGTTGGCTGATTAACAGTAAGTAGGGAAAAGCCAATCTATTATTGAATCTAGACTCTCATTAGAATTGCCTGCTATCGTGATAGGAACATGTGTATCTCTGTACTGCTCAGCAAAGAATCCATGAAGTCTCAAGCTCATCCATATTGAGTTCACAGAGATCAGTCAGGATCATTTCCAATCCATTTAAAGTGGTGGAGTCTGAGAAACCTACCAAGTATTGACAGTAACATCAATAACATTCACTGCCTGTTTTCTGTGGAACAGATCTGAGAGTCTTCTAGTCTCCTGTAAAAATGCTATGTCAATACTGGGCTTTTTCAACAAGGCAAAAGCTTTCTGCCATTTAATGGGAGGTGTTAAATCTTGTGAGACTGCAAGAAATTAGGTTATGGTTTAGCGCCACAGCCATATAGTTTAGACATTAGTATCTTAAAAGTGGTTTTAAAAGTAGATAGGGAAGTTTTTAAGAGATACAGCTGTTGCCCTAATCACCATAATCTTTATAAAATCTCCCAGACTGTGTGGAGGTTGAAGAGAGAGAACAGGGAGCATGTCCCCTATGTCTAATGTGGCTAGTATGATCACACAAGCAGCCAGATCTTCAAGGAGCAGAGTGTATGTAAGGCATTGTTGTGAATGCACCTGTATCTCACCTGTCAGAATGACTTAGTGGTATTGGGACCAGCACACTTCTCAGGTTAGGAAGATCTAGAGAGAGGAATGAGGGGATTGGGGGCTGAGACACTGGGAAGTGAGGGCTAGCTAGGGTCACAGGGTAGTTAAGAAAAATAATGCTGGCAGTTGGAGTTATCAGGAAGTAAGCACTCCAAAGATAGTAACTGGTTATTTATGAAGCTGTCAGCTTCATAGAATGAGTGAGTCTCTCCTCCAGCTATTGGGTAAAACACTGCAGGAAAGCTCATGCAATATTTTAGCCCATTTTGTTTTGCCAAAACAAAAGCAACCCTCTATTCGACAACCTCCCTTGTGAAGTCTGGAAGAAACATTATTTCAAAGTGGGAAATACCCTAGAGAAGCGTGTGGGTTCCCCCCTTGCCTTCCTACCATACTTACTTTAGTTTTAAATCTAAGGAATTTCATTGTCAGGTCTGTGGGTTTAGCCCGAGGGTGGGCCCCAGCATCCCACTTTTGGCTGCTCTCAGGAACTCTGCCAGAGGCAGAGGTTATTATTTCCTCAGTAGAGGGTCAAAGGCAGGAGGTAGCAGCAGCCCAAACAGAGAAATGCTTCAAGGTTCTAAAATTTAATTTGGTGTAAATTGACTGATGTGGAAAGCAGATCACACAGAATAAAAGGTTAGACTCTTAATAGTCCTTGAGGGAATCTGAACAAGAAAATCTCTGTAATTTACCTGCAGACATTTAATAGAAATACTTATTCGACCTGAGGACTTTTCATTTGATATAGAAAGAGGCACAACCAGTGTCTGGGAAGGAGGCATGTGATGTATAAGAAACAGACTGAACATCACTTGCACCCCACAGACACTGTGGCTACGTCTACACTGGCAAGTTAGTTCGAATTAAGGAAGCTTAATTCGAACTAACTTAAGCCTTGGCTATACTACGCTTTCATTAGTTCGAATTAAGGCCTTCTTTAATTCGAACTAATAAATTTGCTTCTACTTTTCGAACTAACGGTTAATTCGAACAAGTTAGTTTGAATTAACCCAATGTGGCCATGTTAGTTCAAACTAAGCGCTTAGTTCGAACTAACCACCACATTGACCTTAATGCAATTGACTAATTTGAACTAAGCAAGTGCCATGCATGGCATTTGCTTAGTTCGAACTAAAATTTGCTTGTTCCAATTGAGTTAATTCGAACTAACTAAAATTAGTTTGAATTAGTTAGTTCAAATTAAATAATTCGAACTAACTTTAGTAAGTGTAGTCATAGCCTGTGTGCGGTCTTCCTGTGCATATGGGGAGGCAGCAGGTGTTTGTTTTCCTTAAACTTTTCAAATTTTTCCTTTTAAAAAAAATGATTGCTGTTTAATAAACTGTATTTGTTTAGAACTATATGCAATGATCAAGGGGTCAGAGAAGGTCCACTGCAGAGAGTGTATCCCAGAGTGGGGAAATCCTAGCTCCTGTCTAAAGCAACCATGACAGATTGGGGGTAGAGTCCCCCAGGGATCCTGGGCCCAACCTTATTGGAATTACAAGGACTTTGCCACACAGAAGAGTTGGAAGCGAGTCTTTGAGGTCAGGCAGGAGTCTGAGTGAACAGAATGGGAGCAAGGACTCAGATCCTTTTGCTAGACAATCCCACTGGGGTAGTTTATGAGCTAGGAAAGTTCCCCACAACAGTGGGACCACTCCCCTGCTTAGACCTGCAGGGATCAGTTATTGGGAGACAGTGTAGGGAGCCTCCTCCATGTTCACTGTCATAGCCTTCCTCCCTCTCTCTCATGAAAGTGGGACTGCAGAAGGCTCTCTGAGATGCTGCAAAGAGTCCTCTGGCACTTTTAAAGACTAACACATTTATTTATCACATGAGATTTTGTGGGAGAAAATCCCACTTTGTTAGATGCTTTGAAGCGGGAAGTGGGATTTTCTCCCACAAAAACTCGTGTGAAAAATAAATGTGTCAGTCTTTAAAAGTGCCACAGGACTCCCTTTTTGTTTTGCTGAACTAGACTAACATTGCTACCCCTTTGGAACTTGAGATGCTGCAGGAGCCATTCAGTGGCAGGGTGACATCCCCGGGGCTCAGAGTTATTGTCCTCCTCCTCCTCACAGTCCTGGCCACTGGTCTCTGTTGTACTATCCGACCTCTGTGTTATCCAGCGCTCTTCCTTGTCAGCTCAGCATGAGATATGTGCTGCAGCAGCCAGGCATTGCATGTGTCATGCTGCAGGACAAGGAAAGGATTTGGATGAGGTCGAGGCTTGGATAATCAGGTTTTGGAGGAATTGGAGTACACTGTATTTTAATTTTGTCAGACTGCCAACAGTTACAGTAAGTTGCATTCAAGATACAAATAAATACATGTTACTGTCTAAATGAGAAATATGATTAGGTCCTACAGAAATTGCTAATGTTAGCATTTCCAAATATATTTTTAAAAGTTATAAATGTTTCCTTTCTGATAGCCTCAGAACTTGATGATTGGAAAAGCTTTATCTCTCAATCTTGTATAAAAGAATCTTATATAAAGATACCAGCTGTGCTGCTTTACATAATACAGTCCAGATCAAATTAAGTGAGAACTTTGGCAGAAATCTGTTTAGCTTTAGAACCCACTGATAATATTTAGCTGTTTGTTCAATGGGTTTAAAACAAAATTAGAAAAAGAAAAGAAAAAATGTTGATGTGTCAGTAGATTGAAAAACCCCAGAGGTTGTCACTGCAATATTGCAGTTATTGCCATGATCAAATTAACAGAATTTATGAAGTTTTTTATGTCAGATAACACTGTATGAAAGGCAGTTAACACTTTTTGCTTCATTATCAAGTCAAATGAGAAAGAATTAATGAGGAGAACTGAGAGATAATATTAAATTAATTCAGCATTTCTAGTCTGAATGGTTTATTGCAAAAGAGATATCTGTAAGTATCTAAGATGGCCTTGGAAAGCAGTGAGTATTTTTTTAAATTTTGGGACTGATTCCTAGCTAGTGTAAATTGGACGATTAACATCCTTAAAATCATTTTAGTTGGTTGTTCTGTATTAGAGAATAGCTTCAAACATTTAAAAAGACACTCCAAGTAAGCTATAATTACAATGGACTTTTTCAAATCATTGCCAACTGCTCACACAATCATAATTTACACTCACTCCATAATAGCTCTTAAACAATTGTCCAACTCTCATCCTGTATCTATCTGAGCCCACAACTGGCAGAGGAAAAAAGGGTGAACTTCATTATATGCTTGGAAGGTTACTAAATCTGGTCTGTGGCAGACCAAAAGGGCAAAGGGGCAATTCTTTTCAGAGCTGACAAAGAACACACTGCTGAGAGCTTCCTGTCTTCTAATCTGGGGGTAACCAAGCGACAGCGTGGTATGAAGAGAAAGAACAACTCTGAAGTAAATTGTTTGGGTACCAGAGAGGATTTGAAGGTCAAAAACATTTCTCCCTTTATCATGTTCATCATTCACAGCCCAGATCTTGTAAACTTTCATGTTAAAAGGCATAGAGAGGTCAGTTTCCCTAGATACAGTAGTCATACCATATTTAACCTTAATGCTGCAATAACATCCACTTCTCTTGCATTCCTGATCTATAGGTCTAGAATTCCTCCACCCTCCCTATTGTTGCTCTCCAAATCGCCCTTACTACAGAAGAGTCTCTATGGAGCTGACATCCATAGCTTATAGGAAATGCACACCTATGTAGGTAGCAAGTATGCTCGCCTTTATCTAGTACAGTAAAGCCACAAAGGTGGCCTTAGAAAAAGAGGATAAGATTTATTCCTCTTTTGGGCTTCAAAGCATTAGTCAACCAAAGTTTGACTAGTGTCTGTTAGCATTGCTAGCTAAGTACATAAATTCATAGTTATATAGGACCAGGTTCATATCCCAACAAAGTCACTTACACTTCAGCCTAAGGGAGATCAAATCCATAACCCTTTTTAAGTGCATATAAGTTAGCGTGGGCTTGGGTCTTGCAGATGTTAAAAACCCACACATTTAAACTGCTAAACCAATTTCCTTCAAACTTGGCTTAGTTTTCTGTTTAGTTCCCCTACATCACTGCGAGCTCTACAATACAAGCTGCATTTGAAGAAAACAACTTCCATTGTTTTAAAATTATGCTTGCATATGCTTCTGTGTTTAGCATCTTTGGTTACTGTTATTTATACTGGGTTCCTAAAGATAGACATCTAATTTAACATGATCTGATTTTTCAAAGGTGCTGAGCACTTATCATTTCCATTAGAGTCAGTGGGAGCTATGAGAGGCCAGCACACCTGAAAAAAAATCAACACACTATTTTGGTGAATAAAGATAGAGTAGGATGCCTAACATTAGGTACCCATGTGTGAAAATTTTGCTCCTAATGAACTTTTCATCTCTGCTCTATCATTCCATTCAGAACTTAAAACTTAGTTTTCCTCCCTGACAATTAAAGATAAATATTACCTTCTATATGTATTAGGGCCTTGTCCACATTGAAAATGCAATGTAGACACGCTCAATCAATCCTGGAAGTGCTCTCCCTTAGAAGTTGTAGCTCCACTCTTCCAGAAAGAATAATGCTGCGTTGAAGGGAGAGCACCTCCACTTGATGTAGACGACTGAAGATGGTACAGTAAGTGGGAGTAAGTAAGTCGATGGGTAGACTGCATATCTCCTATTGACTTAGCGTGGCAGTGTAGACCAGGTCTAGCTCTTATTCAGAAAACATATTACAGACCTGGCAGACCTTAGCCCAAATCTTGAAATGAACCCAAACCATACCAGGTTTTTGTGTTTTTTGTTTTGTTTTGTTTGCTTTTTTAAGTTTGGACATACCTTTTCTCCACTTCTCACGCCTATGTCTGCTACAGCATAACCCCGATTCTCTGATTCTGTGGCAAGGTTTGCAAGCCATCATCTTTAAATCGTATGGGATAAATTGCTTCTGAAGGGGAGAGATAAGGACAGGAAAAATATTCTTTCGTTAATATTTAATATGAAAAAAAATAT
Source organism: Pelusios castaneus (assembly GCA_007922175.1). NCBI lineage: Eukaryota > Metazoa > Chordata > Testudines > Pelomedusidae > Pelusios > Pelusios castaneus. Next base: position 13,718,025 of record ML685794.1, on the reverse strand, counting down.
ATTGAATTGATTGTGTATTTGAATATTACATGCATTTTAAATAGGAAAATATGACATAGCTCAGATATGCAAACAACTAGCAAATATAAGAGCACAAGTTATAAGATATTCTAGCAATATATTTTCAGAAGATAGAAAAAGGCTTGATTTAGGCAATAATCCATAGGCCTATTGTACTGTTTTCTCTTTTTGCACTGTTTGTCTGAAATGGTGGTTTCTGATATTCTGATTTTGTCATTTAACAGACAGTGCCTTCCTGAAAGTACACCACCAGTTAATGCTCAGCACTGATATGCATGACCCAAAGGTTTACCCTTCCCATGGCATTACTACCGTATTTCCCCAATGATAAGCCGCCCCACATTATAGGCCGCCCCATTCTATAAGCCGCAGAAAATGCTCATTTATGTTTTAAAACTCTAAGATAAGCCCCCCCCATTTTATTAGCCACGGTGTTACTGAATTTACCAATCTGAAGTAAAAGCATCTAAGTTGGCATGCCCCTGGAGGCCTTTGCATGTTTTTAGATAGGCCGCCCCATTTAAGCAAGCTGCACCCAATACGCAGGTTTGTAAAATTGATGTATAAGCCGCGGCCTGTCGTTGGGGAAATACGGTACTAAGGACTACATAAAAAGGTACCAAATACAAAAGAACCAAGGAAAAACCCAACGAGTCTCACTATCTGCAGTAGCCTGATGCAAAATGACCACCTTAGCGGTATAGAGTTTCTTTGCAAAATTTAAAAGGCAAACTATCAGTAAAGCATGCTAGGGAAGTTTCTTGTAACGTGAACCCAGTCTAAGGAGTTCTGTGGTGAATGGACAGTCACAGATGATAAAAGTCATCCTTGTGCAGAGGATTAGCATTCCCTGTACTGAAGATGAGAGTGAGATTAAGTGATTCATAGGCCTTGTTCTGGTCCTCTGTATAATGGGTGGATTCAACTCAGAGGAAGTAATATCTCAGGGGTGGATGAATGCTTTCTGAAAGCTAGAGATTTGAGTGGAAGGCACCTTAGGTATTATAAAGCTGTAGCCTACTGCATTAGAAATACTTACACATCATTTTGTTACACAATGGATATGACTGTGTCATAAAGCTCTACAAATTCATGGACATCTGCTACATTATGTGCTTAAAATTTACCACCACTCTATACAGAGACCTAGCAAGGACAAAGACACATTTTGATCCATTTTAAATGAGTCTGTTTGGGGCACTTACATTTTTATCCTCATTGTGAAAACCATTTCACTACCACTGTCCTTCCATTTCCTTTATTGTACCAAATAAAGTCGGAGCAAACTGAAGACTAAATGCAAGAAAGTCTATTCCTCACCACATGTGGCTTATATCCTACCTATATGACATTCATAGGCTATGCCTATACTTAGACCTAGGAGTAAGATTCCCAGTACTCAGAGCGGTTTGCCAGAGCTGCTGCTCACTGTTGCTCAAGCTATCATGGTGATATTCCTATTTGCAGCATACTAGTTTAATGTCTATGCGACCTGGAACTCAGACCCTTACCTCCAAGAGTAGATGTAGCAAGGGACTGAAGAGCGACATTCAACAATGCTTTCCCTTGAATAGAGGAGTTCCAAAGGAGTAGCGTTGTTAGTCTAGTCCAGCAAAACAAACAATCAGTCCTGTAGCACTTTTAAAGACTAACAAATTTATTTATTGCATGAGCTTTCGAGAGAGAAAATTTGACTTTGTTAGATGCTTTGAAGATGGGGAACTTATAGGTGGTTATTTATTTGGACAATTTACATTTTTTTTCTCTCCCTTTCCCCCTTATCAATGCATCTTTAAGTATGAACACTCAGACATCACAAAATTCCAGATATTATTGGATGTAGGTACTGGAAAGGTCACAAGGATTTGAACTTGCTTCTCAGATGATAGGGCCCAGGTTACTGAATTGGATCAAGCATTCACTCAGTTGCACTAAATGTTGTATACATTTAATGGCTAGCATCAGTAACAGGATCCTTAAAATGAGATCTTAACTTGGAACATAGAGCCTTTTAAGAAAGGACATTTTAAAATGTCTATTCTTGCTTTAGGGCTGTGAATTAACACTGAACAATTCCCATATTAACATGCAGTACCTGCTTTACTCCCCTTTAGCCTAACAGATGCACAAATATAATGCTAATCATGCTAAATTGCATCAGATAGCATAGGTCAAATTAGTTTTTCAGGTCTCCGTAGGATAAAGCTTTACTTATTAATTCATTGAGCTATCCAAGTCCCTACCCTTCCTGGCCCTCTATAAGGCAGGGGCTCTTGGAAGGCTAATCTGACAGGAGGACCTGACCCAAAGTACATATGGAACACAAAGACCCCCTAGGATCAGATGATGAAAAGCTGGTGGAGCTCTATCTAGGCATCTGCAACAGCCATGGCTCCACCCCCAATATTCCACAAGCTGTAGTAGGATAGATAACACAGTTTCCTCGCTCCATTACCTTGCCCACTGAAGCTACACAATGCATCGTAACCTCCACAATGAAAAGATTGGTTATATCCCAAGCCATGATGGGGAGCAATCCTCCAGTACACATCATTAACACCCCAACTTGTCATCCCACATCCGTATTTTCTTGGAGATGAAGTTGAACGTTGTGGGTGCAGAGGAGCCAGTTATCTGGTTAGGTTTGAAAGAATTTGCTTCTAATAAATCCACAAGGATGAAGCTCTCTGTCTTAAAACTCCTGGTTGTTGGCTCAGCACTGGAATTTTCCTGTTAATAGTTTTAGTGTTTTAAACATCCTTACCTTAATCAGTAGATCAGTTGCAGAGTTCATCCATACACAGAAACTTGTGGGATGGCATAAATAAAAAGTTCTTCCACCGATTCTAATGGCGTAGATCAATATGCCTCTTGATTTCAATCACTGTGTCATTTCCATTGCAAGCCATTTATTTAATTTCTTGACATTGTGCCTATGCAAAAGGACTCTCTAAACGCAAAGCATGTAAATCAACAAAAGTCAAGATGAGCAGTTGTGATTTAATATTGTCATGAAGATACATTGGATAAGCCAAAGTAATCAAATTTAATACACTTCTGCTCGCTCTTTGAACTTGCAACCAAATTTTTACTTACTTCAGAATAATGGAGTAAATAACTCTGGAAATAGTTTTAGTTTCTCACTAACAATGACTCAAAGAGCCAGACTCTCAGCTGGGGTAAACTGTTGTAGTTCAATCAAAATCAATTAATACCAGCTAAAGAGCTGGTCCAAAGTTTTCAGGATGTTATATATTTATTCACATAATATCATTGGTTTTTCATTTTAAAACTGCTAGTGTTCACCTCTGATAAGAGCAGGCCACGTATTTTCAGAGGCTTTTTTTTTTTTTAAGATAAAATTTATCTTTCCAGTCTATCCTTTGAAAGGCAGATCTTGGACCCTGATGCATTTGCACAGGCCTCAGTGTTAACTCAGCCTGAGGTAGTCTCTGTGAACAACAAACAAAGCAGCAGTTCACAGTCAAAATACAGCAGTGAGAGGTTTAAAATAAATTTTTAAAAGGTTAACAGAATGCTCTTGACAGAATTGTTCTGGGCTGCATTTAAAGACTGTACCACAGCTGTTTGCTAACAGATTCCTCCATCAAACAGAAAGGAATTTGCAGACCCAGTCACAGTTAAAATGCATAGAATTCAGAAAATATAAACTCCCAGCTCTGCCAAAATAGCATATATTTTTCTGCTGAATTTTTTTTTACTAGCAAGCCCAACCAAAACTACAGTGGGTTGGTTATTATTTTGTAGCTTTTTAAGAGTTAGTGTACAACTAACCACACTTTGGGTTATTGAAACCAGAAGAGTTGAAAAAATATAATGTACTTGCTGTTACTTTCACTGTGTTTTTCATTTCTTTTGCACTTTGCATTCAGCATTAGACTACGAATCAGAAGACCTGAATTGTATTTCTGCTGATTTGCTATTTTACCTTGGGCAGGTTACCTCACTTATCTGTACCTGTTGTCCCATCCATCCTGTCCGTCTCTTTTATATATAGTAGGGATTATTTCTCCTTATGTATTTGTACAGTGTTCAACACAACAGGGCTATAAACTGTTAGGACCTTTAAACACTGCTTTAATATGAAATAACAAGGTCTCAACCTCAGGAATCCTAAGGCTTCAAAAGTGTTTTGCGATGCAGATACCAGACTGGCTATATGGACCATGCAACAAAAGTTGATTCTCCTTCTAGTTTTTATGGAGTGAGTAGGTATACTTCAAAAATCTTGCATGGGTTTGAGGATGTAGGAGGTATTAAATTATTTGAGGTGACTAATATTTAAACATATTATATCTGCATATAGGTTTAAGAATTTTGAAATAAACAAAAATATTAGTTTCTAATATTGTCCTCATTTCCTATGGGATTAACTCTCTGCTTGAATTCAAAGTGGAAGCCTGAAACCATCAGCACTGCAGACAGAACTTCCCCTTGTCTTAGAATCATAGAAGATTAGGGATGGAAGGGACCAGGAGGTCATCTAGTCCAACCCTCTGCCCACAGCAGGACCAAGCCCACTGAATCCTCCCAGCCAAGGCTTTATTTTCTCTTGTTATAAACTAAACCTCTTTGATTGCTCTATGTAGGAATTATTATTAATACAGGACACTACCACAGCACCATTTTAATCATACATTCCTTTATTAAATCCAATAGGTTAAATGCCGTTTTCTAAAGTTGCTTAAAACGTGCCTTAAATGCCTAAGAAATCGTCACACCCATACAGTAATCTGCAGCTATAAGCATTGACAAAGTTCTTGCACCATGACTAGCCCTGGGATGCTCAAACCCATGTTGGTTGGCTCCAACTGGATAGACATATAGTAGCAAAACCCTTTAAGAGTTTACCCTTTTAAAATACCTTACCTTTAAAAATACCTATCTGATTATATTCACTGATTCTTGAATTCAGTTCTTTACTAACCCAGTTTAAAACCATCCTTGATAACTGGGAATTTTTCTTCAGAGACCTTCCTATACTCTCAGCTATACTCTAGGTCCAGTGTTTCTAATTAAACACAGTATCTTTCAAGACCTTCCAACAATTGTTAAGAGCCAGCACTTCATACAAACTCAAAGCATATATATTCTTTAGCCAAGCTAATTTAACTTTTTATATACCTATCTAATTCTACATCCCCACTCAGCACTGTTTATATTTTCAATAAACTTTCCAATCATGAGAGGCTCTGAGGTCTATTAGGATGAAAAGAAGGGCTGGAAGGGCAAGAAGGGGAAAAATCCTGGCTCCACTTAGTCAATGGCCAAACTCTAATTGATTTTAATGGTGTCAGGATTTCATTCAGAATCTTCTGAACTCTGCTTCCAACTCATTATGTGGACTTGGGCATATCTTTTAAACTTGTTGCTATGGTTTCATTGTCTGTGAAATGGGATTAATAATACTCAAACTACATTGTGAAAAATAGATAATGTGCACACAATGCTCTGAACTTCTCACATGTTTTATAAATGTTTAATATTATTCATTTGGCAAGAACCTTTCTTTTCTTAGGGGATTGTTTTTGCAGATCATATGACCCAAGGCTTTGATTTTTCTTCTTTTTTTTTTTTATTTCCATCATGAAAGCATCTTCCAGCTGAAGCTGGAACTAAACATAGCTGCTAGCACTGTTCAAATCACTCTGTCAGAGTCAGAGGTAGCTACGTTTATTTGATCATGCAGCCAATATTACAGGATGTCATGGTAAACTGAATAGGGGGTTAGACATGCTGATTGAATGGGTATGATCTCTTAGTGGTGGTACATCAGAAAGCCTGCATCACTCATGTGCCAACTCATCAGAGGGAAACTATGGTGGATTACAGTACGGAGGCACTCCATGTCACAGAAAATGTGACTCTTCCCTCCCTCTTAAAAACTAATGTCTGAAGTAGGATAGTCATTTTTATTAGAAACTCTGTAACAGACAGATTTCCAGTACTTACATTTAATTGAGTTTCAAGGTGATGATGCTTGGCAGTGCTTAAATGCATTTTCATAGAATCTTAGAACTGCAGGATGAGAAGGGACCCCGAGGGACTTTCTAGCCCAGTCCCCTGCACTGAGAAAAGGACAAAGTATTATCTAGACAAACCTGCCCTTAAAAATCTCCAGTGATGGAGATTACATAATCTCCCTAGGCAATTTATTCCAGTGTTTAACTACCCTGACAGGAAGTTTTTCCTGATGTCCAAACTAAACCACCCTTAATGACATTTATGCCCATTCCCTTTTGTCTGATCCTCTGATCTTAATCAGAACAATTTTTTCTCACTTCTCAAAAACCTTTTAGGTACTTCAGAATTGTTATCATGTCCGTCTCCTCCCCTCCTTGGTCTCCCCCAGACTAAACAGACCCAATTTTTTCAATCTTTCCACATAGGTCATGTTTTCTAGGTCTTTCATAATTTGTGCTGCTCTTTTCTGGAATTTCTCTAATTTGTCCACATCTTTTGTGAAATATGGTGCCCAGACTGGACACAATATTCCAGTTGAGGCCTAATCAGCGTGGAGTAGAGTGATAGAATTACTTCTTGTGTCTTGCTTACAAGGCTCCTAATACAAAATCATATCATTCTGGGAAGTAACAGTGAGCTACACTTTCCATTCCCATGCTAATTCTACTGATCTTTATTTGTGGAAATGTTATTGTCATTTATAGTAGCTTCCTTTGATCTGCTTCTAAAATGAGGCCATACAAATTGGTTGCTTTAAACTAGATTTACACTACTAACTTTACTGAGTTACTCCCAACTTACTTGGATATATGAGAGGTGAATCAGGGCCTGTGCAAGAGAGTCTGTAAAACTTCACATAAAATGAAATTCATGTGAAAGCCTGAAAATACTTGATATTTTATGAAATTTCTCAGGATGAAAGGATCCTCTTGGCAACATCCCCTAGACCCTATAGACTTGTCTCTGAGGTCTGAAATGTTTTTCTGGGACAGCAGTAGTGTTTAATTAGCAATATCAATTTACAGTGTCCCCCGTAAAAGCCTTCTAAGTGCTGGTGTATGCAGGGAAGAGGTATTTCTACAATGTCCTATAACTTATCACCCACTGGTGGTGCTGCTACAATATATTTTATTTAAAATAAAACTAGTCTGCAGCCTGCAGCTATGCAGTTCAAAAGCCAAGACTATTTTGGATTCCATAATTTGTTTTGTTAAGATTTTGTAAAGCAATGACAAAAAGTCTTGTAATTTTAAAACATCTAAGTCAGGGGTTCTCAACCCCTGGCCCTGCTTTTTAAAATGGCCCGTGGTGCCCGGGCCGCTAGCTGGGAGCCCTACTGTGGCCACCTGCTTCCTCTCCGGTCCCAGCCAGGGCTCCAGGGACAGTGGGCGGGGCTGTGGGCCAGCATAGCTGGGGAGGATGTGGGGGGGGGGGGGGGGGCACAGCTGGAGAGGGAGGGGCAGGCCAGCATGGCTGTGGGGCATGCTGGCTGCTGGAGGTGGCTGAAGGGAGCGCAGCTTGACCAGGGGCCATGGGCTGGCATGGCTGTGGCAGGGGAATGGGAGCGTGGGCCCACTGTTGCTAGGACCTGGCCCTGTTCATGGGCTTCCAGTGCCCCCATCCCCTTAAAAAAAAAAAAAAAAACTCTCAACTTTTTTCAAAAATTTTAAAAAATCATTTTGGCTCGAGAGTCATAAATATAATTTTTACAACCCCGAATAGCCACTAGTCTAATTAAAATTTTATTTAAATTTAATTAATTAAGTTTAATTAAAAATTAATTTGAATTTAATTAATTTAATTTTGATGTACATTTGATTAAATAGACTGGTGGCCCCTCAGGGTTCTAAAAATCATATTTGTGGTCCTCGAACCAAAAGGGTTGGGAACCACTGAAGTAAGCTATAAATATACAAAGGTAAAAGGAAAGTTAATTTCTCATTCTTTTCGTTCTCTTAAAATCTAAGTGTCAAATTCTGTCCTGATTTGCTACTCTATATAGCCTACTTAAAGCAATAGTTTTGTTTCCCATGTCAGTTCACAACACAATATTTGGCTTTCAAAGGATACTTTACAGGTGACCAGCCTTGAATAGAGCTAACCAAAAAAGAACCACAAAAAAACCCCAAATCCAAAACCAAACAAAACCCCTAATTTTTTTGGTAAGAAATTGTGTTTTTCATTGAAACTGTTACTTTCCATGACTAAAACTCAATTTCAGTATGATTTTTTTATTTGGATTTTTCTGAAGGGTTATTTCAAACCAGAATTATTTGTTTTGTTTCAAATTGTTGCTTTACATTGAAATGTCAATTCAAAACAAAATATTTAGCTTCAAATCAACATTCCCAAACATCACGTTTTGGTCAAATTGATGCAGGACCAAAATATTGCTCTTCCCCAGATATAAGTACTTTGCTTTTGTCATTATTTGGGAAGAAAACAAATGTTGAAATACCAGAATTTCCTAATGGATAGAAATTCCATTTTCCAACTAATGCTCATCATGGACAACATTGTGATATTTCCCTCCTAGAATCTGGTCTGGTGTGTCACTGTGTCTCCCTGATCACCGACTCCTAGACCCCAACCTACTCCTATTTGCTAGGTGGTCCCCCATTCCCGGGTCAGTCCACACCAACCTCCTACATGTAATTGGTCCCAGGCAGTGGAAATACACCCACTAGCCACTTGGGGGATGGGGGGTATTCCCCCAGCAAGCACCTTCAGCCTCTAAATGCCACATCAGGAACTTCCATCCTGCAGATATCAAGCCCTTCCCGGATTAATGTAGGCTCATCTACTCCAGTTCACCAGTTTAACAAAGAAACTGAAATGCAAACAACTTTTGCTCCATCACACTCTTCAAAACCCAAGCTTTAGATAAAACAAACAGTAGTTTATTGATTATTTTAATTGAGTATATAGCAAATCAATGCACAATTAATCAATCAAGCAGTCAGGAGTTTACTACTACCAAATAAAAGCTAAGACACATTCTAATCTAAAATGTACTGTTGTAGTCCATTACAAACTTACTCACATGACTAGCTGATGATGGTTTTGAAGCCAGTCTCTGCCCTTCTCTGGGCAGGCCTCCTTGCTTGTAAGGAGACATTTTTCGAGATTGAGTTTCTGTGGCAAGAAACCTCTAAAAGTTCAAAGTGTGACTATTTCTCCTCCTCCTTGAGATCAGGTGATTCCCTTGGATCAGAAAGGGCCAATTTTCTCTTCCCTACTCAGGCCAAGGTCCTAGAGACATTTAGCGAGACGACCATTGTCATTTGTATTTTCTCTGGATGTGCGCTTGCAGCCCTGACTGTTTCCATGCTGTAGTGAGACAGTTCTGATTGTCTCCCCACTCCCCAAGCCATGTGAAATCCATGAGTACATGTCTGACATCTGTATTCCTACATGATGCTGCAGGAAACGTGCTTCCATAACAATAATGTAGACTATGTCATGAGCATTCAAAAGGAAACTGCTTGAATAGCATATTTGGCAGCAAACCATACAATTACATTACAAAGGTGAACAGAAAAGTTACACAGATCATACTGGGGGGAGGGACAGGGGAGTGGAATGGGACTGTGCATCCTATGACAAACATATGTGATAAATATATTGCAGTGTTATGTACTCAGTGCTGAGAATTGAACACAATTTTCATCGTTCATACTCATATGCTCGATCCAGCTGATTATGTTAGTATTGGAACCAATTCTTTTGCATATAGAAGGCTGTGAGTTACCTGTAATTTACCTTCCTAAGTTTTATTTACAAGGAACAAGCCACAAGACAATATTGAAATTGTGAGGTTTCTGTCTATGGTCTCTATCAAAAAATGAAGCAAAAATGTCCTAACAAATTAGGTATTAAATCATGAACCAACACTGGTACAGAGGCATTTAAAACTCTCAGTCAATGCTACAATGAACTCTGCTCACAGAAATCACCTCACTTATCCAGTATCATGCGCTACACGGGCCAAAACAAGGAAGTGCACTCCCGATACAAATGTGAAACTTTAAACAATATAAATTCCTTAACTATAGCTATAAAGAGTGTCTGTATTGCCCTGCACACATATCTGCATTAATATTAAAACTGACTGGTGAGATGTAATCCCATTTGTGGAGGATCTTAATATTTTAAAATTTTGTTTAATTATAATTAGAAATAAAAGGCAAACATTTCAAAATTCCCCAGCAAAGAGGAATGTGGAAGCCCTGGGGACCCTAGCCCCAGGCAATCCCTGTAAAGGGTAGTCTTGAAACTGAGGAAGGTTTCAAGGCTGGCCTCTCCAGCCCCTGCCAAGTGGATATCTGTGGAGACAGGCAGTTAAACTAGCAGGAAACCTGGCAGATTTCTCATGAAGCAGTACCTGGGTTCCACTGGAACACAGGCAAAATCAAATCACTCCTGCAAAACATTTTAATTTAGCTTATTTGGCACAGTCTGATGAAGCACTGCTTCATTTGACTTATTCTGAACAATTCTAATTAGTATTTAAGCAGTACTAAATCTTCAAAATATTCCTTCAAATAGATCTGCAGTAGCATTTCTACACTAAAACTGAATTTATTTAGATTTCAAGAAGCACATAAAAAAAAAAAGGAGGCTTATACAGGGCGCTGGGTGTTCTTACCGTCAGTTTAAAGTACACTACAGACTCACTACAGATTCAAAACAGCATATCCTCAAACCAGTATCATCCATGTTGAAAAACACAACAACAAAAAAGTCTAAATCTCCCTGTTTTCAAAGACTCAAAAATAACTTGCTTCCAGTCATCTTAGGCATTGCTAAAGCCCTCCTCAAAAAGCATGGCCGGGAGCTATACATATTCCGGCTTATTTAGACCATGTTAGGAAATGAGTTTCAAAGCCAAAGAGTTATCATGGAGTACACAATCTCATTTTATAGGTTTATTTTTCCATGTAATCTCTGGGGACATGCACTTTTTTCAGGTGGATGTTAGTTTTGCTTTTTAAAAAAATGCATTTCAGTGGGGGGTGTATCCACATGACATTAATCATAAGGATCCACCTGCAGTCTTACTAAATTCTTTGTCTTCTGTTGTTCTGTCTGACAACTTAAACATTATTAACTAAACAGTTCAAAGGACTGACTTTGCCAAAGACCAACAAGTCAGCCTAATTCCAGTATCTCTCATAAACCAATTTTACGCCCATAGAAATGTATAGGCTTCAGTGGAGTAATTTGTGATTTAGGCAATGTAATCTTAGATCAGCATTTGACCCCAGGAGGCTATGCAGACAAAATATTTCTTGCTATCATCTTTGCCATACAGTGATAGATGAATACCAGTACCTAATTTGTGTCAGGACTTGCCAGGCCTAAGCCTAGGCACCCGTAGGGTTGGTAGTTCATGGTCCCCAGCATCTATGGGCTTCCCGCCTCAGTTATGAAAATTAAAAAAAAAGCTCGAGTCCCAGCACCTAATTATGTGAGTCCCAGCATCTCTCAATTTACAAATTAAGAGCTGATGAAGACAATGTGGTAATTACACAGAACCCTAATCATACAGAGATGGGGATGGGGGGAGAATCAGCTGAATGGGATATTCTTACACTTTGTGTTACAGAGATGAGTTCTTCTGCAAAACCATTTTATGCATCTTTGGTGCAGGGGAAAGGACCCAGAGGAACAGTTGCACAGATCCATTTTTTCATTAGAGATGATCAAAATGCATTATTTTTCTTGGAAAATTAAAAAAAAATCTAGGGTTTTGTTTATTTGTGTTTAATTTCCCACAACATTTTTTTCCCCACACAGAGAACTTATTTTGGTTTAAAAAACATTTTTCATGGGAAAAGAGTTTAGATGAAAAAATGTCAACCTGTTCTAACGTTGTTCCTTCCAGGCAATCCCAGAAGTGTATAGTTAACACAATTTAATATAACATTAACTTTTCTCTTGTACCTGCAATCCCACCACAGAGGCCACAGACAATGGTGATATGCTTACCAAGCCAGCCTTGCTGTAATTTCTGTTTGAGATCCTAAGAAACAGTCATTGAGGCTGGAACAGAACCAAGAGAGGATGGCATCATGAAACAAAGGAAGTACAGTATTTTATAAACGACAATAGGAGTCATGTTTTCAAAAGCAACACAGAGGGCAGGGAGGAGGAATGTGGACTAGAGACCCTGAGATTTGATCACAAGAAAGTTGTGAGCATAGAGGGAGAAAATCTTTTGTGTAGATGTATGGATAATTATCAGAACTGATCGGTGATTCTTGTAGATCACCTATCATGTCTGCGTTAAGTTCTTTGACTCTGATGAAGAACCATGGACCCCCTACTGAGACACACTACTCCTTTACCAAGTCCATCATGGTAACATCTAACCCAGCTGAAAACAATCCTGTAGCGGAAGGCAGCATCTCCAATTCCTCCTTGTTATAACTGCCAAGGCAGGAGCTGGCCACATGTAAATATATTAGAGTGGCCCAAATACTGCAAAGCCCTGTTTACAAACATCCCACCATATTCTGACTTGAGGTATAATTTTTTCTTTGTTCAGGGCCCTTTGTGTTTTGATTGCTATAAACATTTCTGTAGTTGTGCAGGGAGCACAGTGTATAATATTAATAACAATTTTCTCATTATTCTCCTTACCTGTTTGTTTTATCCAATTCTTCTGTCTCTCATCACACACTTAGACTGTATGTTTTGGGGGACAAAGACTGCTTTTTTTTTTCCATTGTGTTTGTACAGTACCTGGCACTAATACTGCCCTGATAGCAGGTGTCTGGCATAAATGGGTCCCCTAGCTGTACTATAGTACAGATAAAAAATCATCTTTGTATTCATGAATGTTAGGGGAATAGCTGTTCATATGCATACTTGTATATGTAAGCAAACAAGGGTACTAATATGCTAATAAAATGTATCAGCTATTCATTATTCACTGTGTATTATTCTCCGTGCATTATCTTCTTTTTGAAAGGCTTCAGTCATTTAGTCAGGAAGCAGGAGAATATCATATCTCGTCAGTGACCAATTATACTGCATACAATAATGAATAGCAAATAATCAAACTGAGCAGTTCATGAACTAAAAGGCTGAAAATTGCTTATTCAAAATATCCTGCAGATAGTTAACAATAATTAATACACTTGAAGAACTCAGGATCGCTTCATAACCAATTTGTGAACAGAAAAAAAAAGCATAATTTCATATGATTTTTTTCTTTAGTAATGAATACATAGATCGAATCAAATATTTTCATGTCTGGGATACTTATTTACATGTGTTAATATTTAATTCACATGCAAAGTCTGTGCAGCTCGTATGACATGTTATGTTTTATGCACAACGGTGCCAATTTTAATTATTTTTGGAGCACATATCTAAAACATATAAGAACCACATTCAGATCATGAGATGCATATAAAGACCAAAGTGAACCACATCATTTTTACCTATATTCTAGATAATGAGAAGATGTTTTTTAGTTTTTGCTTTGCCAAAGAAAATACATTTAACTCCTAATACTAAAAACACATGCAAATATACTTACATTTATTCATGTGAGCAAATCTAAGTCCTTTCATAAGAGTTTGCAGGACCAGGCCCTTAAGTTTTTTCTCTAAGCCCACAGAACTGCTCACTTCAGAAGTACATGTGAAGAAAAACCAAAACAGAATAGCTCAAGTCAGTTTAAAGTCAGAGAAGCATGCACATCACACACCAGGCATATAACAGTACTGGTGATAAACAGTAATGCATTAAAAAAGTGTACAAGAAAAACACTGGAGAAAAGACGTTCAAATTAATAAATAGTCTAGCAATACTTATCTTGATCACAGAATCTGAATTTTTTAATTTCAATTCTCTAAAATTGTTTACTGGATTGTTGCTTCACTAGAGCTGCAAGATGCAGTGTGGACTGACATATCTGCAACAGAAGGCTCTGGTATAGAAGAAAGTTCTCTGCCAAATGACAGCACTTATATTCACGATAATGAGGATAGCATGAGGCTGAGCAAAACTTCTTTTATACCATTTTTCTCCTCCCCCACTCACAACAGGCTCCAAAATCTTTTCATATAGTGGTTTTAGTAATCGTTTCCAGAACAAAGCTATAAAGGAATGAACTTTTAAAAAATGTGTTATTGTAATGTAATACTAAAGGCAATTCATTGAAAAAACCTGAAAATCTTTTGAGGGAAAGAGGATCTGAAGTAGTTTTGAGGTTTAAATTAAAGGTCAGAGTACTCTAAACCAGAGGTGACATCGTAAACAACCAACAGACAAGGCAATATGCCACATTTATTATGAGAAAAACACAATTATGTTACTAGCTAATATCTAGTAGCTGTACACACACACACCAGATGTTCTGTTGTTGGTCATGCATAGTTACCAGTCCTGATTGTTGCTTGTGATTGTAGCTTGAATTTGTGGCTGGTGTTTGCAGTTCATGGCAGCTACCTGGCCAGGGAAGCCATGCAGGAGGAAGAGTGGGGACTCTGTCAAGCACACAGCTGTGTACTGACACTCTTGGATGCTGAGCAGAACCATCCTTACCAAAGCTATGCAGTCTGTCTAACCCATCTTTTATATCTTTAGTCTATGGATCTTGTTGGGTCCACACTGCCTCAAGATATTGTATGACCATGAGTCATCAGTTAATGGCGGATGTGACTTTGATCTTGTTCTTGATGGGGCATTTTGTCCCTTTGGATTCTTCTTGCTTTGGTAGGGTTTGATTGCATTGTTCTTCAGCCATTAAGGTGGTGCTGGCAGTATGTGATCAGGACAGGCTGGGGGACATTGGTCCCATCAAACAGACACCCTTCATTCACACATCCAAACTAAGTTCACATATCTAAATAAAGTTTCAACAAAACATAGGCTGGACAATACAAAATGAAATGAACAATTCAAAATGGAAGTTTAGTTATAATATGGAGTTACATCAGATTTTGGTTATGATGTGAAAGAACAAGTGAGTGAACGAGCATGGTATTTTTCTCAATGAATAACTGGCATTATTCCAGATAGAAATTCTTATTGGAAGCAATTCTATGATATAAATTCATCTTTAGCGCTAAACCCCAAGATCCATAACCACTAACTACTTGGAAAGCACAGCTGTACATTCAGATCCCAGCTTTGCAACTTAAGTCCTTGGTCACGATGTCAGGCAAAGATCAGCCCCATACTTCAATGACAGTTGATAAGATAAAGTCATACCAAATGGATTCCCCAAATGCTCCAAGATACCTTGCAGATGGTCATTACCCTCTCAAATTCAAAGGAGTGAAATGCTGCAAAGAGCCCACACCCTAAGAAGCTGGAACTTCAGCACAAGTTGGAAATGATCACCAGTTTCCCAACCAGCAGAGGATGTCTTTTTAAGATGAGAGCATTCACTTTCCTCATTGCCATGGTCATCCAGCTTTCTGCCTGGAGCACAGCCAGAAAAAATGTCATGTAACATTTACCCTGAAAATGTCAGCACCTAGAAAGTGTAAGCTCTCTTGCCAACTGAACTGAGGGACTGAAGTCCTGTCCAATGGACTCTTCTTTAGCTATATTGTGATGAAGACATGACATCACATCACAGTTCTTTAAATCTGAATATTTGTAAATAGCAAATTTGTAATTAGTTCAGATCTACTTTGAGCCAGTGCATGACTTTTAACTTTCATTCTACTTTCAATTTCTTTGCATCGTGTTCTATGCAGATTTCATACTCCCTTTGGTGCAAAGCAGGATGTACTTGTCATCATTGTCCATTTTTCAGGGGATGGAGGGAGGAAGGGAGGAGTCAATAGTGCTGTTATTGGGCACTGCTGAAGTAAAGGGAACAGATATGCCACTGTGCTACAATCTCTTTGTAAGTGAATGGGGAAAATTCCCAATCTGTTTTGTGTCTTTTGAATTATTCATGTCACTAAGTCAACTTGTGTTTTTGAGTCCCAACCTGAAACTTCATTTACTTTTCCTTCTTATTTTTGTTTGCCAGTTACACAGTAAACCCAGAGGTCTACATATTTTAACTTGATATTTTTTTTGTTTTGTCCCCCAGATTGCTTTAAACCTTCTAGATAAGAAGACAATGTATTCAAATGTTCTGTTGGTTTTTTTTTAATAGAAGCTGTAGCAGGTTAGACTCCAAGGTAAAAATATTAAAGAAGAAAACAAGTCTCTTTGTGGGGTTGATCTCCAATATGTTGCATGTATATTTATTTTCTATTGTCTTCAGTGTACTTCGAGAATGATTACATTGATATTTCAGGTTACCTCAGGGTCCATAGACAGGAAGCCAGTAAGATTTGAAGTCATGACTGGAAAGTGTAATTCACTTTTTTTGCAATTTTGGAATTTTGCAATTTCTTTCATGATACCAGAATTGGAACTGCCTGCAGTGAAATATGTACATGTCAGGAGAATGGGCACTTCTTCTTGTCTTTAGAAACATTGTGTTTTAATTCTCTCTCTTTGATAAACACCATTGCTAATTCAAACACAGATACAGACACGCCCCCACACACAATTTTGTAGACACAACAAATACACTTTACTGGTAGTCACAGGTCCTTTTTCCTTATCAATCATAAATATTCAGATATTTTGTAAAATTTTGTGAAAAAATGCATTCATGCACACACATACACACAGAGAACCAGAAAAATCTTTGCATATAAATAATTGCAAGAATAGACATACTAGAACTTCTGCTGCTGCCATGCTCTGGGTGGGAAGGGTAAGTGAAAGGCAGGGGGTGACATTCTCGGGGAGGTGCAGGAGGAAAATTGAACATATGTGCAGCAACAATAAACTGATGGAGAAATTGAACATTGCAATCAGCATCACAACCAGGAGAGGCAGCATGGTTGTCCTAACCTGGAAACACTTACAGGTCAGGGATGGACTGGTTAGCTAGCTGTGTGTCTAAAGAGTGACCAGACAGCAAGGAGCAGAAAGACTCACCTTTAGAAGAAAGTGTTGACACTCTTTGTTGCCATCAAGAAAGCCGAGTCCAGCTATGTATGCTGTTTTTCAGTTAGATGGGATTACCTTCCAATGCACATAAGCCAGATGGAGCCCACTGTTGACTGCACTAAAAAGGGTTATAGCAAGCAACAGCATGTTGTTAGCTTTAAGCTTGTGCTTAAATTCCTTGACTTCAATGGGAATTAAGTATGTGATTAAATGTTCTTAATCTGGGCATAGTTGGGGTGGGGGTAAGTATAGTGGATAAGGACCTACAGACTGCCGTTAATGCTAGGTTGACTGAATAAGCCCATTTGTTACTTCTGCATGGTTCTTGTGATGGCAAGAGAATGGGAACATTGATTGCTGTGAAAGATGCCTCATGAAAGCAAGCATCTGTCCACAGAGAATAAGAAGGTTCTAGAGGAGTGTAAGATGCTATGTACAAGTTGGCACTTGTATAAAGAGCAGGTTTTATGTTGTGGCTGCCTTAGTGCTGGTTTTTGTTCTGTATGAGATGGGGAAAACCTTTCCTCTAAACGGGGGTGTCTTTACAGGGATCAGAAGGTAAGGGCTGGAGTATATCCTGGACCCTGTCAAAAAAGGGAGAACATATGCTTTGATCCAGTCATTTCATTTATCTTCTTTGAAAGGAGGGAATGTCACATAGGCTGCATCTACACTGGTAAATTAAGTCGACTTAAGCTTGCTTAAGTCGACTTAATTTACCCTGCATCTACACTACAGTTTTCTTAAGTCAACTTACGCAAGCTGCTTAAGTCAACTTAAGGAAAATAAAGTCGACTTAATTAAAATTAAGTCGACTTTATTAAACTACCTTCCTAGTAGACCTAAGGCTTAAGTTGACTCCCTAGAGTCGACTTAAGCCAGTGTAGACATGGGGTAGCCCTAAGTCAACTTAGGGCTACCCCAGGGCTACACTAATGCCCTCCGTGCCGGGGGGGGCACAGGGGGAGCCTGGCATGCACCCCCACAGGGCAGGGCAGCGCCCAGCCCACCCTGCCCCTATGCCCTGCCAGGGTCCCTGACCCCCTTTGCCGCATTGTACCTATGTACAATGGGGCAAAGGCTGAGCCCCCTGGCATTGGGAAAGGGGTGCCCCTCCCTGCCCCCGTGGACCTGCCCTAGGTCCCCTGAGCCCCACAAAGTCGACCTAGAGCATCCAGTCGACTTTAATTTTCAGTGTGGACACACTAAATCGACTTAAATACACAAGTGTAGACATAGCCATATTGCTTTATTTAAATTCCCTTAAAGAAGAGAGATTTCTTTGTTTATACTTCTTTGAGTACAGGAACGATACTCCGCGAGAGCAAGGAAATAGTTTGTTTCCAGTACACAGAATGAGGAGGGTCTGCCTTTGTTTTTCCTTCTTAAAGCCAAGGGAATAGCTTTTGTTTATTACTGGGAGACAAAAATAGTTTTTGTAAAATCTTGAGAACAGAGGCAGTGTTCACTGTAAATTCTAAACCTTAAAGTAGCCATTTGTCCATCAGATTATGTGGTGCCCTGCCTCTTTGGGAGGTCAATAGCTGGAAAAATGTGATGCCTCCTCATGACCAAAGCATGCCTTATTTTAGCATGAAACTCTTCACAGTATATCTGTATCAAATAACCTTCAAATGCAATTTGCCCTTGGGGGGTGATGAAGTGGGGGGAAGACCTCACATAAATTCACCAAACAGACTGAAAAAAATAAAACCAAACTGTGAAATTACTTTTAAAGGAAATGTCTAAAAATATAAATAATAATACTGTAAGCAATACACACATCACATTGCCAAATCTATAAAAACCCACACATGTAAAAATTCTGTTAATGAGAGACATCACACTGGCTGAATATGAAAAATAAGAATGAGTCAGACTTCTTTTTTGCTTTACATTTTCCAGGCTGTGAAATAATTCTAAAATGTTTCAATGAAATATTTCAATCACAGCCATTTAAATTGTAAAAGTATTGCAAGCATTTAAAAACAATTAAAGCTAGCAGAAAAAGCAAATTAAAATGTGCCGGTTTACTTCTTGCAAGTCTCAGTGCCAGAAAGTTACCATGAGAACCAAAGCTGTACATGAGTGTCACCATCTCTCCTGAGCCAATTGGTGCCTTGCAAAGTGAAATTACCAATAATTTTCAATGGTCCAAATCATTGCTTAAATTGTGACAAAATAAATCAAAAAGGTCTCTCGGTGACCTAAACATAAAGTGCAGCCAGCAATAGGTGCTGACCATGTCTAGGGTAACAGCAGAGGGAAGTCCTTTCTTGCCTACCGTGGCTTCATCCAGGAACTGCTATCTGAGAAGAGCAACCAGTCCTTTTTATTTGGCCTGCTGGACTCTGACTGGCTGCTCCCAGCTCCCTCTAACTGTTGCAAGTCCCACTCTCATTAGTTCCATCAGTGACTGACCCAGGCAGTCCTTTCTAAGCAAATCAAGAGATCCCAAACTCTCTATCTTTCTCTTCTCAAAGGGACAGCTCCTGGAGCAGGGTGCAGCAAGGCACTGGGGTTTCTTGTAGAAGGTCAATGAATGCTTTGCACATCTCATCATAATCAGTTGCAAACTTAGTCATTCAGGTCCTGGTTCTACAAGAGTCTATGTGCAGGTGGATCACAGCACCATGCATGATCAGGGACTAAGGAGATGAGCTAATTCCTTAGAATTAGCAATAGCTACTAATAGAAACCAAAGGATTCATCGGAACACTAAGAATTACTCAAGCACAGTAGGCAGGACTGAACTTCCCGCTAAAAGCCACAGATCAGATCAATGTCATAAAAACATACAACATGACAACTTAACACTAAAATAAAGATCCCACACTATCTAGTGATAGAGGTACTGAATGCACCAATCATTACAATAGTCCCTGAAAATTCTGCCAGTGATTTCAATGGAAGTTGGATTGGGGCAAACACCCAATTTGACATTTAAGTGCACAAAATCAGTCTTTGGGCATAGGAGTGCTAATCTGAGCAACAGAGTAGGGAATTCAGTACTGTAATTTAGTAGCTCAAGTTTGAATAGCACTCTTGCATTCTTTGATCACAAGACTTGCCATATTGGCTCTGATCAATGGTGAAGCCTCAGAGTCATGCTCTCCTTATTACCATGCACAGAAAGTCAGATAGCATCAATAGTGGAAAAATCCCATCTTTCACCTTGAGCTTCCTAGGGAAATTCCTCTCCTGCTAAACAAGGATGTACAGTGACCACACATTCTTTTTCTTTAGACCGGACCACTGCAACTCCACATGATAACTAAGACTTGGGCCATGTAACTTACTATATAAGTGGGCGCAGCGAATCAAGTAGCTGTATTCCTTTGTATATGTTAAGAATTTTTCTTAGAAAGAGAAAAGTCATATGCAAAATGTTAGTACAGATTTTCTACAGCTTTGCATCTAAAATGACCTGTAATCATGCAGTTAAAGAGTGGCAGAATACCTAAAGGCAATGGGGGAGTTAAAGTTGCACATTCAAATTTAGTTTTCACATTACTAGATTTCTGAGTGCATAACTGTGAAATGTTAATGGAGCATTAACAGTCTACTTTCTTAATTTGTTTTTAGATGGAGGAAAAATGATACAAAACAATCCATATGCAACTTGATGACGGTTGCTAAGTGACATATTAACTCGATAGGTAAGGCTTTACACAAGCACATGCCATTTGCATTATCCAGTTCATAAATTACAGAGATTATCAGTGAAATTGTGCAAAACTCTGACTCAGATAATGGCATTATTCTTGCGGAATAGTGGGACTTGGGCATTTTAGAAACAATTAAACCACCCAACAAAAGCAAACCTCGTGCTACTAACTGTAAGGGTGTCAAAAGAGTTTCACTATATGAATTGAGGATATGAAAGCATAACCACAGTGTAACTGCACAACAATTACAATGTAACTTCAATATAATTATACTACCCTTAATATGAAACGTGATTAAAATTCCAGCATAATGATAATTGTCAGTAACATATCGCTTTATAGCCTGAGTATAATGTTTCACCTTCATTTTCCATTTTGATTACTTAACTGGATCCAGACAACCTTAATCCAGTGTTATCAGAAATAAGTCATTACAGCCGTATATTGCCCTCCTCCTACATGTGGATCAAAGGTAGGATATGATTCTCTTTTAGATTCTTCCTAGACCTATAACTGAAGCCTCGGACACTAAATTACCAATCTTGGCCTTGATACATTTTTGCATATTTGAGGCAGACATTATTTCTGAGGCTATGTCTACACTACCACCTATGGACATAAGTTACACCAAACATAAGTGCTAGTGTGCACAGTGTTTGTTGGCAGGAGAGCCATAACATAGTGCAGAGACACAGGAATGCTAAAACACTGACTCCACGTTTAAGAGACAATCTACAACATTTGTTTCTAATCTCCACGTATGTTTGGATTTGCATTTGGAACTCACATTTAGAGGAAAAAAATATACCAGAAAGATCCATATTGTCTATGTATTGAGAAGGTTCAAAGGCATTATCTGAAGTCAGAAAAGCTGCTTTTTAAAGCCAGTACTAACACCGTTTTGAGGAAAATGGCATTTGGGGATACTGTAACCTTTAATTTATGTGTTTCCAATCAGTAATTTAACTATAAGAAATAAAACCAAACTGAATTCTTTAAGGTTCAAATCTCCAGGGTGGTTACAGATAATTTAATTTAGGGCAGGACTACGAATGAGACAGTGATCAAATTAAAAACTTTATTTAATATAAAATAGTGAAGCAAAAAGGTATTGCAATATAACCATAGACTGCACTGGTACTCACCTTCTAAAATGGAATGATGCATCCAGATGTGATCAATCCTTCAAGGAGGGGAATAGGTTAATCCTTCTGTAATGGTACTTGATGGAATGGGCATGCCTATCTAAAATCAGCATGCCTTTTTATAATCAATTATAATTTTGTTCCTTATTTAGTATACCCTTAAATCAATCGTTTACATAATTAAATAATTGTTGCCATAATTTAAATAATTAAATTGGTTATTTAACATTAAGCATAATCTTAATTAATATCTGAGTAAATGCTGTATCAATAACACCCAAAACAGACATCATTTTCCAAAACAATAACATTTAATCTAAAACACTTGGAAAAACAAGTTATAAAGAAAAAATATGTACAACATAACCTGGGATTATACCCTACTTTATCCCCAGCTTGCCTATTAATTGTCTCACTTCACTTTACTCATATTTTTATCAGGCCTCACTTGACTATTCTCAAGCCTATTTTTTGACACTAGTCAAAAAATTGTGGGTGTTTTTTACTTTTGTTTATTTTTGTTTTGGTTTTTTTAAATTATTTCTGGCCTAACCAGTTACTTCCATGTTCTCTGTGATATATCTGTTAGATTGAAAGAGGATATGAACTTAAGTAGCCCTCACCATTAGCGCATCCTCACTTATCTAGGATAAAGGCTATAAACATATCTATATATGTTGGCTTATTACAACCTACCTAGGTTAAAGGTCCCGAATACCTGCATTGAATATAGCTATGCTAATTTCCCTTAGTTCATCATACGGGATATGGCCTGTAGGTTTCTTGTGTTACAATCGAACACTCAAATACAAAACATATTATAATAAAACAAACAATTAAATCCATTGAGAGAGAGAGAACACACCCACACATAAGCAGGCTAGTTCTACGGGCTACACAGTCAATCCTCACTATCTATCATCTTTCATTCACTACCAAGATATTGATATTCACCTCTGATCATTCATGACGCCAGCATCCACTCCCCACTTGTTAAGTAAGCATCTTTGTGTTTTCTCCCATGTTGCTCGTCACACTCGGGAAGAAATTCCCGCAAATATCCATAGAGGTTACCTCATTATCTACCTGCAAAATCCTCCTAAAAAAATCTCCTTTGTGTGATGCCTACAAAAAATGTAACAAGATTTAGCCTTTTGATGTGCAAAAACTACTGCCTATCATACTGACCAACATTCTCCCATTGTTTATCTATACTCCCCCATCAGGCTATATTGATCAGTTGTCTCATGTTCTAAGTGTCTCAGAGAAAAGACTGTCTTTTTGTTCTGTATTTGTACACCAACATGCCTAATGAGAGGTCTGGTCTGTGGTTGCTTGTCCTGATCCTCTTGTGTCTCCTAGGCACCATGGTAATTCACAAAAAATGACTGATGATAATAGTAACAAGATGCGTAAGCATACATTTTCTCAAGTGTCTTCCTAAATCAGGGCCAGACTGTTCTGGTTCAGATCTTTAGCTATGACTGAAAAATACTCACTGTAACTCAGGAAAAATATCTACACATTCCCCGATTCTAGAGCCGTTCTGTGATAACCCAGTCCACAGGCACACATCTGAGCAGCCCGTGGCTTATTCTAATTTGTACCACATGCCAGCAAGCATGCTATTGTGGCAGGTGGGTCTAATAGTGTAGAAGGACATTCTGGCCACAGATCTTTCCTCCGTCGTGCTGCCCCTGCCAGAAACAGGGAATGGTGCTACTGCAGCCATTCTGTTCCATTGAGATTCCTGCTAGGTTTAAGGGATCTCCTGTAGTCTTACGTGGCACTAGAGAAACTTTCCACCTCAAAAGTATTGCAAAATTGGTCTAACAGGCCAGGATGTGGCCCCTTATTTAGGTTTAAGCTACAGTCACAGTAATGTTTTATCATTGCGATTCAGTATTTATATTTTTTAATGTATGTTTGGTTTTCTTCTGTTGATATCAGAGTAAATGGATCAGTGGAAGTTGCAATCATCATAAACATCTTCACAGAAAAATAGTTGCTGAAGTTGCATTTAAGATGATTACTTGGAATTGATTTTATCCTATTAAAAGATACTCTAATTACTAAGAAACAGGAAAAATTGCAACACTCTTCATTCTAACAACACTGATTAGAATACATTTTCAACAAACTTTAGATGCACAGATTAATATAACTTGAATATATTAACAACATGAACAATTCTTCCACACAACAACAACAATTGGGCAATCATTATAGCAACTTATTAGGTTCTCTCAGATTTCATTTTCATTATTTACTCAACATAAGTATTTGATTTTTTTTCTAGACGAGTGGCCTAGATACTGATACTACTACAACTACCATTCAGGTTCAATATCACTCTATCAACCACTCCTTCCTCAACTGTCAGTTGCCTATTTTCTCCAAAGATGGCTTTGTTCTTTTCAGGCTGATATCCAACTCCCCACCATTTATTGGAGAGTGGAATAACCCTACATAGCAGAAACAATGCAGTTCCCATCAGCAAATGCTCCTTCAAGGGCAAGCTCCCAAGTGGCTATGCCAGAGCTGCAAGCTAATTGTCCAGTGGGGAGGTACTTTGTGCAAGTGAGAGAAGTACAAGGATAGGATGGAGAATCTTCACTCTATAGATCTCTGCTCTTTATAAATAGATAAGTCTATTAGCAATCAACACCTTCGTTGACCCATGAACTTCCAGAAAACTATGTCCATGTCTTCCGTACAAGACTCTAGCATTTGTGATCCAGGTGTTCATCCCTCAGAGGAGGACTATTGTAACATCCTCTGTCAAAAGAAAGTTCCTCTGCGTAAGGCCATGTGTACAATCCAGCAGCTTGCCTCTAAAGTGGCACTATCCAGGGCTGGCCCTCGACTAAATAGTATCCTAGGCAAGGACTGTCTTTGGTGCCCTGCCCACTCTGTTTGTTAAAATTCTGAATATTCTATTTTAGTATTGCATTTGTAGCACATTTCATGACTTTAATGCACAATTTGCAAGAATGGTTTATCCTTGGCATATAAATTGATAAATTTGCATGTTAGGATCTGTAAATCTGTATTTATTCATGCTATTTATAAGCAAATAAAATTGTTTCCTCTACACTTACGGAAACTTTTTCATTTTTTAGAAAAACTGAAATGACTAACATCAAGAAATTGCACTGTGCACCAACATTGGGTGGAGCAGTATTAAATAGTGTTGCAGTAGATAACAATCTTGGAATGCCAATGCCAATCCTTTCATTCAGAAAGTTGTTTTGCATCACAGTGATATATGCTATCCAAGAGCTGCCTGGCCATTACTGTATTCTGTCCAAAGACCTTGATCCTAATCTTCAGGATCCTTAACTGTCATGTACTAGGCTCTCTCTGAAACCACCTCTCCATTTGTGACACAACAAAACAACTATGTTCACTGGGGACATAAAAACTATTAATTCCTAAGCACAACATTTTGGGAGTTGGAAACAGAGTGTTTTCAGTGTCAAGTCCTAGTCTGTTGAGTATTCTAACAAAGAAGATTTGAATGAAGTCTAGTCTATTTTCAGTGTACAACCCACCTTTCTGCAGAAGTCAACCTGCAGTCAGAAACATAAGAATGAAGATGACACATGCCCACTAGTAACTAGACTGGGATCATTAATTCTAGTCATTTCATAAAAGCCACTGAATAGCAATGAGATGGTAATACAAACACTGTCAACCTGGACTGGTTTAGAAATAACCTCTTAATTGTACTAGGCTCACATTATTAAACCTCTGAGACAACTAGCCTATAAAATATTGAACATTTTATGAAACAGATAAATTGAAAAAAGTGGTTTCATTTAATGCTATTTTTCTGTGAAATAATAATGGGGAGAACTGTTTTTTTATTTATATTTATAAAAGCCTACAAAAAGAGAAGAACATCATTTGTTTTTGTTTGCAGTTCAAACATACTTAGCTACCGCTACTTGAGTTCAAAAGATAATTTACAAAAAGGGATTATAAAAGACTCACCTTCCTTTTTTGCATTGTGACATGGAGCCAGAAAAACCCAACAAGGTTTATCACAGTTAGTGAATAATCATGTAAGAAAGTGTTCTTTTGTTTTAATGTATTCCAAAACAGAAATAAAGACAATCTAGACAACTATTTTTTTAGTTGACTCCTTACTGACAGCTAGCTATATCATTGTTCAATGTGTGTCATGAATTCTAAAACAGAATGGCATAAATACGTAACAACAATCCAAGTCATAGCTTTATCTGCCAAGGTTCAACTTTCCAGTAAAAGCATGGTATTTTTGCTCCCTATAATGAGAATATTCTGTCTCCTTCAATGGTGCCATTCAATTAAACTGATATAGTAAACTCATTTTAATTTCACACTTTCTACCAGTTAAGAAGGGCCTTTTTTTTAATAATTTGAGCTGCACGCTTATCCTTACTAAGCTCCATTGTAAGACGTTAGTAAAAGCTCATAAAGTATCACAACAACCTATAGCATAGATTGCTGGGAAAAGATGCAAAAGAAAGACAAAAAGTGAATAAGTAGAAACAAAAATGCCTCCTGACATAACTTAAGGATTGTGATGAGATCATGCTTGGCAAACTAGAGAAATGTGAGCCAGAAATTGAGGGACCAAAATTGATGTGTCACAAATTAGGCTTAATTGGTGACCAAAATGAGGTTTAACTATTCTTCCCATCCCCTGCCTCTTTTTATTATTTTGTGAGGGGGAAGGAGGGGAAAAAAATTAAAAAAACCCTGCTGTAGTTAGTTTTATCATCACAGCTGCCCTCTCCACCCCCACTGTCTCCTGGGACTCCAGGATCTATCGTTGCATCTTAGGGCCTTAAAGACCCTGATCCTGAGAGATGTCTTGATCCAAATAGGTTGGAGAGAGGAATCCAGATAACAATGACATCACCACCAGTTCTGGCTAAATCCCAGCCACCACCTGGGATGTGAGACTTTCACTCTCCATTCCCCACCTGACTCATTGGTCTTCCAGACCTTATCTGTTCTCTCTTCTATCCTTTTCCCTTTTTCCTTCTGTCTATCAAGAATCTGGCTTGGCTGCCCAAGACTAAATATTTTGTACTTTTAATGTGAACCTGTGACCAAAGTCACAAGTACAAACAGTACCCTAAATACCCCAATGACAGGTCTCAGAGCAGCTGAAAAAACCATATGCTTTGTTTGTATTTTTCCAGTGATGTAGCAGTGGGAGTCAACACCAGAGAAAGAAGCTGCATTTTCTATCTTTGCTGCTCTTTTCTCTCTTCCCTCTTGTGTCCCTTTGTCTTGTTCATTTTAGGAAATGGGATCAGGCAGCTCCAGCTCAATCCCATCTCAACTAACTTTTTCTCTTTTTCCCAAAAGGACATTTTCCATCTGAAGACTCTCTTCAATTTGAGAGACAGGCAACAAAGCAACAAAATTAAACCCTTACGTCATACTCAAAATTTCTAATTCTTTAGCCTTCCACCCACTGCCTTGCTTTCCTCTGTATCTTTAATATGTTAAAAGGATGTTTAAATGTGTGTCTGCCATGGTACTAAATAGGCTAAGGTCTCTGTACACTAAATCTCATTCTTTGTTTAACGCTCTTTAATATTGGACAATTTCAGGGTCATTTGAACACCTTTGACTCCTTGGGCCCATTTATTTCATCTAAATAACAATAACCAAATAACAAACAGCTTGAATTTCTCTACTCATTTTTATTGTTTTAATGGTATATAGAGAGGCAAGCATAAGGTTTAAAGATATCCACCAACACATGAAATTGCCTCTAATAGAGAAATGGCAGGCAGTGGAGAAAACTTGATTATAGATATTATGTTCTCATAGTTATTTGCCATACTCAAAGATTGGCATCAGCAGGACTATAAATATATAACTGACCAAAAAAGTACACAAAATGATAGATAAAATAAGTTTATATGAAAACGTATTGCAGTTTCAAACTCCCAACAATAAAAAATAAGAGATATTTTATAAGGTTTAAAATTATGTTCCTTTTTAGGAGTATTATTTAATGCTACAAAACAAATTTTTATTATGACGTGTTTTACGTTTGATTTTTTTTTTTTTTTTGTTCCCCTGAGGAGAATAAGATTGTTCATCAGATTGGTAACAGCATGAAGTGCACAGCTGGTTTCCATTTCATATTCAGCCTGGGATATCTTAAAGTTAGTTCTACCAAAGGGCTATTCATTGAATGAAGATTCAGTGGAGTTATTCATGAAACATTATATTTTTATTATTAAGTACGTGTATTGTGATACCACCTAGCATCCCCAATCATGTATTGGAACCTTGTGCTATGTACTGTACAAACACAAGCCAAAAAGATGTTCCCTTCCCCAAAGTCCTTACAATCAAAGGATAAAACAATGGACAAACAGATGGAATAGATAGACATACAGGGTATCACCAGGCAACAATACTGGTCAGCATGATATCCACTAATATCAGCACACCAGCAGCCTAACAGTGTCAAACTTCCACTGGCATAAAAACAAAGGATTGTTTTAAGGAGGATTGAATGGGGAGAAGGAAGTGACTTGCTGGACATTTATGGGGAGCGCCTCACAAACATGACAGGCCACAAGGAAGGTAGCACAAATGAAAACTTGACTGAAAATGTAAGAACCAAGTGATGAAGCAATGATGGAATTAGAGCTGCTTTGAAGTGACTTGCAAGTACTTCATCAGATTAGTTTAATAGGGGGCTGTCAAGAAAAGCAAGCATAAAAGAAAAAGAATGGCTCATGATCAACCACTTATAGATTCATAGACTCTAAGGTTGGAAGGGAACAACATGATCATTTAGTCTGACCTCCCGCACAATGCAGGCCACAAAACTTCACCTTCCCACTCTTTAATGAACCTCTAACCTATGACTGAGTTATTAAAGCCTTCAAATCATGATTTAAAGACCTTAAAATACAGAGAATCAACCAGCAAGTGAGCCATGCTCAATGCTACAGAGGAAGACAAAAAACCCCCAGCGCCCAAGCCAACCTGCCCTGGGGGAAAATTCCTTCCTGACCCAAATATGGCAATCAGCTAAACCCTGAGCATGTGGGCAAGTCCCACAGCCAGTCAAGAAAAAATTCTCTTTAATTACTCAGAACCACCCCATCTAATGCTCCTTCCAAGGTCACAGGCATATCTATCACCAGTAGTAAAAAATGGACAATTGCCAAACTAACCCATCCCATCATATCATCCCCTCCATACATTTATCAAGCTCAGTTTTGAAGGCAACTATATTTTTTGCCCCCACAGCTCCCCTTGGTAGCCTATTCCAGAACTACTCCTCTGATGGTTAGAAACCTGCATCTAATTTCAAGCCTAAATTTCCTGATGGACAGTTTGTATCCATTTGTTCTTGTGTCCACGTTGGCGCTGTATTCAAATAATTCCTCTCCCTCCCTGGTATTTATCCTTCTGATGTATTTATAGAGAGCAATCATATCTCCCCTCAACCTTCTTTTGGTTAGACTAAAGAAGCCAAGCTCTTTAAGTCGCCTCTCATAGGGCAGGTTTTCCATTCTGCAAATCATCCTTGTTGTCCTTCTTTGCACCTGTTCCAGTTTGACTCATCTTTCTTAAACATGGGGGACCAGAACGGCACACAATATTCCAAATGAGGTCTCACCAGCGCCTTGTATAATGGTACTAACACCTCCCTATCTCTACTGCAAATACCCCTTCTGATGCACCCCAGGACCACATTAGCTTTTTTCACGGCTGTATTGTATTGGCGACTCATAGTCATCCTGTGATCAACCAGCATGCCCAGGTCCTTCTCCTCCTCCATCACTTCCAACTGATGCGTCCCCAACATATAAGAATTTTTTTTGTTATTTGTCCCTAAATGCATGGCTTTGCACTTCCCGTTATTAAATTTCATCCTATTCCTAGTACTCCAGTTTACAAGGTCATTCAGATCTTTCTATATGATATCCTGATCCTCCTCTGAATTGGCAATACCTCGCAACTTGGTGTCATCTGCAAACTTAATTAGTACTTTCCCACTTTTTGTGGCAAGGTCAGTAATAAAAAGGTTGAATAAGATTAATCCCAAGACTGATCCTTGAGGAACACTACTAGTAACCTCCTTCCAGCTAGAGAGTTACCTTTCAGTATGACGCGCTGTAGTCTACCCTTTAACCAGTTCCTTATCTACCTTTCTATTTTCATATTAATCTCCATCTTTTCTAATTTAACTAATAAATTAAGTTCCTATGTGGAACTGTATCAAATTCTTTGCTGAAATCTAAGTAAATTAGGTTCACCGCATTCCCTTTATCCAAAAACTGTCCTCTGCAAACACCTGAGAGTTGTTCAGAGATGATGCTAGGGCAGGGAAAGGACCACACACAACAGAGATCAAAACAACTGCACCAGGAATATTCTCAAATGGGAGAGAAATGATCATCTGCTTGGGGGGGTGTGAAGACATTTGTCTTGCCTGGGGATAGTAAGCTGCTCAATAAGACAGACGTAGGGGAGACTGCTTGTTTTCAAATCCTTTTTCACAAAAAGCTTTCTTCCTACTGATAATATATATATATATTTTAAGAGTAACCAGACAGCCTTAAAACAATACACCACTAGTCACATCCCACCAAAGGAGAACTGTAGGTTTCCAAACTCAGTCAAACCCACAAGGCAATCATGATTAATACACCAAAGTACTGTAGAATAGGGTACGGTCTGCTGCAGAACTCCATATCAGGTTAGATAAAGGACAAGGCCTATCACCTGAGAGGGTGCACTCCAGAGTTCACAAAAGGGGCAGAAGAGCATCTAGCCCCATAATGGTAACAGAAGTCTGGCATTGTTGTCAGAGCAAAGGCAATAATCAACATCTTAATAATTTATGAGAAAGGTTAGCTAGCTATCGATGGGGTTCAGCCGTGCAGGTTTCTGCAGGATTGGTCCTCCCGCTCCTGAGTGGAGAGATGCTTTTTATTATCCCATCCCTAATCACCTGTGCTGAAAACAGGTGCTGGTAGATGTCTTAATGTAGCAGGCCTGCATTTATTTCTCATCAGATCAGACAAACTTTTTTTTGCCCAAAACAGCTGCACAACGAGTTCAGAGATCATTTATATCAAAAAATATTAGGCAAGGTGTCCTGGAATCCTCCAGGTTCTTGCCCTTTAAGCTGTTGATCCTCTGGATTTGACTGCTGACACTTAGATGCCATCTGCTAGTTCATTACAACTCTAAGGGCTTTTCTCCCTAGAGGCATCATTTCAGATTCAGTAGTCTTCCTACCATGCTTCAAGGGGTTTCCACAACAGGTTTCCCAGTGTACAGTAGGAAAACTCAGGCCCTACCAATTCTCTCGTTCCAGTCCAGGAATTCTGGGATTAACATCTAAGGTCTCTTCTCGGACTCTTCACTGTCCCTTTGGACTTCTTCCTATCTTAACCTTCATTAAGGCCCTTTCTCACATACCCTCCCCTGGCTTACTCTATGTCTGTCCCTTTGTAGACTCTCCCTAGCAACCAGAGAGCAACTGCAGAGCTCTCTCCTTCTCTCCCTGTAGTCCCTTTATAACCTGGGCTTCATCCCTTATGTTTACCTCCCAGCTCCTCATCCTCATGTGGCCCTAGCCTACAGTCCAGGTGCTTTAACTGAGCTCTCTAGCACCAGTTAACCCTCACAGGGTCATTGTACCTCACCAAGCATGGGCAAAGCAAAAAAAAAAAGTGAAAAGTGATCTTTGCAGTGGCATTTTGGATGGATATTAGTTGAACAGATGAGTTTTGTCAAGACCAGAAGAAATTATGTCATAGCACTCAAGAGGCAAGATGATGATAATGTGGATAAGAGTTTTAGCTGTCTGGAAGGAGAAGAAAGACCGTATCTTAGAAATGTCAATATAGAAAAAGTCAGCAAGACTCAGACACAGCCTGGACATGACAATCTGGAGAAGGCAGAGTTGAAGATGAGATCCAAGGTGCAGGAGTCCAGCATGGCAGATTACCACAAGGGCTTTAGGAGCTTAAGGCCCTGGCTCCAACCTAAAAGGGTGTCCCATGGTCCCCAAAAATCCAGCCCAGTCAGCCTGAACGGCAAGTTGCTGCTCACCTTCAGTCTGCCCAGGCTGCCTCCAGCAGCAGTACCAGCTTATTCTGGCCTGCAGCTCCAGCCCCCAGCAGCGCTCCTGCCTGTGGTCACCCTCGAGCAGCACCCCACCCTCCTGCCATCTGCCCATAGTAGTGCTGAGCCACAGCAGCAGCGGTCGAGGCCCACCCAACACCCTCTGCAGCACTGGCCAGGGCCGCAGAGCCCCTGATCCTACTCCCTAGCAGGGAGGAGGCAATGGGGCACCGAACAAAGGTGGGCAGCTCTGAGCCCCCTGGGCCTTGATCTGGCCCTGGAGTCAGAGTGTCCATAAGGATAGCAATATTGTTCAGGGTGGTTGAGAAAGAAGGGAAAGGAGAGGCCTTGTTGAGTAAATTTAAGAGATCTGTTTTGGTTATGTTGAGTTAAGCTAACAGCTGGTCATCCACAAGGAGATGCCAGAAAGAGGTTTTTACTTGAAAACTGTAAGTGTTCACATGACAGAAATCCTCAAAACAGCTGGAGTATTTGGTATCAGTCCTGTCCAAGGGCATGGAGAACAAACTACTCATACTGCTAGAAGTAATCTTTTCCACCTTGAATTGAGGTATGTTAGTGGTGTTATATGAGAAAGCTCGTACTGTTATTTCTTGTCTATACCTGTCATACTGATTGAAAATGTCATTCTCGAGGGCTGTCAATCTCGCACCTTTTATGAGTAATTCACTTAAAAATAAAATACTGTGAGAAAAATCAAATGAAAAACTCAATTGTTTATGAAAGTAATGAAACACCCTATTATTTAAAGTAAATAGGAGCAGCCAGAGCTGTCTCTTTGGATAATAGAATGTGAAAGTGGGGGGGAGGAGGGAGGAGAGACAGACCATGGAAAGAAATAATTTACTATACATTTAAGAAAGTTACCTTCAATTAAAGCTGATCTAAATTAGTGTATCAACACTGATTTTGATTTTATATCAAAGATTCAAATTTTTGTAGAAACATTTTCAAAACTAAACCTGTAAACTTGCAAATCTTATGAATTTGAAGGTATATTGGATTTATGAATGCAAACTTTAAACATAAGTGTATGCAAATTAATAGACTAGCTTTTCAACTATTTTATCAGAGTTGCCTACCAAATGCTAATTTGCATGCACAAATGGCCTCCCACTTTTGAAAATATGATCTATAAGAACAGGACAGATTGAAATATCTGTCATAATTCTTTTAAATTCCAAAGGGGTAGCCGTGTTAGTCTATTGTAGGAAGACAACAGAGTCCTGTGGCACTTTTAAAGACTAACAGATTTATTTATCGCATGAGCTTTCGTGGGAGAAAATCCCACTTCGTCAGATGCTTTGAAGATAGGAAAGTTACAGAGTGGGAGGAAATTAAATGCAGGGGAGTGTATGACATAGCATCAGGTCAGGCTGTAACAGCAAATCAAAATAGGTGTTTTGAATCCTAACATGAAGCTCATGCGATAAATAAATCTGTTAGTCTTTAAAAGTGCCACAGGACTCTGTTATAATTCTTTTAGTGAAACAAGGAAATCAAATGAAATTAACTTTTAGTTCTAGCTTTAGGAAGCAGACTCTGAATCAAAGAAGGAAGCCCAAAGGCTTCTTCTTCTCTTATACAATGTCAAATAACTTTATCACATGTAATTGTAACCAGGTGCATGAGATGGACCACACTCAAAATGCCATAATCAAGGCAGACTGCAAGAAATAGGGCAAACCAATCTCCCAGACTGGTGGTTTACTCTATAACTAGTTTTACTGGCCAGTAACAAAGAAGCTTCTGTAGTACCATACTGGTTTACAAGAAGCCAAATACTGTCCCCTTTAAGCAATCTAGTCATTGGCTCCAATCCAGGCAAACAGATCATAATTATTGAAAACTTTATTCACCATATTTAAAGTTCTACCAACCCAAGGAATCAGGCACTTATCCTGAGATCAATATATGTCTCAGATCTTATCCAAATATCACACTGTCATTCAATCTTCAGTAACCTAATAAAAGATTTAATAATAAAAGAAAAGAAGAGAGTTATTGAATGGTTAAAAGATTACAAACACTTGCAAGGTCCTTTTATCAGGATATGTCTCAATGATGGATAAGCCTGCTGTGTAGCAGAGTCTCTGTGGAATCACCCCAAAAAGTTAGAATCCTGATGCAGTTTAGATGTAAAGTCTGTTGGAGTCTTTCCAGGCATTTTCCAGGGCATTCCAAATAACTACTTGGTACTTGGTAGAGTTCAATCTCACAGCTTAAAAATTCAGCAAATTAGACATGAAAGGATCAGGCCTAAGGTTTCACTTTTATAGTTGAAGGAGGTTGTTAAGTGTTTCAAGCACAGCATGTGATTGACAGTTTTTCTTTGTTGAATACATACGACCCACCACTTTGAAGTAGCCATTCAACTTCCTATACATATACAGGTAATCTACTCACAGTATAAAATAGCTCATCATTTATTATAATGGAAATAGTTAAGATGAAAACAATATAGATAATATTAATTTCCTTTCACGGTTTAGATCTTAAATTTGACTAATCAGTTGCATACATAACGTAAGGCAATTAAAACATTAAAAGGATTTAGCACTTAAAACTAATTTGGTTATATAGGTAAACTTCTAATACAGGTAAACACAGACAAATACACTTAGCAACTATTCTTTGTTTCCTACCAGTACAAAGTGAATGGCTTAGAGATTTCAAGCTTAATTAACATTTCTTTTATACCCACACACAAGTGAATTATCTTGAATTTACAGTTACAATGCTTCTTGTTACATTATGGGTCACACAACAGTTTGCTGATTTACCAGAGCCATGGTAATTTTTATGGAAACATTATACATTAAATGGCAGGGATATCCCAAAGCTATACAAATGCTTCTTGTTTATATTAAGCTCCTCTATGGGGAATTGGAGGTACTTAGGAGAGGTTTCTAGGAAAGTTTCACCTTCTGGAACATGTTTTACTTTTCATGAGCAATTAGCCCTGAAATGCTTTGCTCTAGTCTAGACCAAAGGTCAGTAGAGAGAGAGGCTGTGTGGAAAGCGGGTTTAGAGGTGAAGATAGAAAGGTAAAGCAGTTTTGGGCCATAGTTTGTTTGTTTGTTTTCTCCTCCTTGCCTGTTGAAGAGTCAGAGTTGTAAAGATAAGGGGGCAAATTTAGATCATAAGAAAAGTACTTCTGTAAATTAATTCAAAAACTTAGTTTACAGATAAGATTCTGATCTCATACTTGAATGAAATCTTGGCCCCTTTGAGGTCACCGGCCAGGTTCCCCATTAACTTCAATGGGATCAGGATTTCACATTTTACATTGATTTTAAGAGGAATTTCAGACTCATTTAAGAATTAAATATTCCATATTATGGTTTACATTTTCAAAAGTGCCTATGGCTATGTCTGCAATAGAAAAAGTTAGTTAAGACGACTTAATAAGGTTGAATTTAAGTCAACTTAAGGTCGACCTTATTAAGTCGATTTAACAACGTGGTTTCCATGGACGTAGACTTAGTCCACTTTGTTAAGGCAACCTAGTTGCCCTTAGGTCAACTTAATAAAGTGGACTTAAGCATCCACACTGTGCTTAGGTTGATGTAAAGGAGGGTTAGGTTGACCTAACCGGCAGGTCTTACTAAGTCGACCTAAGCTTTCATTAGGTCGATTTAAGGATTTTCTTAAGTCAACCAATGATAATGAAAGCCTGGTGTGGACAGGGACTAAATTAGGTTGACTAAATTAGGTAGCCTCCTTAAGTCGACCTAACTTGCAAGTGTAGACATAACCTAAGAGACTTAACTACCTTGAAAATGGGACATGGAATTCTGACTCACTTAGCTGCTTTTGAAAATTATATCTAAATCTGATAGTCTTCTGACATCTGTCATGTTTTAAGATACACCAATATATGACACACTAAAATTACAGGTTGAAATTGATCTCTACTATCATGATTAAAAAAAACAAAAAACAACAACAACAGTATTTTGGTCTTGATCAACATGAAGAACTCTACAGTTCCCACTCTAGTTAATGTTACTGTTCCCTACACCTGTGATATTTATCGAATTTAAGGGAGTTAGGCATCCAAATCTATTGACATTTAATTCAATGAATGCAAGTCAATGGGAGTTGGGTGCCTAACTCCCTTAGGCTCCTTGGCAAATCAAAGCCAAAGGCTGCATCTTGGTCTACTTCATGGTTATCCAATCAATAACATAAAATTCATAAATAATCTTTTGGGATAAATAGCCTTCTTTAAGGTGCAACATTTGTTTTAAAAAAAATCCATTTTCTCCTTTTGAAATTGTATGATGAAAATCACATTTTTCTTTTTACTTGGTTGAAATGGCTATCCATAGAGAGGCATATGATATTGACTTCATTTTAAGTCATTTACTGTTCAGCCATCAATCATCAAAATCATAGTCACACTGATTTTGTATCAAGTGTGTATTCTCAAGACTTTTTATTTGATCAATTTAAAAAGAATAAAGTCCCATTCATTTTGTATGAAGAAAAAAAATCAAGTGAACATACTTGTTCCACTTGACCTTCAATTTCCAATAGTAGTTCCTAACACAGAGTACTTCTTGAGAACAGCTGTTGCTGCTATGCTTCTTTGCTTTTCCAGGTTTAATGATTTTAAAATAGGTAGAATTGTACAAAGATATGTTTAGTTTACAAATATTTCCCCTAAACATAGGAGAATGTCTACTCATTTTTTAAGGGACATATTCCATATTTGCTTATATTACCAGTGTGGCTCAACCATAATTCTCCCAACACTCAGAAATGGCTTTTGTAAATCCAATTATCGATTTTATGGGTATTAAGTATAGTCCAGCCTGTAACATTTTGTAAAATGAAACCCAACAGTCCTTTAAGTCTCTGTGTTGCTCCTCACCATGTTAAGTTGTTTGATCCAGAGCAGGAAAAGAAATTAGCCCTTCCTGCTTAGAGTACAACATTTTAGAGTACTCAACAATTTACACCCCGTGTATTCACACTGCATACCATATAGACAAGCCCCGTGACTATGATACATTTCTTGAATATAAGTTACAATTCAAACAGGGGGTGGGGTTGTTTTTTTTTTTTTTCCTGTGTGTGCCACCTGATGCTTTAGTAAAATGTAATTATTTACAGTAGTGTGATATATGCAATACATATGACAAGGCTAATTTGGAAATGTCTATTAGAAATGATGCTATATCTGAGATATGATAAAACATTCATGTTTTGCAATGATGATGTGATACTTCTGGCTATGCAGTTCAATGGTTGAATGTTCTGTCTCTCAGTATCCCTCTGAAGACTTGAATGGATGAAGTTTTGTAGGATAACCCAGAATATGTACCTCACATACAGGGTAAACTTGGTTTTTCTTCTCACTTGTGGGTTTTCAGGTACAGAGAGTAGATAATGCCTATTTTGTGAGCATGCCTATTGATAGTGTGCAACTGATTTTTAAAATATTAGCATTTGTTTTAACAGATATTGACAATAAAATTAAAACACACAACAAAATATGTTTAAATAAAAATGAATTATTCATGAATATTGGCATATTTCCCACCCAAATCCTTAAAAATGAGAAGCAATTACATATAGGAAAAATAAAACATAAATCATTATTGTTCAAGGACAGTGCTCATCAACACAGTTCTAAGTCAGGATATGGTTTACACTACTCCTCTCACTAGGTCAAATGAGAAAGACCAGAAGTTCTTCTCTCAAAGATCTCCAAATAACTATAGGAAAACCCGAACTTCATAAGCCCAACTCATTCTTGTACCCAAACCAAAATAATGCATTTCAAGATCTAGTCAGATAAAAGTCATTTTAATCATATGGTTCATCTCCTAGGTCACTATATCATACTTCCAGAAAATGCACAATGAATCACAGACAGAGATCTTTTATTTCATAGTTTTTCTTTCAAACAGAGTCTCAAAAACACTGGAATTCACTTATGTGTTATGATTTATTTCCAATATGATATATGGATGACTAAATGCTATAGAAAGTTGCACATTAGGGCTCAGTGGGTGTTAAAACCATTATGTGTGTCTTCTTATTTCTGTTCTTAATAGACTGAGAAGAAATTATGTTAAACAGTCTGATTTTGCTGACGAGTTCATGCACAAGCTTTTAGTATATCAAACGTTTCTCATGAATTTTGGTGACCATATTTATTTGCAGTTTGAAGGCCTAAACTTCAAAACTCAGCTTGTTAACAGCCATTTTCACTTTTGCTCTACGCCTTCCTACTTGTTTTTCTCCTTCTTATAAATGGGCCTACATTTGACACAGATTTTTCTGTTGCCATTTTCTATTCCATTGGTTAATTGACTTTTTTCTTATTTCATTAGGTATGTAATATTTTTTCCCAGTATCATGCACAGACAGCCATACACGGCACAAAATAATTCTTTATTCCTTAGTCTTTTTTATGCCTCAATGGATCATTATGGGAAACAAAACCTGTTTTAATCAAATGTTTGTTAACATATTAAAAACCACTAAGGCAAAATAATTTTCCTCCTACCCCCCGCCCACTGCCTTTAAAAAAAAATGATGTTATTGTCTCAGTTGGAACAAAAATGGTCATTTAAGTTTTCTGTAAAATGAGCACTGTGCATTTGTGGTAAAAAGTTATGGAAGAATTCCTCACATAAAAGCAATATCAAGTTTTTATGGCCACCAATGAACAACTATAAAGAAGCCATAGCTGTGCTCTTGGATGTATCTAACAATAATGTGGAATCAATTTTCTACTTCATTAAGAAACATAAATGAACAAAAACAAACATGCATATTTTGCCACATTCAAACATAGGAATTCACTTATTTAAGAAACAGGAGCAATAAAAATTAAGTAGAAACTAGAAATGGGTCCTGGAGGTGAAATACAGGATTTAAATAACTTATCCAAAATTTATAAAGTGCTACTTCCAGACTGTCTCTAGTAGAAACTAATCTGTGATTAATTTAAAGTGAAGTCCATTTTTATGGTGCCACTGGCTAACATTTCAGATCTAATAATGGCACCAGGTGTGCCTTTGTGTCCATTATTTCCCTCTAATGCTAGTATAGAGTGAGGGTTTCAAGGTATTCTTCCTAACACAATCTGTGGTTTTACCTCATAATATCTCTTTATATGGATCCAGTTTTACAACCCATACATTGATCATAGGACTAGTAGCATTAATAAGGGAGTAGTGTAATACTCAATGGAAAAATCTTGTGGACAGTGGAGTCATTTGTGCTACTCAGAACAGGCAAGGATTGCAGAATTCAGCCTTTGACATGGAAAGTTTAGCCAAAATATGGTTAAATTCTATCTCATTTTAATATTTAGAGGGAAACTGTTCTGAAGTTTAAGGGGAAACTTCCTGTTTGTATTTTAAGTTGATAGACTTCAGTTATAGCATTTTATTTCTGACATCTGTTAATAACTGAATAAATCCTGAAATGGTGAATCAAGTGCCTCTCCAGTCTACACAAAGAGCTGTTCTCTTGCTCTAGAGTTATCAACATACAAGGAAAAAAACATCCTGTTGACATGAATGATGAGTTCTGGCATCACTGAGCTGTCAGGAAGGCAGATGTACTCTATCAAAACTCAATACTAATATTACGTAAGAGAAAGTACACCACACGCACTAAATGTCACAATGATGCAAGAGATTTTTTTCTTTCAAATTGGTGTTGTATTAAACTCATATTAAAATGACAAATGCCTCTTACAACCAAGTAGGCTGCAAAGGTGGAGTATTTGCCCAAATTAGTTTTGTGTGTTGTTAGGACAATGACCTCACAAACTCTTTCAGTTCATAGTTACGTAGCAGAGGAAAAGGTACTTGTAACTCACTTTGGCTGCTTCCATAAGATGGTGTCCTGTGAGCAGGATGCTGCTCCTATACAAGCTCTTACCTTGAATAGGTAAACAAAACAGAATACAGAGAAGACAAAGAGTTAATTCAAGGCTTTGTGACTGAGTGTCAGCAATCTGTGCAAAGTAGGGAGACTTCAGTGGTGGGGAACAAATATGAAAAAAAAATAGTGAGCAAAATGTGTTGCCTCTTCTGCAGGTATGAAGGGCCCTGCACAGAACAGGAACCAGTGCCATTCCAGTATACACAGGGACAAGATACAAGGACTTCTATGAAAGTACACATCATGAGTAACTCCCATCTGAGGAAGACAAAAGAGTCTTGTGGCACTTTTAAAGACTAACAGATTTATTAATCGCATGAGCTTTCGTGGGAGAAAATCCCACTTCGTCAGACGCTTTGAAGATAGGAAAGTTACAGAGTGGGAGGAAATTAAATGCAGGGGAGTGTATGACATAGCATCAGGTCAGGCTGTAACAGCAAATCAAAGTAGGTGTTAGGATTCAAAACACTGGGGAACAGCACATAGAGGAGGGGGGAGGTCAATTCACTTGATGTAATGCGCATTACATTTAAAGACTCTCATCTATCACCCATCCTATTAGAGTCTGCTAGCAAGTACTGCTCACTCCCTTCTGCTGGATCCAGAGGGGAACCTTGAATGATACTATGATTTTACTTTTTGTAACATAAGGACAGCTGGAGGAAACCAAATCTTCAATGTGAACCCTGCAGTTGTTTTGAATGGTAGTCTAGTTAAAAGAATATTTAGTCAAATTAGAATAGCATTTGTATTAACCCTTAAATAGCAATTATCACCATTTGCCTGAAGTTTCTTCATCCCCAGCAGTGGGTGGGCTTCATTACTGAGAGATCCTTGTGGCAGAAGACAGACAGCTGTCGAATATTTATTTGCTATCTTTACCATCGTTAATAGTCAGTGAGTACATGAGGATTTATTGGGGACTCCCTAAGTATCTTTAGAGTCACATTTGAATCAGGCTGTAATAAAATTTACCATCTGAGAAAATAACAGGAGTCAAAACTTTTTCTCTCCACAAAGAGACTACTTTGCTCTTCTGTGTTTGTCATTTTATGGACAGTGTAGTATAATTTCCTTTTGGTGTTTCTTTCAGGACATGCTTTGAGAAAATTTCAGCAAACACAAAAAGCCTACAGCAAGATTAATCACCAGCACAAAGAAAAGCCATGACAGCATTTCCCCTTCTTCGGGCTCATCACTGATTTCTCATAAAGTTTCAAACGGATTTAAAAATTATCCTTCTAACACATAGCACCCTCCATGACCTAACTCTTTTTTACCTATTTGACAAACTCCGGATACCTCTAAAGACTATGTTCTCTGTAGCTTTGTCTATTTATTGTTCCCAACTATAAACAGAGGCTGGAAGGTGTCCAAGTCTCTATAGGTTCTTTAAAGGAATGGCTGAGCTAGACATTTGTTATAGCAGCAGCCCATTCCATGTCTGTGTTTAGAAGTAGACTAAGGCTTTGTCAACACGAGTATTTTTGTTGGTAAAACTTTTCCCAGTCAAGGGTGTGAAAAAACCCACATTAACCCATGTTCTCATCACAAGACATACATCCACATATGAGGCTTGATAATTTTTACTAGAAACCTAAAAGCTATGGGACTAAACCCACAAACCAAAGACCGAAGCTAAAGATAGGGCCTTCACTGTCAATATACAAGTGAAATGCCATGCCCAGGTGCCGGGAGAAAGAAATGTGATAGGATACCATAACACTGGAGGCCATAAAATAGAGAGACAGATTCCTATTTGAATGCTGTCTTTGGACCCCATTCAGGGGGCTAAGTTTTTCATCTCAGCCTCCATCCAGAAGGAGTCACTCAGATTTATCTGACCAATACAAGAGAGAAACGGACAAGCAAGACAAAACAAAGGTGCTTGATATGTTTAATTGCACATGGCCTTGGGAATGACCACAGCTATCCCCTCCATACATACTATGTATTTCTCACGTATTTCTGCAAGAGTGGCACCCACTCTGGATGGATTGGTGGAATTTTGGGGATTTCTTTTCCTTTTTGAAATGGGAAAGAAAATATCACATGCTGAAGAGGATTTTAAATTTGATTTGGCGAGAGCATCCCTAGCTCGCCAAATCAAATTTAAAATGATTTGACATTGTTTCTAGAGGAGTACATGAGTCTACATTTACAAGAATTAGAAAAACGAATTAGAAAAAAAGGATATAATAATTCATCAGTACTATAATATTATTGCCTCCAGCTGTATGTTTGGCCTTCTTCCCTTACTTGGCTGATTTTTTTTTTAAAATGCACTGGTTTTGCAAGTATACCTTATTTGCTCTCTGAGTAGTTATTTCGGTAAGGTGTTCTATATTTCCTCATCATCCAACATCTTTGCTTCATTTTTCATGATGGAAACTTTTTTTTTTTTTTTTTAAAAAGAGATCAACATCTCAGCTACTTCATAAATTCTCATTTACAAAAAACAACCTAATGAACAAGTGTTAGGATTTAACACCTTTCAGAGTAACTATAAAAGGCATATAAATGTTATAAGATATTAGACAATTTTACTAATTATACATTTTACTAAATGTTGTGCATCTGCAGTTTTTGAATTTAGCTGTGCATATTGCTCTCAGTTCTCAGATTTTGCTTTTGCTTTTGGTTTGAAAATGAAAATTTACAAAAATACTATAGCAGCAGAGCTTCTGGATCCATTTCAATGTAACAGGAGAAGCCCCATCCATTGGTACATAAGGAATGCCTTTGGACGCTTCCTACAATCCTCTTCGGCATGTGATATTTTCTTTCCCATTTCAAAAAAGAAAAGAAATCCCCAAAATTCCACCAATCCATCCAGGTCTCCAGCTGTGACCCCAATTAAGTTTTCTTCTGTCCTTGGATCAGTGATGTGCTGTAGTAATAGTTCTAGCATGCTGATTACTGTCAGTTTACTTCCCTTTTAGATGTTGCTTCAATTGAAAGATGGCTCCTGAGCTTTGTTTCCTGATGATTATTACTTATTTTTATTTATTTATATGTATATCATAACAGAATGGGTAACATGAGGGTAACTATTGGGTAAGGAGAAGTAGGTACTACATTTTTCTCAATAGTGGCACAAGAGAAAGTTATTTTATGTGTCTCTGGGTGATGCTCCCTTACCATTTTTACTTGGGAAAAGAAGGATTTATTTTATTATGGCTATAAGATTTAGACAAATATGCTTTTTAGGTGTGACCTGCAATTTTATTTTTCTCTTCAATCTCTCTAATATTATTATTTCTGCCCAACACTTACATTGTAGAAGCACCTACTGGTCAATGAGATCAGGGCCTCACCACACTAAGTTCTATAAATATAATCAATTATAGTCCCTTTTTAAAAGAATCTACAATCTGTTTTTAAGGACCAGATATTTTAATTGAACAATGTCTCACTCTTTGATTTAATGGGTCAATTACGCTAAAAAAAATCAATAGCACCATTCACGTAGTAAGACTGTGTGAATAAAAGCATCCGAATCTGTCCAGAAAAGAGCATAATACAAGTTACAAGCTCCTATTCCTCTAAATTTATCTGAAGAGATTTTTCCTTCCAAGAACTTCTACCAATAACTTTCCTTGCTTTGTATTGTAATGAGGAATCTACAAAATCAGACCACTGTTCAAATTTACCCAAGACACTGAGTGTTAGAAAATTCAAAGGGGAATGGTTAAGGTTATATTGATCACCGCCTCTTTTACCCACTTGTTTAAATAACTAAATCTCTTAGCCTGAGCAAGAATTATATAAGCATTGAGATTATGTATGTAAATTTGATGCAGCTTCAGTGAAGAAATACAACACAAACTGTAAAATCTGGACAATAAACCAAAACCCGCAGAAGCAGTCTTATCTTTTTCCCACCATTGTAACACTGCATGAATTTGAACAAAGGCACAATATGCTACAAACACTTTAGGGCTGACAAGTTAATTGGATTTTTTTTAATATATTAGGAAGAAGATTTGATTATACTATATTTAGCATAATATTACAGTTGGATAAGTCAATATTTGAACTGTGGTTTTAACCAAGACAAACAGATTCCAGACCTCCATGGTTAGACAAAGCTAAATTAGCATAAGGAAAAGCTTAATAAACCAACTCATCTCACGCTGCTTCTCCATCAGCACTAACGAACAGCAGTTCATAGCAAGGGCCAAACCCTGCAGTGAGCGTCTAAGCTGGTCTTATTGATTTCAATGGAATTAGACAAAAACCCTAAAAAGAAAGATGGTCTTTTAGTTTGACTTTTTAGTTAGACTTGTTCGGTTCCTCAACTTCTGTCTGTAAAACAGGGAGAGTGAAGCATGTCCTTTGCCTGTCTTTCATATTTAGACTGCAAACACACTTTCAGGCAGAGACTGTCTCATATGTATTTGTACAGTGCCACAATAGAGACCCTAAATGAGATTCTTAATCCAGGTACTACTGTAATATGAGTATTAATAATAAGTGTATAATCCATGGCAGAATATGACCAAGCTTCAAAAATATGTGAAGAACAATGAGGTAAGAATCTATTCAGTAGTACCCTTAAAATTGTTATCCATAAAAAAGGTTCAAGTCCTCTGAATAATGATTTCACTGTAAGTGCTGTTTCTAAAAGTCATGAAGATGAGAGTGAAAACAGTATTTCTAAACTAGCTGTTACTGTTCATCTCTTCACACAAATCTGTGAAGGGCATTTCTCCAGCCTCGTTTTAACATTACAGCTGTCACAATTGGCATGCTTTAAACAGAGATATATAGATATAGATAGAGAGATAGAGATATATATATATAGATATATATTGCCTAAAGCAAGTAGAATTTGTGTTTTGAAAAAAAAGATGTGTGTTTGAAGCTAAATTGCTATAATAATTATATTTGCCCAGTGACTCTTGATTTGTGCATGAGATCAGTATTTAAACTAAATAATAATTTTAAAAAATGTATAGTAAAGCAAATGGGCTGGCTCTTACACATTTTACAAGCATATGTTACTGTAAGCATTGAGACAGATTTATCAGAGGGAAAATTAATAGATGTTTTCCATTTCTGGGTGTTGGCATTTTGGGTGGAAAGCCTCCTGCTTTG
This sequence comes from Pelusios castaneus, assembly GCA_007922175.1. Lineage (NCBI taxonomy): Eukaryota > Metazoa > Chordata > Testudines > Pelomedusidae > Pelusios > Pelusios castaneus. Next base: position 13,673,078 of record ML685794.1, on the reverse strand, counting down.
TCCAGTCTGAGTGGCATAGTGTCCATGTTTCGCAGTCCTACAACAGCATGGAGAAGATATAGCTTATATAGATACTGAACTTGGTTGCCATGCCAAGATTATGTTGATTCCATGTTTGTTGTAAATGATCCTGGCAGACACTGTAATGCCAATCCAGTGGAGAAGCTCCATGTCAGAGTTGGAGGAACTGGTGAGCATAGAATCCAAACAGCAAAAGCTGGAGACTGTTTCAACAGTTTCATTATTCAAAGAGATTGGAGTCACTGGTGGACTTGGTCCTATATTTGGCAGTTTTGTTTTTTTACCACAAAACATGGAAACCAACCAAAACAAACTCCACCTCCATTTGCTGGAGTCTCTTGTAAAACCTGTCGTGGATTAGTATTAGAAAAATAACACCAACAGAGTCAAGTTGTGACTGTGAGAGATCACTGAGCTTAATACATACGGACTTGATGGAATGCTGCATTATGAAATCCTTTGACCAACAAAACAGTGCAGTAGCCAAGACACAACTCTGCCTGGCACCAGATACTGATATAAGAGGTGTCAATATCTAATTCCCCAGATGTATACAGGCGGTGGCTCCATTATGCAGCTTGCTAATCAAGTTCAGCAATGTGACTAGGAGACCTACAGCCTTTGAGGCCTTCCATAACACCACAAATGAATCAAATGTAGCCTTAAGATTGACATACACTATGTGAAAGGGCTTCTTGAAGTCACAGTGTATTTCTGACCACAAGCAGAGGACTAAAATGGTGTATAATGTGGACATGCTTGGGGCAATGCTTCCAATGTAGGAAAGGCTCCAAACCTGCCACCAGAACATGCACAACAACTTCACTGGTACAGACAACAAGGTGATCACCTGCAGCTCTTACATTCACTGCACAGTCCTTTGCCCTTATGAAGTAAGATCACAATACCATCATTCCAGGTGGATGGCATGGTTCCAGTTCTCCACACCAGACAACGGATGGCCAGAAGAGATTCTGCTACTGAGTCAATAGCACATTTTACCTGACTGGGGAGATGCCATCCTTGCCAGTAGCAGATACTTTTTTTTTTTCAATTTGCAGATGGCACACTTCATTTCATCCAACATTGATGTGTCATTACATCTGTCTGGGTCCAAAATTGTAGTGGCTACCTCATTGTCCAGCTCTGAACAAGAGGCATCTGGAGGATGGTTCAGGATGCTGTGGTAATGTTCCATCAAGCATGAGAAGACACCATGGTTCGATTTACCGGGACAGCCTTGACCGCCATTTGTAGTGACTATCTCTTGATTGTGGATCACACAAAATTCCAGCTTTTAATCTCCCTGGTTTAAATACATTTAACATCATCTGTCAGTTGATTACAGAGTGCCAGGGCACTGAACTTTCGCTTCATCTGATTATGAGTTTGCTTATCCCCATGCTGGCAAGCTGTGGTCTTTAATTTAATAGCCTACAAGGCCTCCTCTGATAGCCATGATTGGTGTGCTGGACACCTACAGCCAATTGTCAGCTCAGCAGATCAATGGAGGATGAAGGTGAAGAGAAACCAGGAAATCTCCACATCGTCTAGCAGGTCAGATAGAATCAAGAATCAATTGCTGATGTTCATACTGATGTTGGCTAAACCCAGCACAAAGAGAAATGTGTCAATGCATCTTCAATTCATTTTCAATTCATTGTCAACTTCATCATCGCAGAGGGCTTACTTGCTCATAGGAGCATCAATGCCATGCAGGCAACCACTAGATGATGAACTGAGTTTGCAGCACATTCTGCACCATGATATACATTGTGAGAATGAAGAGATATCTGTCACGTGAGATATCGTCCCACTCTTTCTGAGTGACTCCATTGGGAGAGATCCATGACACCCAGTATATTCCATTGCTGTTTTAATCATGACCCAAGAATGGAAAGATTCTGAGAGGCACAGAATGTGAGCAAGAGGCAAGAGTTATCATTGGGTATGCTTGAACCTTAACATCCAATGACCTATTTAAGGCCAATTTTCAGGGAGCCAGTAATTGCATTTAGGTTGCCCAGGATCATGAGATTATCATGTGAAAGTCATGTGTATTAGAGATTCTAATTGATTGTAGAAATAATCTTTGATTAAATCAACAGATTCCTCTCCTGGTGCATAGACTACTATAACAGAAAGGTGATCATGGCAATGTTTAAGATGTGCAATAAGTAGTCAACACGGGCGTTCAGCTTATCAAAGAAGACTTGGCCTTGCCTTGCAATAGTAATGCTACCCCATTTAAGTGGTTGAGACTGCCAGAATACGGAAGTAATTAATCTTCCACCTTGCAGCATCCGTGATCTATCAGCCTTATTTCTGTGAACTCCTACTTCAAAAGTTAATGGATTGGTTATGAGCAGTTTCACATGGACTGACAACTGGGAAATGGGCTGTAAATGGAAAGTAAAAATAATCTGACACAGATAAGATGTTCAGTTAGAGATATACTGTTCTTTGAAAAGAGCTGAAAGAGCTCTTCCAAAGAGGGAGTAAATAAACTATCATTACACAAGTGATCTATGTGATTTTGGTCTTCTTATACATAGATTAATCACATGGACGAGGAAAGTGATGATCTTGGGCACCACTGTATTCAGAAAGTGTTCACAAGGTGAAGTAAGTTTGGAGTAGAAAGGGAAAAAAGGACCAAGAGTAATTAACTTCAGGAACTGATTTGAGAAAGACTGACTTCTTATTACAGGGATCCCAACTTGTGATCTAAAATGGATATTTTTATCATAATAAATCAGAACTGTAACTGAACCCAGTTTTTTTCCCCCAAATATAGCAGACTTCATTGCAGCATCTATGACAAAGCTCCTCCTCTACCTTGGTGGCTCCAGTGCTTCCTTCTGGTGATAGGTCAGGGAACTGCTTCAATCCTTTAGTCTTATTTTATCCTCTAGTGCTAGGGGAGGACAATTACAGCCTCTCTAAGATGGCTGCTCCCTGATAACTCCCAGACCTGTCTCTGGGTCTCACAGATATTTCCCTCTTCACTGGGGCTCTTGCCCTTCTAGTGAATGGATGTCTAGTTGGCAACCAGTAATGAGTGGAGTGCCCCAGGGGTCGGTCCTGAGGCCGGTTCTGTTCAACATCTTCATTAATGATCTCAGTGATGGGATAGATTGCGTGCTTAGTAAGTTCACGGATGACACCAAGCTGGGGGGAATGGTAGACACGCTGGAGGGCAGGGACAGGATCCAGGGAGACTTAGACAAGTTGGAACACTGGGCCAAAAGAAACCCCATGAGGTTCAACAAGAACAAGTGCAAAGTCCTGCACTTAGGATGGAAAAATCCCATACACTGCTACAGGCTGGGGACTGATCAGCTAAGTATCAGCACCGTACAAAAGGACCTGGGTGTTCTGGTGGACAGGAAGCTGGATATGAGCCAACAGTGTGCCCTTGTTGCCAAAAAGGCCAATAGCATATTGGGCTGAATCAGGAGGAGTGTTGCCAGCAGATCGAAGGATGGGATAATTCCCCTCTATTCGACACTGGTCAGGCTTCATTTGGAATACTGTGTCCAATTTTGGGCTCCTCACTACAGAAAGGATGTGGACAAATTAGAAAAAGTCCAGTGGAGGGCAATGAAAATGATTAGGGGGTTGGGGCACATGACTTATGAGGAGAGACTGAAGGAAGTAGGCTTATTTAGTCTGCAGAAGAGAAGACTGAGGGGGGATTTGATAGCAACTTTCAACTACTTGAAGGGGTGCTCCAAAGCGGGGGGAGCTAGGCTGTTCTCGGTAGTAACAGAGGACAGAACAAGGCGCAATGGTTTCAAATTACAGCTGGGGAGGTCGAGGTTGGATATTAGGAAAAACTTTCTCACTAGGAAGGTGGTGAAGCATTGGAATGGGTTGCCTAGGGAGGTGGCAGAATCTCTGTCTTTGGAGATATTTAAGGTTCGGTCAGACAAAACCCTGGCTGGGTTGATTTAGTGGGAGTGGTCCTGCTTTTAGCAGGGCATTGGACTAGATGACCTCATGAAGTCCCTTCCAGCTTTATGATTCTATGAATGGCCAGTAGAGGGTGTGGGGGGGGGGGAGTGATCCCACCCTCACTTTGGCCCGAACCCAGGGACCCTACCAGTGACAGGCTCACTCTGCTGCTTGAGGAAAATAGCTGGATTCCCTGGTAACTTCCCCATGATCCCTTCAGTTAATGTCTGGACTCTGCTTAGATAGGAACCCTTCCTGAGAGGCAGGGGGAGGCCTTTGTCCTCTGATAGTCCACTGCGTGTGGTAGTTCCCAGTTAAATCTTCCCCTTCTGGCAGGGTCTTTTCCCCTCAGGCCTCCAGGCCTGGGAAAGGTCCCTTTGACTTCTTCAGGCATGGGTTTTCCTCCTCGCAGTCTTTGTACCTTCAGGGTTCTCCCTGACCAGAATAATGCTCCTTCTCCTAAATCCCTCTGGCTTTTAAAGGTGTCTGGCTGCTCACACGATCTCTGGTAGCTCGCCTCACACTCCAACCACATTCTTTCTCTGGAAGGAAAGCTTTTAACAAGCTAAAAGCCAGGCTTTGATTGGATCCAGGGGTGCTAATTAACCTGGAGTAACCCCTGCTCAGCTACCAGGGGGAAAGGGACTTGCTGAGCTAGGGGCTGATATACTGGCCTTCTAGAATTCTCCAGAATGATACAGCAATTCCAATGAGACTGGCAGCTCTTTTATCTCCATCTGAGAGGTCTTCCATGAGACCTCTCCAAGCTGCTGATCTTCTACAAGGACCCCCTCAGGACCTGGAGGCTCATCTCAGCCTTCAGGTCCTTTGCAGCCACCAAAGGGGAGGACCTCCTCATGGAGCCCCTGCTACACAACCCTCATCTTACTGTGCAGAAGGCTGAGGCCCCCTCGGTTCGATGGGAGCTTGGTCCTGGCAGGCATCACCCAGGTCATAGAGAGATCCCCATGCACTGGTGCAGTGCATGGGGCTCTCCACCCTTTGAACCCCACAGCACATAATCCAGGAGGTGAGCCTTGCCTCCTGCTGCTCTGGTTTACCTCAAGTGGGCCGTGCAAAAGGGCGCTCCTCACGCCTGCCCTCTGTCCTAGCCCTCCAGACATTTTTATCATACACAGGCCCTGTGAGCTCCCCAAACACCCTCACCCCACACATCAAGCTGAATGCTAGACTTGCAGCCAGTTTCCTTCAAAACCATGCCAAGGACATCTGTACACACTCATGCTCCACACCACCCATTTCCTTGCCCTTGTGTTCCACCCTGACACTAAATGGCAGGACTTAATTCCACCTCTAGAGAACAAGGACCCCCATCACCCAGTCTATACTCCACCTTGACACCACAGCCTGCCGGGGATATCAGTTGGTGTTTCCTGTATGGAGCCGTGAGCATGGCTGTGTACCTGGCACAGTTAACCCATCACCCCAACACCTGACCCTTTTGCGGCATAGGGAGTCCCTGACACACATCTGTCTAGAATGTGCTGGGCTGCAGCCCCTGTTCCGGCTCCTCCAGAATCTCTTACTGAGGTTTTGGCTGCACTTCTCCCCTCACCTATTTATATATGCAAACCTGACCCATGACCCCAGAAAATCACGGAACTTCCTGGTCAACCGCCTCCTGTCCCTAGCCAAAATCACCATCTACAACACCAGGGAGAGGAGGTTGACTGAGGGGGGTTCTCTGCAACTGTGGAGCCAATTTCCATTCCTTTGTCTGTTCACACATCTGGGTATTGTTCCTCTGGGCAGCATCTGCTGTCTCCTTAGATACCTTCCGGGAGCAGTGGGCGCTGTCCGGGGTTCTCTGCTCAATGTCTTCTTCCACTTCCCTCCTTTTGTACCTATAACCCCACACACCCATTCCTATTTTATTTTTTAAATCATTTGTCTTCTGTAGTTAGTTGAATCCTGGACCCAGTGACTCCTTCCCTTGGCTTGGGGAAGAAGTGTTTAGCAATGGGGGGGGTGCAACCTGGCCCACTGCCCAGTTTTCAAATAGTAGAACTCTCCAGAAACTGGCCAGTCTGACCTTGTCACATGCAAGGCCCAATAAATCCTTGCTCAAGGGAGTAAGCTTTTACTTACACAAGTGATCACATTAACTTCAGTGGAAGTTTTTCAGAACTTGTCTTTTACATTCCGAAGAATCCCAAAGAGCAGTTATACACTTTCCCAAAAGAAGACCTTTAGTTTCCTTCCTTGTTAGTGTGTAATAGAGTTCCATGCAGATACAGGACACACCCTGTCAGAGATGCTAGGAGAATCATGGCCAGTATGAGCATCTTATTTTTATTTTCTAACACAAAGGAACATATTTATAGAACAACTCAAAGGCTGAATTTGTCCAATTTTTTTTTTTCCTTTTACAGGAAAAAAAATGGAAAAGTTCCCATAAATTGTCCTACAAACACAGTAGCAACAGTAGAAGCTGTAACTATTTATTTCCTAGGAGTGAAAGAAGAAGGTCAGTACCAGCCTGAGGTTCAGCCTGTCAAAAACAATTACAACATGCACAACAGAATCCCCATACAAACTAGGACTTTTTTTTTTTTTTTTTTTTTTAATTTCACCTGTTGTTACCATTGATAAAAGATGACAACATTTGTTATGGTTAACCTCCTGTTCTGAAGGCATGACATTTTATCCTTTGACTGGAATGTGTTATAAGAAACAGTAACTAAAAATCAGTTTTACTCAAGCTGAGATTGACAGAGGAGGAATGACTGTGTTGACGATGCAGCAAAGCAGAACAAGGAAATTTCATGATTGAAAGCATTGATTGCAAAATATGAAATTAATAACTGGGCTGTTTTAAAAAAAGCCACCAATGTACTCACTTCACCTCAGCTCTCATCTATCTCTGACAGCTTAAAATAGGGTCATTGGTACTGAAATATAAAACTGTATCATACAGGACTAAATAAATATCAAGACTTGCCACTATTATTTAAGACACTAAGTAAATACGGCTGTCCAAAGTGGGGGACACTTAAGTTCCAGGCACAGTATAAGCAGGATGTTATTTAATGAAATGATCTATTTAAAAGTACTAAATCCTAAACTACATTTGCATTATTCCAAGTTATGGTTTCTAATCCACTCTGTAAACACTGTAAAAACTTATGTCTATATGTTTTATTAATTATCATATATTCAAGGCATGGGTTTTTTTTAATTTATGTTTTCTTAATTAAAAGTCAGACACTACAGGACTAAAATGTAGTAATCTGTAATCAGCAGGTAGCTTTTGACTTCTTCAGTAAATCACATAGGGTAAGTATCAGTGTTAAATTTATTTTTTACTCATTCAACATTTTGGCCTAACTTATTAAACTAGCCACTAAATGAAGTTGAGTGTTTCCACATGTTCTTTATCTCTTTCATTAAAGCATCTAATTACCCAATTTGCACATTCAACTGCAGTCTTCATGCACAAATATAAGTTTTACACATGTGCATGGAAGCCCAACTGGGGCCTGAAAATTATCCTGAAATTACGAGAAATTGCAAAATACAAGTGAGAAGAGACAAAAATGCAAATAGACCTATGGAAATTTTTAATATAAGCAGAAAATGCCAGCATCTGGAATATTAATATGAAATGAGGAGAAAAACTTGGAAAGCGTGAATGCAGATATAGACATAGGCTTGATATAGGACACTGTACAATAAGCAAAAGTGGTCAGCAAACTGAGGGCTAAACATGCAAAGGCATTAATCTCATGGGGTAAGGAGGCAATAGATCCAGTGCTTTTTTTTGTGATGGTCCTCAGGGGTACTGAATACTGGCACATTTTTTCCATAGCGTTGCGGGGTGGCAGCCCCAGGTCCCTGGCCAAGTAATCTTTTTTTAAAAAAACACAAAAAGCCCTCAATAGATCTATATCGCTTAATGCATCCTCTCTCTACTCTTCCTCACTGCGAAATGCCTACTTGCTGAAGTGGGATGGGAAGGTAAACATTACTGATGCAGGCCCTGTCTTCTGCTTTTCATCAATGGGGAATTTCCATCGTTTAGAGGAATTCACCTTTGGATACCTATCATTGGAATCTGGCCCCTTTGAACAGCCTAATCAGCTCAAAAGCACTGGAGCAGAAATGAGAATCTGTCCCTGGTTTCTTCACTGCTAGTAGTTTTTAAATTTATGAATTTTTTACATGCACTTAAAATAGAATGATTATTTTAAAGTGTTTTATAAACTAATTTTATTATTTATTTTGGCGTATTTTTTCTTTCATTTAAGACTTTGATTAAATTAGTTTGATAAAATATTTCTGCCAACTCATTGACCTAGATGTTTTTAACTATGTGTGAGGGAGGACAAAGGGGAGTTTAAATTTTCATCACCACTTAGTTTTCAGAATATCCTAATTTTAGCACATCCTTGTAAATATAGATGATCATTTAAGTGGCAGTGGTGGAGTTATCTTATTAAGCTTCACAAACTGAGGTAACTCCAGAAAAACAAACAGAGTCCTGTGGCACTTATAAAGACTAACAGATTTATTTATCGCATGAGCTTTTATGGTTCTCCCGTGAAAACTCATGCAATAAATAAATCTGTTAGTCTTTATAAGTGCCACAGGACTCTGTTTGTTTTTCTGCAATAGACTAACACTGCTAACCCTTTGGAACTTGAGGTAACTCCAGAGAGCTCATGCACTTTGGAACTCACATTCTATTTTTCCTAATATAATTATGAGATGGGACAGAACTTCCCAAAGACATCAGTGCACTAAGGAAGGCTATTTAAGCTTACTATTATCTACACTAATAAATTGAGTTTATGTCAGGGATTGAGAATATAAAGTCAGGTTTTTAAAAAATTCTTCTACACAAATATGTGACAATAGTCAACTAGAATCATTAATATGATAACGGGTTACATTACCTTTTATTGTCTTTAAGTATTCTTTGATGCCTCATTATTAGGAGACAAGTTGCACAGGCATGCATGCATGCATACACACTAACAATACTGCATTTGCTGTGTAGTGTTGGCAACTCCCATGACTGTATTTGATGTTTTTCTCCTAAAGTCCAGTGATTATGTGATAATCTAAGTTCTGATTGTTTTTTAAAGGGAGTTTCTATCTTCACGGATGCTTAGAAAACCCTGCGAACATGGCCTGAGTGCACCCTAAAGACCCAAAAAGCAAATAAAAGGACCCAGAGTCTATTTTTCTTTTAAATCTCATGATATTTTGGCCATACTCAGTTTTGAATGGAATATTTCTGTGACAACTTTAGCACAATATATAAGCTTAATGAGATTCTTTTTTCTCATTAAAATCTTGTGTGTCATATATTGAAAGCAACAATGCAAAAATGTTTATATGACTGTACCCATCTAATGGGTCTGGTGCCATCCTAAGCCATGGTTTCAACTTTTCTATATTAATGTAGTAGGTTACCCCTCTCACACCACACCCACCCACAACCCAGCAAATGGTGGAGAATTGCTGGGGGAATGGAAATTGAAATAAAGTTGGGAGGGAGGAAATTGGGTGGTGGACAGACGTATGTGTTACCAGCTCTAAGGGAGGCAGACACTATGAGAAGGTGGTTCTGGTTGCATTACAGTTGGTTGGATTATTCTGACAGCATGGATTCACCTAATTCCTTCAGGTAAAATAGCAACGGGGATATCATAACCTCTTCTTTAGAGAGTTTGTACACACACACACACATGCACTCTCTCTCATACATCGATCGATCGATCGATCGATAGATCGATAGATCGATAGATAGATAGATAGATGTTACACAGTTGACTGTCTAAGTTGCTATTATGTATTTTAACTACTTAACATTTGAATGGAGGGGATATATATTTCCTGCACAAAGGATTTTCTGAAACACTCAGCAGGAGCCTCAGTCAACTCTCATTGATGTCAGTAGTAAAAGTTATCTTGACATTAATGGGAGTAGAGTTAAACCAACACTGATGGCTCATGTAAATCCCACCCAAAGCATTTCATGGTTATTTATACACAGGTGTGGGAGTTGTGCATATATACAATCTATTTCATTCATGTATAAACATAGATCTTTATGTTGCTCACATTAATTATCTGTGTATTTTTTGTTTTTGTTTTTCTTGGATATATAATTCTCTCCTTGTTATTTATCAGTTCCCAACTCCTCTCCTTTAGATTATAGCAATTTACCCAGGCTGAAAGCATCACTCATGAGAATTGTGATTAGTATAGCTTATATTGGCTCCCTCCATATCAATATTCACAGATTTCAAGGCCAGAAAGGAACACCATGATCAACTAGTCTGACTTCTAGTTAAATAGAATGTAGAACTTCCCCAGAATAATTCCTAGATCAAATCTTTTAGAAAAAACAGCTAATCTTGATTTAAAAATTGAAAGTTATGGAAAATCCAGTATGATCCTTGGTAAATTGTTCCACTGGTTAATTACTCTCACTGTTAAAAATGTATACCTTATTTCCAGTCTGAATTTTTCTACCTTTGGTGTCTAGCCATTGGATTATGTTTTACCTTTCCCTACTAAATGGAAGAACCCATGATTAAATATTTGTTCCCCTGAAGGTACTTATAGACCACAATCAGGCTACCCCTTAACCTTCTCTTTGTTAGGATAAATAGATTAAGTTTCTTGAGTCACCATAAGGCATATTTTCTAATCTTTAAACCATTTCCATGGCTCTTCTCTGAACCCTCTGTAATTTATCCTCACTCTTCTTAAATTCTCGATACAGCACGCCAGCAGTGGGGGCAGCAGTAACAAATGCAGTGGTAAAATAACTCTACTGCTACTTGAGAGTCTCCCATTGATGACTCCAAGGATCATAGTAGCCCTTCTGGACTCAAGATAGCAGCAAGTTCATGTTCAGCTGATTATCCACTACAACCCCAAGTCTTTTTGTGAAATCACTGGTTCCCAGGCTGGAGTCCCTCATGCTGGAAGTATGTCCACATTGGTTGCTTGCACCCAGCTTATTGGGTGATGAAGACTGTTTGCTATAAGTGATCTTTTCTTTTCATTATGTGAAACTCCCCCAATTTGGGCATTTGCCAACTATATCAATAGTAATTTTGTTTATTTCCAGGTCATTGAAAAAATGCTAAATATCATCAGTTCAAGAACCAATCCCTGAAGAACCCTATAAAAGAAACACCAACTTCATGATGATTCTCCCATTTACAATTACATTTTGAGATCTATCAACAAGCCGTCTTTTAATCCAGTTAATCTATGCTGTTCTAGGGTGTTTTTTAAAAATCAACATTTTGAGCAGCACTAAGTCAAACACTAGAGAGAAGTGTCATATATCATATCAACACTATTACCTTTATCAACCAAACTTGTAATCTCATTAAAAAGAATCAAGTATGTTTTATAGGCTTTATTTTCCATAGACTTATGTTAGACAATATATAACACTCCCCTAATTCTCTATTAAATAATTCCATATCAGATGCTCCATTATCATTATTACCAGGGTCAACATCACACTGACAGGCCTGTAATTCCCTGGGTCACCTTATTTACCTTTTTTAAATACTGGCATATCATAGACTTTTTTCCAGTCTTCTGGAACTTTCCCAGGGTTCCAAGAGTTACTGAAAAATCAGCTTTTAGAGTCCAGCAAGCTCCACAGCTATCATTTTACTCTTGGACCTTCTGACTTAAAAATCTTCAACTTCAGTAGTTGCTGTTTTACATCCTACTGATATTTCCTCCTAATGGAAAGTATTATCTGTTTCCCCTCCCCCCCTTAACACACAACAGAAATATTTGTTGAATATGCCACCTTTTCCCCATTATTAATAATTCTACCATTTCAGTATAGTTTTTTTTTTAAAAACCCTCCTTATTGTCCTTGACTCAGCTGGCCATAGATTTCTCCTTGTGTCCCTTTGCTTCACTTAACAATTCGACAATACCTAGTTTCTGATTTCTAATACAAAATGAATATAACATGGCCAATAATACACTGTCCTTATGCTTCATTCACTTCACAAGCTTCCTTGAAAGCACTTGCTTCAAGTTTAAGGAAATCAATTCGAGTTAGGCAAGTAGTGGCTTTTGAAAATCCCGCTAGGCATCTACCTGCTTCTTTAGATACTGCTTCTTTAGGTACCTTATCTACCTACTTCTTAAATACGCTCAGTCACTATTTGCAAGGTGCTAAGTACTTTGAGTCCCAGATAGATTGTCTGTCTCAACAGCACCTTTGCCATCCTCAATCACTGCTCCTCAGGTCCTGCAGAACTGTCTATGGCAAGAGTGAAGCTCATATGTGTGGGAGACCATGTTCTTGGATCATCTTCTGACCCAAATGCAAAGCTGACCTTATTTCTCAAATAACAAAAGTAAAATAAACTGTGAGGACTGGAAAGAAATTCCACTTGACTGAGATAAATCACTGCCACATCCTAAACCAGTATAAACAGACAGAGCTCCACTGATGTCAATGAAGCTACTCTGATTTACATCAGCTGATATTTTGACCTTCTATGCTTGTTTTAAACTCAGAAAGGCTCTCAGATAACATCATGATATATGTGTTATAAAACGTGAATAAGATACACTCCTAGTCTGCTGATTTATATACATGCCATATAATGTGTTTATAATAAACTGCTAACAATGAACCACTAATGAAAGACAAAGGCTACCAAATCTATTGAAATGGACATCAAGGTATTTCCTCCATCCTACATGATTCCATTCATGAACGCTAGCAATCAAATTACTTTAGAAAAGCACCACCATGTAATTTAGGATAGCAGTGCATTCAGAACCAAACAAAGGACTGCTAGGCAGAGACGGACTCCACCTATCGAGGAAAGGGAAGAGCATATTTGGAAGCAGACTGGCTAACATAGTGAGGAGGGCTTTAAACTAGGTTTGAAGGGGGAAGGTGACCAAAGCCCACAGGTAAATGAAACTGAGGGAGACCTGGGGGAAGGGATGGAACTTGGGGGGTGCTGGGTCTGTAACAGCAGGAATAAAAGAGAGGGTAGTTGGAACTGGTGGGGGGGGGGGGGAAATCAAATAATTTTTTTTAATGTCCTAATGAAGTCATAATACCTCAGGCGAGTGGGGAAGGAGGACACCAGGAGAAATTGCAAGGAGGAAGATGCGACAGGAGAGAGAATCGACAGGGCAAAGTAGGACAATAGGCCCGGTATTTTAAGTGTCTGTACACAAATGCGAGGAGCCTGGGAAACAAGCAGGAAGAATTGATAGTACTGGCACAGACAAGGAACTATGATATAATTGGAATAACAGAAATGTGGTGGGATAACTTGCATGACTGGAGCACTGCCATGGATGGATATAAATTGTTCAGGAAGGACAGGCAGGGAAGAAGGGGGGGTGGAGGAATAGTGCTATATGTAAAAGAGCTGTATGACTGCTCGGAGCTCCACTATGAAAGTGGAAACAAGCCGGTTGAAAGTCTGTGGGTTAAGTTTAGAGGAGAATGCAACAAGGGGGATGTCGTGGTGGGTGTCTGCTACAGACCGCCAGACCAGAGGGAGGAGGTGGATAAGGTGTTCTATGGACAACCAACAAAAGTTTCCAGATCGCAGACCCTGGTTCTTATGGGTGACTTCAATTATCCTGACATCTGCTGGGAAGGCAATACAGCAGTGCACAGGCAATCCAGGAAGTTTTTGGAGAATATTGAGAACTTCCTAGTACAAATGCTGGAGGAACCAACTAGGGGCCTTGCACCTCTAGACCTATTGCTCACAAACAGAGAAGAATTGATCAGGAAAGTAGAAGTGAATGGCAACCTGGGCAGCAGCAACCATGAGATGGTAGAGTTCAGGATCCTGATCAATGTAAGGAAGGAAAGAAGCAGAACACACACCCTGGACTTCAGAAAAGCAGATTTTGGCTCCCTTAGGGAGCTGATGGGCAGGATCCCTTGGGAAGCTGATCTGAAAGAGAAAGGTGTCCAGGACAGCTGGCTGTATTTTAAAGAAACCCTGTTAAAGGCACAGGAAGATAACATTCCGATGTGCAGAAAGAACAGCAAATGTGGACAGCGCCCAGCGCCCAGCGTGGCTTAGCAGAGAACTCTGTGGTGATCTGAAACATAAAAGTGAAACTTACAAGAAGTGAAAGCTTGGACAGATGACAAGGGAGGCATATAAAGATATTGCTCAGGACTGCAGGGATAAAATCCGAAAGGCCAAAGGACAATTGGAGTTGGAGCTAGCAAGAGATGTGAAGGATAACAGAAAGGGGTTCTATAAGTATGTCAGCAACAAGAAAAGGATCAGGGGTGGTGTAGGTCCCTTACTGAATGGGGCAGGCATCCTTGTGGTAGATGATGTGAAAAGGCTGAAGTACTCAATGCTTTTTTTACTTCAGCCTACACAGGGAGGGCCAGCTCCCAGGCTACTACATGGGAGTAATGCGGAATGGAGAGAAGAGCGGCCCTCGGTGATGGAAAGTCAGGTTAGGGACTACTTAAAGAAATTGGATGTGCACTAGTCCATGGGGCCGGATGAACTGCATTTGAGGGTGCTGAGGGAGTTGGCTGAAGTGATTGCAGAGCTGCTGGCCATTATCTTTAAGAACTAGTGGCGAACGGGGGATGTCCCGGGGGATTGGAAAAAAGCAAATACAGTACCTATCTTCAAGAAAGGGAAAAAGGAGGATCTGGGGAACTACAGACCAGTCAGCCTCACCTCAATCTCTGGGAAAATCATGGAGCAGGTCCTCAAAGAATTCATCCTGAAACACTTGGAGGAAAATAGAGTGATCAGGAACAGTCAACATGGATTCACCAAGGGCAAATCGTGCCTGACCAACCTGATTTCCTTCTATGATGAGATGACTGGATTTGTGGATGCGGGAAGAGCCATTGATGTGGTATACCTCGACTTTAGCAAGGCTTTTGATATGGTTTCCCACAGCATTCTCGTCGGCAAGTTAAGGAAGTATGGGTTGTACGAGTCGACCGCAAGATGGATAGAAAACTGGCTAGATCAACGGGCTCAGCGGGTAGGAATCAATGGCTCAATGTCTAGTTGGCAACCAGTAACAAGTGAAGTGCCCCAGGGGTCGGTCCTGGGGCTGGTTCTGTTCAACATCTTCATTAATGATCTTGATGATGGAATAGACTGTGTGCTTAGTAAGTTCGCAGATGACACCAAGCTGGGGGGAATGGTAGATACTCTAGAGGGCAGGGACAGGATCCAGGGAGACTTGGACAAATTGGAACACTGGGCCAAAAGAAACCTCATGAGGTTCAACAAAGACAAGTGCAAAGTCCTGCACTTAGGACAGAAAAATCCCATGCACTGCAACAGGCTGGGGACCAATCGGCTAAGTAGTAACACTGTAGAAAAGGACCTGCGGCTTATGGTGGATGGGAAGATGAATATGAGCCAACAGTGTGCCCTTGTTGCCAAAAAGGCCAATGGCATATTAGGCTGCATCAGTAGGAGTATTGCCAGCAGATCGAGGGTTGGGATAATTCCCTCTATTCCACACTGGTCAGGCTGCATTTGGAATACTGTGTCCAATTTTGGGCTCCCCACTACAGAAAGGATGTGGACAAATTAGAAAATGTCCAGTGGAGGGCAACGAAAATGATTAGGGGTTTGGGGCACATGACTTATGAGGAGAGACTGAAGAAAGTAGGCTTATTTAGTCTGCAGAAGAGAAGACTGAGGGGGGATTTAATAGCAACCTTCAACTACTTGAAGGGGTGCTCCAAAGAGGAGGGAGCTAGGCTGTTCTTGATGGTAACAGAGGACAGAACAAGGAACAATGGTTTAAAATTACAGCTGGGGAGCTCAAGGTTGGATATTAGGCAAAACTTTCTCACTAGGAGGGTGGTGAAGCATTGGAATGGGCTACCTAGGAAGGTGGTAGAATCTCCATCTTTGGAGATTTTTAAGGCCCGGTTAGACAAAACCCTGGCTGGGGTGATTTAATGTGAGTGGTCCTGCTTTTTATTTTGTTCCTTTAAAAAAAAAAAAAAAAAATCACAGAGTTTACATTGATGTAATTCCACTGACTTCCTTGGAAATTGTCCTTATTTAACCGAAGCATCATATCTGAATCAGTCCCCCTGATCATTCATTGACCTTGATTGAGGCAGGTTTCTTTCTCCAATATATCTAGAACTTCCATCTTTGCTACTATAACACACTGTACAATTAGGCCAGGGATAAAAAGAGTCCACACTAGGGACCAATCAGCAACAGTCATGCAACCCCACTGACTAAAAAGGTACTGGATTTCAGTGGAGATATAGGGGTGTAATCAGTAATATTTAGTGATTTCTTCACCTTGGTTTGTGTTTTTAGCAAAATAGTGTGAAAAGAGCTATGTCCTTACTAGACAGTTTTAAATCTCATAACTGTCACTTTTCACAATTCTTCTTAACTATGTGGGTGATTGTCATGTTACAGAGAACAGTGTTTCTAATATAGATCTGAGTTCACAGTAATTCTTCCAACACCATGTGCATACAATATACACTACACCCCCTCTCCAGACCCCTCAGATATCAATTCAACTAGATGCTTAAGCATATGCCTAACTTTAGGTACGTGTGTAACTCCTTTTAAGCCAAAGGGACTTCTGATCTATTTGCAGTTTCATTAAGTTTTAGAACTCTGCTTTACCAGGCCCACTGGAACGAACAGTCACAGCCTGATGTGAACAACCATGCTGGGTTAGGAGCTTTTTGAAGAATTCAAAAAGTGAAAACACAAAGGACAGGAAGAATAAAAGGAGGGGTCCCCCTTTTTGCTCAATTTGGCATTGCAGATGAGCTCCACCTTACCGTCCCCCAACTGGGTGTCAGCCAATTCATTTGCAATGAGAAGCCAAAACAAACTAATCCAAAAGAAATACATCTCCTTTAATAGAGACCCAAGAAAGGAGCATAGGGACTAAAGGCCTTACCTCAGGACCTGGGTCTAAAACAATGTATTTGTTCCTGGGCAGGCTAGCAGTCTTCCACAGCTGAAAGGGATCACTTGAACTTTCTGTTCAACATCTAGTTGCTGTTACTCCTCCCCTCCACTCAGTTTCCTCCTACTGCTTGATTAGCTAACGTGTGTAGAACAGAGTCTCCTTAATGGCATCCCATTTACTTGATTTATGAGCTCTTGGCTGACCCTTTTAAGGTGTAGTACACTCCTTCTAGGGACGGGGGGAGGAAAAAATCAAACACACAGTGATGTTGTTATGCAACTATTTTGTTAATTCTCCCTGTTACATTTCCCACTGTCTCCCACCCCAACACACACACACACACACACACACACACACACAGTATAACAAACAAGGAGTCCTGGGACACTTTTAAAGACTAACAAATATATATAATCATTTCCCCAAACTTCATATGTCTTTACTCTTTGGATTGCAGTCTCATCAAGGCAGGGACTGTAACTTATTATGTATTTGAAGGTAGAAGGGCAATTGGGCCTCTCATTCGGTGCGCCAACATAACACAAAATGTTAATAGTAATCTATTATGTATATTCAGATATCACTTCGGCAAATTGGCATACCTGATCTCTATTTCAACTGATTGTTCCATAAGCAAAGATCACCCCTGGCAAACTGAACTTTCAGAAAAATTAGTTTGAAAACAGTCTTTTTTAAAAGTCTTGGGAAATGTCTCCAGTTCACAATTCTTCCACCACTAAAATGCATGGGGTGCGGGGGTGTGTGAGTAGGGGGAGTCAAGAGATACCAGAGGGTGCCCATAAATATACAATCTAAATTGTTGCATATAGCTTACACTGAGTATAGCACTATAAACAGTCAGTAACTTCCACTTCACTCCACTGTACCCTGACCACACTGGCATGTAGCATACACCAGCCTTAATGCCACAGCAATGCACACATATTATTCAGGAAAATACAAGCTGGTATTCAAACAGATTCTTTGTTTATAAATACCAGTATGATCTAATCTGAAAATACAAAGGTTTTACAGTGAAAATACATTGTCTCAGATATATTTTTTTCTCATCTAAATTAATATGTTCTTGTTTAGAATCTAACTTCTGGAAACAAAAATATCCCAGCCCTCAATTTGCTCTGTACAGAAATTGCTGTCGTTAAACCACGATAACCACATTGACATGTATGCTTGATTCAGGTACATCTTTTCAAAATCCTTTTTCCTTGTTTTCATCTATTTTCTACTGACGGGTTTTTTTGCTAACAAACGAGAAGTATGCAAACTTAAAATTAGACCATTCATTCCCCTATATTAACAAAGCAAAATAACAGCCCTTACTGGCAAGTTGCCTGTATAAGCAGTCACTTCAGTGTCACATAGCACAGGCATTAATTAAACCAGTGACTTTTTTCCTTCTCCATAGTAAGAGGCAATGTCGCAAGTAAAATGAGCTTTTTTTTAAAGCTGACCTCACACTGATATTTCTAACAGACCACTATTTGCATTATTGATTTTTCAAAAGTTAGCTGCTTGTGGTCACCTTGACTAAATGTCAGCTTTTTTAAAATGCCATCTACAAAGAGAGCTTGTTCTCAGTTGTAACATATACACATAGGCATTAAAATTGCATGGAATGATTTGAAACAAACCCTGAGCCCAGATGAAACTGAACAGTGTGGTTCACAGCACCATTAGAGCACATATTAAAATCACTTTAGAGCATAGCAGAAGATGGGATGGTATTTACTCTCTGGGGTGCTTTATGGTTTGAGCCATCACAATACCATCATACTTTCATTTATGTATTTCTTATCAGATATCGAGAATAAGCTACAATATGGTGAACGTCAACACTTACCAAACTGTATAACAGCATCATATTGTAAATATAACGAATTCTAGGGTTGACTGATCTGGATTTTGATGCTTTGTAAATTCTCAAGTTCTCTGAAGGAATTTAAAAAGGTTTACAAAAAAGTTAGAGCTCAGAAAATATACACATGTAGGTGTTGTACATTCGGTATACTGCAGTTATTTTTAGACAGACAGACAGACAGACACACACACACACACACACACACACACACATGTATGTGCGTGTATTATATACCACAAAAATCTATCCATCTAGTACATCATCAATACAGTGAAGGACCCATTAAGGACACTATTCTCATTATGCTAGAGTTCTTCAAGAGTCTTGATCCTGCCCTGAAATGCAGCTGAGGATATTCTATGATAAACCCACCAGGCCCCCAAAAGAGAAGGCATGCCAGGGCAGAGTAGCTTTGCTCAGAGAATGCTATTCTCTGGTAATTTGGTATCAGCATAACAGCCTTAAACTGGCATATTTAGCCCTGAGCTGGCATAGAGAAGCCCAAAATATGCCGGTTCTCATTTTCCGGTGATATTGTAAACAAGAAGCAGGCAGCATTATCTCCCATAAATGTACACAAACTTGTTTTCTCTTAACAATTGGCTGAACAAGAAGTAGGGCTGAGTGGAGTTGTAGGCTCTAAAGATGTACATTGTTTTAGTTTTTAATGCACTTATGAGAACAAAAAATGCATTTCTAAATTGAACTTTAACAATAGATTGCACTGCAGTACTTGTAGGAGATGAATTAGAAAATATTATTTATTTTGCTTAGTTTTACAGTGCAAATATTAGTAATAAAATAATATAAAGTGAGCACTGTATTCTCTATTGTTATTGAAATCCATATATTAGAAAATATAGAAGAAATCCAAAAATACTGAGAAAAAGTTCAATTGGTATTCTATAATTGTTTAATAGTATGATTGAAAGTACAATTAATCACAATTTTTGTTTTGTTACAGCATTCACTTAAGGTAACATTAGGAATTTCATTTCAACCCTGTTTTTCAGGTGCTCAAATTCCTGAGTTAAATATTAAATAATTACTATTATTTAATATTTATATTCAAGTAGCACTGAATGGTTAAAACGAAGTTAGGCCCCACTGTGCTAAACACTATTAGTATATAATAAATCACAGCTTCTGCCCCACAGAACTTTAAATACATTCCTAGAAGCATAAAGGCTGTGCAAAGTGCAGACATTAACTGTATTTTTTTCCTTAATCCACAACATTTACTTGCTCAGTCTCTTAACTGTGAATCATTTAAATGTATAAAACTTTACTATTACATTACTTTAAGTTCATGCAAGTTGTATGTGCATGTGCATGTGTATGCATATACAAAGAGAAAAAGAGAGATTTAAATGCTATTAGCTGATTTTCAAACATCTTATTGAAATATAAATACATATTATATTACAGTTCCATGAAAATGTTTAACGAGATGTATTTAAATATTTAAACAGCAATAGTATTTCCTTTGAGAAACATACCTTCCTTACTAGGCCTGATGAATTAACCAGGAGATTTTAAGAACAGTGTTGATAGGAAAAATGACATTTGTAACAAAAGAACTTTTTACATTAGTGTTGTTCCTAGCATTAGATTGAAAGATGGCTATCTGCCTAGAGATTTACAGAGAAGAGATAACTAAGTTCTTCTTATCATTGGAAACTGGCAGTCATGGTACACCCAGAGTGGGACTTGGGTTGTTCAATAGGAATGGTTGAGTTGCACATTATAGGATCACCTGGAACCCCTGGTTGAAAATCATTACAATGAAAGTTGGCTGGCTTAAGAATAGTATAACCCAGACTGGCAAGTGTGCCATAGTGTGAAAAATAGCAGTGTGATGCTGTAGAAAAAGAAAGATGAGCATGTTTACTCTAGTGAAGCACCATCACTTTTGTAACCACTGATTTATCATCACTGCTACACAATTCTGATAAATCTTATATAAAGTATGCCCTGTGAAACATCATTGGAAAAGTGGTAATCTGTTGAACAATGCTGTTTTGGTGAAATCATTTTATCATCTTTGTACAGGAAGTTATGATACTTTGAACTGTGTTTGTATCTTGAAAATGTCGTGTTCCTGGATAACACGCACAGTACAGATTTACATCAAGACCAGCCAGCCATGTGTTGAGGAAGCATTAAGGAGAATCAACTCTTCCAGTAGGCCCCTCCTGCGTTTGTCCCAGAGATCATATAGACAATGGAAGCCCAGCGACTCAGCAGGTCACATAGAACATGTGATCCTTGACTACATGTTTGAGACAGTAACATTCCATACACATGGCCTTGAGTGGAGGGGAATACAAATTGGAGACTATGACATCACCTTCTTGCCTCCTTCCAGCTCCATGTCTCTGAACTATGATTTCTAACAAAGGGAAGCCCTGAACAATGAACTGAGGATCACCAATCTGTTGGGTGATCCACAGAGACTTACTGCAAACTAACAGATTTAACATCACTGCTATTATCCTGATCTACAAACTCTGAAATTGACTATAATATATATGTTTCACTCTAACCACTAAATAATTATTCTTTTTATATATTAATAAATAGTTTTGTTTATTAAAAGATTGACTGAAGCATGGGTTTTGGCAAGATCCAGAAGTACATGTTGATTTGGGGTGGATGTCTGGTTCCTCAGAACTGGAACCTAATATATGTGATCACTGGTTTTAATAATCATTTATTGCAGAAGTCTGGTTTGTCTGGGTGGCGCATGAGGGGCTAGAGCACTCGTTCACAACCTGTGACCTGGAGGGTCAAAAGTGGCCAGCTTTTAAATTAGCCCTCCATTCCCCTCCCGCTGGCTGCAGCAAGGAGCTGATACCTAAGGACCCAGACAGAGGGCCTTTCTGCAGGGCTATAAGTCTGATGCAGGTGCCTTGCTGCAACCAAGGGAATGGGAGATCAGTGCTCCCCTTCCCTGGCAGTAGCAGGGAGCATGGTAGAGTGCTCTGCCTGGGTCTATACACGCTGGAGTCCCTACTAGAGCCATAGGGATGGGAGTGCTGATTTTCCATCCCTGACCTTGCCAGGGGACCCAGGTGGAGAGTAAAAGGCTACAGGGGTATGTCTACACTAGCAATGTAGGTCAACTTAAGGACCCTTAAATCGACCTAAATTACTCCATGTCCTCACTGGGCTTTCATTAAGTTGACTTAAGAAATTCCTTAAGTCAACTTAATGAAAGCTTAAGTTGACTTAATAACTACCCCTCCTTAGGTCGACAAGCCTTAAGTCGACTTCTTAAGTCTACTTAAGGATGGTGTGGACAAGGAGTAGCCCTTAAGTCGACTTTATTAAGTTGACTTAATGCCAGTATGGACGCCTATATCCAATGTTAAGTTGACTTAATAAAGTTGACTTAAAAGGACCCGCTTTGTTACGTCAATTTAATAAGGTCGACTTAAAGTTGACCTTATTAAGTCACTTAAGAAAGTCGACAACTTTTTCTGTGTAGACATACCCCAGGGTATATGTGGTTTCCCTGCTGCAGCCAAAGAGATGGGAGATCAACAAGGAGGCAGCCACTTTACTGAACTCCTTTTGTCTGGCTGCAGTAAGAGTGGGGCAGAATGGTGGTCCTTCATGCTTTTAAAAATGATATTTTTGGCCCTTGAGCCAAAAATGTTGGGAACCACTAGACTAGAGGGCACAAAGGACACTTTCTGTGGCTCCATAATAACGAGCATTGTATTTTGGAAGCACACATTTGTTACTAATTTGGTGAAATCTGGGCTAGATGCCCTATATTCTGGCAGTCTGACCTGAGATTGGCACTCTTAGCTATGTTCCATACTAAGCAGTGTGGCAAGCAGTTCTGCTTGCACCTGAACTCCAAGTGGTTCCACTCAGCCCAAGTTCTCTGGGTGATATGTTAAAATGCTATGTCTCATAGGCAGAGGCGGCTTTTGGGGTAGGCGAGGCAGGTGGTCACCTAGGGCCCTGAGCAGTAAGGGGCCCCGTCAGGGTCGGTCGCCTGCTTCCCTATGTTCCCTCTAAGCTGCGCGGGTGCGCAGCTGCTGTCGCACCCCCCTTGCAGCACTGAGGATCCCCTGCGCAGCCCGGCAGCCCCCGCCACCCCCTCCAAACCCCCAGGGCTGCGGCTTTGCCATGGCAGATCCAGCCTGCGCCCGTCCTCTGGGCTGGTCCTCCCTGCCCCCAGGGCGGAACAGGCAGGCTCAGGGCTGGGACAGGAGCGCGGGCCTCCCTGCCAGCCCCACGCAGCCGGGGAAGCAGGGTGGCCGCAACCGGGGTGGGATTCCGGGCTCCCACTCACCGGCCGCCTCAACTGCTGGGGCTGGGGTCTGCACCGCCCCGCCAGCGGCAACCCAGGGCCGTGGTCGGGTCCCCCCTACCAGCGGCCTCAGCTTCTTTCTTTCTTTCTTTCTTTCTTTCTTTCTTTCTTTCTTTCTCTTTATTTAAAAAAAACTTTTTAAAAAATAATTTTAAATAAAAACCTTTCTAAAAATTAAATTTCAATTCAAAATTCATTCAAATTCAATTAATTAAACACAATTAATTAATTCTGTTTATAATCACTTTAACTTCAATTAATGCCTATAATTTCTGTCGTGTGAGTTTACACAAAAATTTTATTCAGAAAAAGTTTTGCACACGGCTTGAAAATTTTGCACACAAGCCGCCAAACCTTAGAGGGAACACAGCAACCCCTGGCACGCGTGCCAAATTTGGCATGCATGCTAATCCTGAGTGGCAGCAGCACCGCTCAGGCTTCCCCCTGCTGTCCCCACCCCCCAGCATGGCCTGAGGGCTGGGGCCACTAAAGCCACCTGCT
The DNA here is from genome assembly GCA_007922175.1 of Pelusios castaneus. Classification (NCBI taxonomy): domain Eukaryota; kingdom Metazoa; phylum Chordata; order Testudines; family Pelomedusidae; genus Pelusios; species Pelusios castaneus. The sequence continues at coordinate 13,649,439 of ML685794.1, read as the reverse complement.
GCAGCTCCAGGCTCCCTCCTGCTGGCCATGATTCCCCGCTCTGCCCAGTCCCCGCCTCCACAGCAAGGTAAGTGCTGTGAGGGGAGCTGGTTTGGGGGCTGGGGACTGGATCAGGGACCTGGGAGCCGGTGCGGCCCTGTTCGGGGGCCCAGGGCCCAACTCAGGAGCCTGGGGGGCTGACACAGGGGCCCGGTTGCCGGCTCGGGGACCAGCTTGGGGGTACGGGGGCCGGCATGGACCTGTTTGGGGGCCTGGGGCTGGCAAAGGAGCTGGCTTGGGGTTTGGGAGCGGGCACAGGGCGGCTCAGGGGGCAGCTCAGGGTGCGGGGCGGTGAGCCGTGCGGCCCTGGTCGGGGTCCCAGAGCCTGACGTGGGGGCCTGGGGTCTGGCGTGAGGGCTGGCTCTGGGTGCGGGGGCTGGCTTGGGGGCCGGCTCAGGGCGCAGGGGCCAGGGGCCAACATGGGTGCCGGTGCGGCCTGCCTCAGGGACCGGCTCGGGGCTTAGGCGTTGTAGGGGGGGGTCCCACAATGGGCCTTCACCTAGGGCCCCAGATAGCCTAAGGCCGCCTCTGCTCATAAGAGGAGATGTCCTATACTGGCCCCGGTCCTGATTAAGGGAGGTGCAGTCCATCAGCTAACATCTGAACCAGGTGCCTCCTGAAATGAGACACTGTATTACTGTATCAGAACAACTTAGCCCTAAGGGCCTGAAATGTCTCTCTAAGTTTTTCCTTTCGGGTTGGAGCTTCTGGGCTTTCTATCACTGTTGCTGGGAGATGATTAAGCACAGATTTCAGGCATGTGAGGAGAGCCTACTAAATACATATTCACCTTTTACATTAATAGGAAGATGGCACAGTATTACCTCTGTAATTTGTTGAATGTTTCAGTCATGTTCATAAGGGAGAGACATACAATATAATAATACGCTTCTTGGGAAATTTTATGTTTCCTATAAATCATCATACTGGCTATCTCTAAATATATTTGAATGCTAAACTACTATTATTATTTAAAAGATAGTCTCTCAGTCTCAAGTATGCATATTAAAATCTGGCTTTAGTCCATCAATTTGCATGATACCACAGACTACCAAATCCTAAAGACTAAACTCTATTTGTGCACTATTCAGAAATAATTTAGGGTGTAGGAGCTGAGCAATCAAAAGGGCAAACGTTTTTCTGACAGCCTCAGAAAATAGCACCGTCACCAAGCCACCAGTCCATCTACCTAGCAGCAGACTTCAAAAGACAACAGTGCATCTGCTTTAACAACCAGAAAGGAGAGAAACAATTTTAAACAAAGCAAAAATATATTCCAGGGTATCCACATTTTTTTTTTTTTTTTTTTTTTGAGAATCTGGAAGGAGACTTACATTTTTTAGAACACGCAGGTATGTTTATTATCCTTTTGAATGGCAGTTGTACTGCCTTCTTTCTTAGGGTTAATCAGTTATTCAACATGTAATCATAGAAGAGGTCTGGTTTAGGCCCTGCTAATGTTACTGACCTTAACAGGAGCAAGATCAGGATATTAGTCCCGAATGCCAGGTTCTGAAGCTTTGCCATGGGAATAATTCACACTAAAGTCAATGAGCATTCGTGGAACCAACTCTAAATTAGTAAACTATTCCAAGAAGTAATTTATTGGATAATCCTTCTTATTTTCATATGGAAAGGATTTAAGGACTTGATTATACATCACCAAAGCCAGCGAGAGTATTCCCATGACCTCAGTAGGAGCAGAATGCAACCTTAAATGGGGCATTCTTCAATAGGGCCTGAGGATGGGGAGGGAGCAAGGCAGTAGTCAACATCCTTCAGGAGACAGCAATTTTATAGATTTGTATACTCTGAAACCAGAAGAACATCCTGTCGTTATTTAATCTGACACACACTATAACAGAGTTTCACCCAGTTTGCAGGAGCAAGCCCTATTCATGAGGCACTTACTCAGCGTTTCAAATAATTGTTACATAACAAGGTTGATGTACCATGCAAAGAACTGGGTTTCTGAAATTAATAAAGGGGTGGCTGATTTTCAAAGTTTATTGTACAAATAGCATTTTGATTAATGATATTTTAATTTTAACATTCATTTGTAAAGGGAATATAAATTAAATTTGAATGGTTTATTAAGGAAATGGTTTGGGGAGGGAAAAATCACAGGAAAAAAATAACTAATGAAAAGAAAATTGGTTTGTTGATTTAAACACTGGAATATCTTCTTCAAATCTTAGTGATGTTTCTACTCCACATTTCTTAAATATTTTCATGTATTAGTTTTCTAAAACAAGGCCTAACCTGATATATAGCAGACACATTGCTCTCATCTTTATTCAAATCAAACTGTTCTTTTTGTTAGATGTTAGATTATTTGATGAAAATTTGTCAGGTAACCCTTATACCTGTTTAGGAATGACAAAAACTCCGCCCCTCCCCCAATCCAGTGAGCCACAAGCATGTGGCAAAAATGTATACAGACTTGTGTCAAAGGTGGTATTTCCAGTCTCACAAACAGAAATAGCTCCACTGGATTCAACCAAGTTACACAGAGGCAACACTTGTGTTTGTGATAATATAATGAGTTCTGTCATAATGAGTTCCTTTCTATGAGGTCTTTACACCCTTTGATCCAGGGATTCATGAGTATATTCCTATGGAAGTACCTACAATTATTGGCTATGTCTACACTAGAAAAAGTTAAGTTGACTTTGTTAACCTAACCTAAGTCGACTTAAGGGTTACTCCCCATACACACTGTCCTTAAGTCAACTTAAGGAGTCAACTTAAGTCTTAAGTCGATCTAATGGGCGGTTCTTATTAAGTCGACTTAAGGAATTTCTTAATGAAAGTCTGGTGTAGACAGGGAGTAATTTGGGTCGATTTAAGGGTCCTTACGTCGACCTAAATTGCTAGTGTAGACATAGCCATTATTACTACAGAAGCCTTGCTGTAACTATAAAATATTTAGGTTTTGTAGCCACAAGGCACAGTATTTCATTCATGAGAGGTGTGTTCAAGTTGAAACTGCAATATTCAAAATGTGAAGAGTTGCAAGAGTATCCACTAAGTTAGAATGGCTGATATTACTGGGAGTATGGAAGAGAAAGAGATTGAATAGAGCCATGTCCTGTAATAACCTGAGCTCTGTGGTTTTTGAAATACCAATGAATCAAGCTAACTATAGATTTTCTCAAGTGACCTTTGCTAACAGACCTGCAAAAATTCTGATGAGGTGAAAAAATGTGTATATTTTGCCACATCATCTTAAAGATGATGTGGAACTATGCTATAATCTGGAAATCACCAATAAAAATTAAAGTAGTGTTCAGATCTGCTATCCTGCTCGTATTTTGAATGGAGCAGCCATGTGTGATATGAATGTGGTCTAGTCAATGGAACTGGAGAAACCTTATCAGTTTTTTCAACATTCACACACTGAGCAGTTTCCTTATGTCATCATTTCAATTTATTGAATGACACTGGTCATGACAATGAGATAAAATTAAAATTATGTAGTTTGAGGCACTGGAGCATATTTTTAATGCTAACTTGTCAAAAGCAGTGTAATTACCACCTCCAATGAGTTGTGATCTTTCAGCAAGACACGTTTTTATTCTCTGCACAAAAAGAAATTTGCAGAGGTACCACAAATGAATTTCATGCAATGCTTGACAAAATCTGTTTGGTTATTGCTGTATGAATAAACCAGTTCCCTGAGCAAGCAATGTATTTTCTAAAATATATTGCACAAGCCCACCAGCTAACACCCCAGAGGAAAACTATCATTAAAAAATCAATTGGATTAGTTTGATTCTAGGAATTCTAACAGAAACACATCATCTAAACTGGATTATTAAAGTCAGTTTCATGACGCAAAGTTTGCAAAAAAATCAATATCAAAATAGACAATATGCTCAGGAAAAGGAGCTACTGAAAAAGGAAATAAATATATAGTGCTTTATATAGGCTAGATATTAGTGCTGGCTTTTCATGTTTTCCTTATGAATCTATAAAAGCAAAAGGAGTTTTATTGCCATTAGGGCTTTCAAGAATGACATGTTTAAAGATAGCAAAATAAACAAAATACTATTTTGTGCATACCTCTTTTAGTGCAGATAATGATGACAGTCAGTGACAGACTGTACATTCTCAAAGATATAAGGAATCTAATACAATCCCTGTGAAATAAAGCATGAAATCAGTTGTCCCTTTAACACACTGACTGTTATTGTTACAATCACTTTTTCTGTATTAGATGGCTATTTAATACTATGGGGAATTTATTTTTCCCTGATTGTTTTGGTGGCTATGATGACCCTGCTTTGCAGCCAAGGTTTGATCTTATTTACAGTTGATACTCAAATAGTCCTATGTCAAGATTTATAGAGCAGATTTACTATGCTTGAAAAAATGTGTGGTACTTATTCAGATAATACTTTGGCCTTTTTATGAAATGAAAATTACTGCAGAATATTTTAGAAAGGTATTTCATGCTTTCAACCCCAGCTTCATATAATCTTAAAACAACATTTTAAAAGGAAGATTTGGAGGCAATAACTAGAACATCTTGAATTTACATGAAAATTAGATCCATATATTTTTCCAAACATAGATTGTTAGCCATATTTCCTGTTGAAATGGATTTTTTTCAAAATAACTTGTTTTGGCTTGGAGTTTCTTTTCAGTATTATTGATGAATATGTTGTTACGTAATCAACATTTCACTTTTCACAAGGGCCTGGTCTAAAGCTTGTTGGAATCTTTGCTTTTCATATTGCTATGGCATCAAAATAAATTTTGTTCCCAGTGTCTGTGAATATAGGTGGTCTGGAATGTAAACAACACATAGCCAACTTTTATACTACTAGAATATGCAACTACTGGCACCTCAGTTATTTTAATGCTAATAAAAGAAACAGAGTCCTATGGCACTTTTAAAGACTCACAGATTTATGTATCGCATGAACTTTCGTGGGAGAAAAATCCTACAAAAGCTCCTGCAATAAATAAATCTGTTAGTCTTTAAAAGTGCCACAGGACTCTGTTTTTCTGCAATAGACTAACTCGGCTACCCCTTTCAAACTTGATTTAATGCTACTGTTTCCATTTCCTAAGTAAACAAATATTATGGGCCTGATTCCACTCTTATTTACACAAATTACATTAAGTCACGTGGAATTTCTCCTTTGTCCCTGATAGAATCAGGTTTTCCTATGTGATAAAGAAAGCAAAAGCCCTATCTAGCAAAGAAAGGTCAGGACACAACATATGACATCAACGAACATCCTGGGATGCCTCATAGTCAAAGTTCAAACCAAGGCATAGATCAGAGACAGTTCTGGTGGCACTAAAAGATTACCTTCTTATAAAATGGACACAGGCTATATCTATCTGTTCATACTATGGGATCTCTCTGCAGTTTTTGACACTGTAGACCACATCATCTAGTGCTGACCTGCTTACATGACCTGGCAGAAGTAGATGGCCTAACCTTACAATCACTCTAATCATTCCTCTACAGAAGAGCTTGATAGTTGTGATGGTAAGTGCTTCTCTTTTCTGAAGGCCATCACCTGTTATCCCAACTTTTTGTATTTACATTAAAAATGTAGGAGAGATAGTCTAATGTCATGAGTTCAGCTGCCAAGAATATGACAATGCCACCAAACTATATATATAATTCTCAATGAATTCAGCAATTGCCACTAGCAGGATGAAGAAGAGCTGGCTCAAGCTGAATTCAGGAAAGACAATGAGGCAGATCACACAGTCTAGAGCAGGGGTTGGCAACACCCAGCACACATTCCAAAGCAGACATGCAGGCCTATGCACAGTGGCTATGGCTACACTGGCAATTTAAATCGACTTAAGGAGGCTTAAATCGACTTAAATTAAGCCACATCCACACTAGGCTTTCATTAAGTTGACTTAAGAAATTCCTTAAGTCGACTTAAGAAAAACTTAAGTCGACTTTATAACTACCATTCATTAGGTCGACTTAAGCCTCCTTAGGTCAACCTAACCCTTCCTTAGGTCGACCTGCGCCCTGTGTGGTCGCATAAGTCCACTTTGTTAAGTCAACCTAAGGACAGTTAGGTCGACTTAACAAAGTGGACTAAGTCGACTTAAAGTGTTGCCACTTGTTAAGTCAACTTTAATAAGGTCAATTTTAAGTCGACAAAGTCGACCTTATTAAAGTCAATTTAACAAAAGTCGACTTAACTTTTCTAGTGTAGACATAGCCAGTGGCACAGAGGGCTCCTGGTCCTGTGGCATTGCAGCTGCTCTCCCAGATGGCCCTGCCCCCAGCAGGGCCCTGGGCCAAAAGAGCTGCCTACGCCTGCTGGCCCCACTCCCCAGCTGGGGGGCGGGGTCAGCAGGAAAAAGGAGCACGCGACTCCTATTCCCTGCTGGCCATGCCCCCAGCACCTGCTGAGGGTTCAGGGTGGGGCTGGCATGGGGGCAGGCAAAGGCTGCCAACCTCTGGTCTAGAGCAAAGTGCATGAGAGCTGGGATTAAAGAATTCTCACACAACCGGATCTGGCTAGAGAACAAACTTCCAGAGGACAGCCAGCAAATCCGGATTCTGACCATATTTAGGAAATTCTGCTAAACTTCTCCTCAGAAAGATCTTTTACCCTGAAAAAGAAAACTGCTGGAGATGCCATCAAGTCCACTAGATACTTTACTATTTTCATTGATTTCACAAGAAAGGCAGTCAGATTCCCAATGATGGATGTCAGTATAAAGAGCTGACCTACTTGGGGGATTAAGGTCTTTCCCTTTGTACATATCCAGTGCAGTTTTTCTTTGCATCTACTATGAGTGAAATCTGTCTATACAGCTGGCAATTTTGGCACTGGGAGGATCGTCCCAGTGTAAGATAAATTTTCTCATGATCTTGAATTGGCAAAAAGACTCATTAGCATAGGAGGCATGGCTGGAAGAAAGTATTATAGCCAAGATACATTACCAACCCCAATAGATATTTTGGCATATATGGGCCATTTGCATCTGGCATAATTTAGAGAAGCCTTAAGGCTACTCTAATGCACACCTGAAGACTGGTGTTGCATGCAACGCCCTAGAATCCACAGACTGCAAAGATGACCATTATGCCTTTGCAAATTCCATCCCTGCACCTCCTTAACCCTTGCCTTGTGCTGTTTGGCTGAATGCCAAAATATGCCCCTTAATATTTTTACTTGCTGAAACTGAGCCCAACGTATTTTAAGTGAGAACACCTTGGTCATTAATGTGACTATTCATATTTGCATTCTTGTGACGCATTTTGTCAATAACTAATTTTAGGAATAATTTAGATTGCTGAAATATAAATAGTCCCAGAGTTTATTTCTCTTTTTTGGTAAGCATTTGCTCTCAACTGTGTCTTTTACCTTTCCCTTTCCTGGAAAGCTTTTGCTATGAAAAAAGCATCACAAGTGTTCCCTTTCCCTTCTTGTCTTTCAGCTTCTTTACACAGAGTACATATCAAGAGAGAAATGGGGAAATCTGTAGAAGGTTTGGGAGATTTCTACTGCCTTCAAAATAGCAAATGCACATATGTATTCTCTGCAAGAGCTAACAAAGAATTGCTGACAGATTTTTGTTCGGCAAATATAGGAATTAGCCTTCTAAGAGTCGTATGTTTGGTCATTGCATTTGTGGTACCCTAGGGAAAGTTTTAGTCCTTTACATATTCACTGGTAGCAGGAGATGATGTCACAGCCCAGACACAATATGCCTAGCTTCAGGACATCTTACTTGAAATTTGGTTCCCTACTGAGACTTACAAAAGCTAGTTTAAATTTGTTCATATACAGTGCATACCTTCTAAATTTTCAGTGAGCACAAGTGGATTTAAATGGACTAAACCAAGACTATATCTGCTGTCTAGTTCAGGGGTTCTTACAAAAAAAGGTGGCCTCAGAGTGTGGCCACCGAACGCTTGCTGATGACCATTCTGATTTTTGTTAAAGTTCTTAATTTTAGGAAAAATAAATAAATATGCACATATACATGTCAAAATAGTTATAATTTATTCATGTAGGGGTTTTTTGTTTGTTTGGGGTTTTTTTTAAGTGCAAACTCAATAATAAAACTAAGCTACAGTTGTCTCTATTCTTTACTGAACCTAAATGGATTAAAAACTCAAGGTGCTTTGCAAGTCCTTGGTTTGTTTGGGGGGGGGGGGGGCTTAATTGTTTATTTTACTTTTTAAAAAAAAAAGACTTGCTAGCTAGTCAGCTTGTTTCTATTAAAAGTGATATATCCATGTTTGGTACTATCACTTTTCACAGAAGCAAATATATTAGCTAGCTGGGAGACGGTAAAAAGTGTTATTACCAAACATACAAATATCACTTTTCACAGCATTCTTATTCAGCTGTGAGGAACAAATTAAGCCCTGTATTGGGAGGTAGGGAGGGAGGCAAATCCCGCCCCATCAACCCTAGGCCCCACTGTCTCCCCCAGCTCCCCATTAATCCTTTCAGGCTCCCGCTGCCTGAGAGAATTAATGGGGAGCTGGGGGAGGTGGTGGGGCCTGGGGGTGATGGGGAGGGATTTGAGCCTGGGACTGGAGATAGTGGTGGAAGACCCTTGTGGTTGCATGATGAAAGCCCTGGGCCAGAGGACACAGCCTGGGTGGTGACCCCATGGCTAGCACCTCCCATCATATGGCTGGGGGGGAAGGACTCAAAACTCTGCAGACACTTGGCTGAAGCCCAGGACCAGAAGATGCAGCAGGGGCCAAGAATGACGATGGCTGGGGCAGGGGGGAGAACTCACACCAGCTTTCTGCTCCTCCAACGTTTGTGGCTTCAGAATTAGGTTGCTGGCAGCCCTGAGACAGAGGCTGCTGCTTTGCCCCCCAACCCCCTTACCACTCAGGAGGCTGTTGCTGCAAGGAAATCCCCTAGTGGCCCCATATAAGAAACAAGGGTCTAGTTCACCTGTATTCCTGCTGGAAGGGGAATATTAGTTTCCTCCTAAGTCTGACTTTCCTTAAAGGTGAATGAACTGCACAAATAAGAGTAAACAACTTGCTATGACAGCCCTGGGTTGACAACATGGTGCGTCAAACATTAATTAACTTTAGCTGAAATAATGGAAAGCAGAAGATTAAATCTAGTCAAGTAAATACATGGATTGAAGGAAAGAGCCTTGCTGTCAAACCCTTTTATTGTGAACAAGTAAAATTTGCTTACCTTGAAACCAGTTGATTACTGAAGTTTGGTATTTAGCTGTTACTGATCTCAAATAATTCTCACTCAAATGGATATATGCCCTATTTTGAATAAAGTACGTATAATTGTGAAGATCTTTAAATAAAAATGTCTTTGGTATTCCAAATCATTTTTATTTAAAGAACTTCATAATTATACATACTTCATTCAAAGTATGGCATATGTAGTGCATAGATCTTGTACTGGGTCTCCTTGTAGCAGTCAATTTTATCCAATACTAACAGGAACTTTAACTGAGATTTTCATGGGCCCCTAGAGATGTACGGCACTCAGATTGCATTGAACGTCAGTAGTAGTTGGATGTACCTCTGAAAACCACAGCCATTTGCAAAAAGAAAATAAAAATAGACTACGAAAGATCATCTGAGTGCATCCTCACATCCCTCTCCAAATGAGGAATCAATCCAGACAGAAGTCTAACCTTTCCTTGAGTGGTCAGAAGCTGAAGTAGTTTTACACCAGTGAAATCTGAGCTCACTTTTGGCAACTTTCCCAGTGAAAAACAAAGAATGTGAAATCCTTACTTCATTGAAGTACATGGCAAAACTCCCACAAGTCTCTTTTCTCATACCTAGAAATGTAAGCTTAACTCTTTCTATAGCCATTGACTGGTCTGTCAGTGGACAATAACTCTACTTTGAAACTTCCTAGCAGGAAGCCAGTCCTGTGATACAAGGTTGAACTCAGAGAATTTAGCCTCTCTATGCACCAGTGTAATGCCATCTCTGTGTGCAAGGCATACATTGCATGCCCACGGGATGATTCTGTCCAACTCCCAAATGCACAAGAATGTGGACCAAAACAGCATCCTCTGCACAATGTGACCTTGCACACACCATATCTGAAAGGTCACATCACATGGAAGGACGCCATTTTCTATGCACGTGTAAAATTGCATACCTGACTAAAAACATCACAATCTACCAGTTATGTGAATGTCTGGGGAAGCAAGGACTTTCAAAGGAGTCATTAATTCAATTCTCTATTTAAAACAACATGCACACTGGCCCATCATGTATATTCATTTTTATTCAATAAAATATTTAACATTTTCAGGTATCATAGTTATTGATTTCTTTTGGGCGAGACTTTGCATTAGTTCTGAATTTGACTTCCCTGTTGAAGAGGTTGGGCTGATAAGAGAAAACTGTGCCTGTGTTCTGCTCTGGTGAAGTCCAGGATATTAGCTATCTTCCAAACCCAAAGACAAGTTATCTTGGGACTATATTTTCTTCCCATTTGCTACCCAGTTTCATTCATCTGGAGCATTTATCCCAAATGGGATATTCAAGACATCTGGAGGCAAGACATGGCAGGCCTTGCTCCTGGAATATGCAATCTTCCCCCTCCCCAAAAAAATCTGTCTCAGACCAAATCATATTCAGGAAATGGGTTTATGTGGCCAGGTTTGCTTTCAACTGCCAAACTCTGCCCTCCCCGCTTCTCCCCCCACGCACACACACATATCCTTCATGTTAACATCAGCTTCCTCGGCCAGGTTTGCTTTCAACTGCCAAACTCTGCCCTCCCCGCTTCTCCCCACGCACGCACACACACACCCTTCATGTTAACATCAGCTTCCTCTTTGTCCTTTCTAGAGCTTTATGTTATGGGTCAGTGAAGGTCATTAACTCCCTGTACATGGGAACTGCCTCAATCGAAGTCCAGTGCAGTGAGTTCAGGTACTACAGTGATGTGCATCATACACAAATCTTAGATAAATGGATAAATAATTAGGTAACATATACCAGACTTATTAAATTGGTGCAAATGACATTTATCTATAGTAAACATTTATACTGGATGATTGTCGCAAGTATATGTTTGTTTCCCCTCAGAATCTCTTTACTGGTACAGCTACACAGCAGCTCGGAGCATGCACAATGCAGGTTGACACACAGGGCTAGTGACCTAAAAATAGCAGGGTGACTGTGGCAGCAAAGGTGGCAGTTCAAGCTAGTCACCCAACAACATACCCAGGGAATTGGGTGTATATATGCTCAGGTTGATGCCCTGCTGATAGTCACAATGCTATTTTTAGGGTACTATTTCAAGGAGGACAATGGTGTGTCTGTTACATACACAGTGCTGCGTAGACATATCCAGAAGCTGTGCAGACGTACCATACAAAGCAGTTGATGGATCCACTCATGGGTGGTCAGAGTTTCAATAAATCACTGACTGTAACTGATGCTATTTACTGTTTCTGTGAAATCTTTTCCTAGGGAGAAGATATCTTCTTTTGCTTGCACTTGTTATAAAGTGAACAGTGATTGACTATGTGTCTGAACATACAGTACATCAAGGAATTCAGAAACTGTAGGAAGCAATTACTCAATCCAGTGCCAGTAACAATGTCTGCTACTCTGAAAAATATGACCCAGTGACCAGGAATGACAGAATTATCCATCATGTCTAGGAATACTCCATTGCTGGGTGAAAACATTTTTTGACCAGTTTGTCTCTCAGTGACTTTATTGCTACTGCAGTTGAAACTGTGAGAGTGCCTTCAATAATATCAGACTTGTTGACTTGAACCCACCAATTAAAAAGTAGCACGTGAATGAAACTGCATTGGTTTGAATTACTCTACTTTTCCTCTTCCCTGCATGACATCTTCTGCAGACATACATCCAAGATGACTGTCTTACCATGATGGAAACAGTGAAGGGCAGTCTCAGATCCCTTATCTATGAATTTTAATACAGCTGTAAAGAGAGTAGTCTAGGTCTTTGGCCATGTCTGAACCATGTTCAGCAGAGCTGTAGTGCAGGCAAAATTGTTATCAGTGTATCCAAATCATTCTATTATGTGCTCAAAGGCCTTTCTAAGGCTATGTCTACACTTGTAATTTTAAGTCAACTTTAACTAAGTCGACTTAAATTCCAAAGGGGTAGCCGTGTTAGTCTATTGTAGAAAGACAACAGAGTCCTGTGGCACTTTTAAAGACTAACAGATTTATTTATCGCATGAGCTTTCGTGGGAGAAAATCCCACTTCGTCAGATGCTTTGAAGATGGAAAACTTACAGAATGGGAGGAAATTAAATGCAGGGGAGCGTATGACATAGGATCAGGTCAGGCTATAACAGCAAATCAAAACAGGTGTTAGGATTCAAACACTGGGGAACAGTATATAGAGGAAGGTGAGGTCAAATCACCTGTTGTAATGAGAGAAAAATGTGATTTATGCCATCATGTGCCGGAAATGTCCCTCTGCCTTATATATTGGATAAACAGGACAGTCTCTGCGCCAAAGAATAAATGGACACAAATCTGACATCAGAAATTGCAACACTACAAAATCAATAGGGGGACACTTCAATCTCTCTGCTCACTCCCTTGACGACTTGTTAATAGCTGTGTTGAAACAGATGAATAACAAATCACAGCTTCAAAGAGAAACTGCAGAACTCGAATTTATATGCAAATTTGACTCAGTTGTCTTGGGGTTAAACAGGGACTATGGATTTTTCTCTCATTACAACAGATGATTTGACCTCACCTTCCTCTATGTACTGTTCCCCAGTGTTTGAATCCTAACACCTGTTTTGATTTGCTGTTACAGCCTGACCTGATCCTATGTCATACGCTCCCCTGCATTTAATTTCCTCCCGTTCTGTAAGTTTCCCATCTTCAAAGCGTCTGACGAAGTGGGATTTTCTCCCACGAAAGCTCATGCGATAAATAAATCTGTTAGTCTTTAAAAGTGCCACAGGACTCTGTTGTCTTAAGTTGACTTAGTGTGTCTACACTTAAAATTAAAGTCGACTTAAGGGGGAACTTACAAAGTTGACCTAGAGCATCCACACTGGACGCCTAGGTTGACTTCTATGGGCTAGGGAGACCTTGGGCAGGTCCACGGTGGCGGGGGGGGATCCCCTTGTGTGTAATGGGGCAAAGGGGGACAGGGACCCTGGCAGGGCATGTGGGCAGGGTGTGATGCTGTCTGGATTTAGGGAAGCATTTATGATATTATTTTCTATTTATATATCATAAATGCTATAATCCATAGGAACTATGTCATATTTGGTATCAATAGAAAGGTAGTAATTTGCTGGGAATTATTATATAGTTTATGTCTAGGAATTGTATTTGGATTAGAAATTAGTTTAGTTAGGAATTTGGTGTTATATCTATACTTTAACTTATGTGATTTTATTGAAATGCCTGAGACAGGCGGCTGTGTAAAACCATTGTGTCCTTAATGTTAAGGAATGTGCCAGCTACAATGGGCCCAGGGAGTTACCTGATGAGCCATTAAGGACGTAAGGAATACAACCATTGTGTCCTTAATGGCTCATCAGATTACTCCCTGGTCCCATATCACCTGCCAGCTTCCTTAACATTAAGGAGACAATGGTTTTACAAGTTAAAGTATAGATATAACACCAATTAAGTCGACTTAGGGCTACCCCAGGGCTACTCTGGCTTAATTTGACTTTAAAAAAGTTGAATTAAGCCTTAAGACTAATGAAAAGGTGGTTTAATAAAGTTGACTTAATTTTCATTAAGTCGACTTTATTTTCATTACGTCGACTTAAGCAAGCTGCTTAAGTCAACTTAAGGAAACTGTAGTGTAGACGCAAGGTAAAATAAGTCGACTTAAGCAAGCTTAAGTCGACTTAATTTACAAGTGTAGATGCAGCCTAAGAGCTGGGGATGAGCAGGGCACCCTGACTACATCCTCCTTCTCTCAGGTACACCCATCAGTCACAGCAGAGGCATAGAACCATTATAGTGGCTTTGTGCCACAGAATGACTCCCTCACCACCAGAGAATTTTCAGAATATTTTTCACAGCTAAACTTGAATCTTTGGTCAAAGAAATTCCAGAGGGGTAGCCGTGTTTGTCTGAATACAGCAAAAACAACAAAAGTCCTGTGGCACCTTAAAGACTAACAAATTACTTCAAGCATAAGCTTTCGTGGGCTGCAACCCACTTCGCCAGATGCAGATCAGAGAATGTTTCACTTACCAGAAAGCCTCAGTACTTTTCCCAACCAAATTCCATGCTATTGTTAAAGAGAAGATAATATGTCTATTTCGAGATTGCAGCTGCATAGGAATAATCTGGATCAGAAATAGAGCTGGTGTAGATTTACTTCCTTCTCTCTACCACTGATCTAGCTCCTGGGACAGCACGCCTAACTGAGCCCTCTGAAATTTATCAATCATTAATTATTAATGAAAGATGTTTTCTGCAACATAAAATCCTAAATAAGAGAATCATGAAAGCTAGAAACCTATTTCTCCACTCACTGTTTATGTAGACCAAGCATCACTTATTCATGTGGTTTTAACTGACCATTTTTATTGCAGGACCAGAGTGCTCAGTGATGATGCCTGCAGCTGCATTCTGATTTCACAGTCAAATGAAGCAATCAAAGAAACTCAACAGCACAAAGGAAGAAAGTGAGCCATATGTGAACCTAATGAATGAACAGCAGGGTGCAAGCTCAAAACCTGGACTAGGCTTGTTAGTCAGAGTTCAAATCTTTGAAAACAAGTCACCTCCAGGAAATTCTATTTAAAACCCACCATTTTATTGGCCCCATGCTCTCTTAATATATGAAAATGTACATTAAGACCGCCAAGCTTCCTACCTTTTGACTGAGACTCAGTCATTCTAGGGCTTGCTACAAAGCTGTTTCTAACTAAACCAAACATCTCTCACTTTTATAAAGTTGCATTTTTCATTATGCTTTTGTGAATCAGATTTTACTCATACTCTTTGAATATTCATTCAGTTTAGGACATATTCTGACATGAGTGATACAATGCTGCCAATTCATCATTTTAGCATGAGTCTTTTGATAATTGTTTTAGTTAAAACCTCAGCTCCTCTCAAGTCAAGTGGAGATATGATGACTTCAACCTTCTTTCTTAAAGAAAAAGTAAGTTTCTAGTCCTTGTGGCTGCAGAGAATGTTTCAAAACGTGATCCCAGGAAACCCAAAAGACTCAAAAATCAGAAGGCAAATAAAAAGAACACCAAATCTATTATTTTATATAATCTCATGATTCTAAAGCAAATGTTACAATTTTTGAATATTTGGCGTTCAAATACTGTCAAATACACTTGTGCAGATTTCTGTGAACTCCGCATGTACTTGACAAAATCTTTGTAAGCATCTTGGCATTCATCCTCTTGGCATTCATCCTAGTGATATCTTTGAATGTAGGGCTCAGAAACTCAGAAAATAGGTAGCCAGAAATGTGCTCATGGTTTAGAGTCAGACCCAAAGCTCACCGAAGTCAATGAGATTCCCTTCATTGACTTGAATGGGCTAAGAACCCAGGTCCTTAACTGGTCATACTATGAAAACCTCGTGTACCTTTAAGTCCTTTATTTCCTGTTTCTGTATTTCCATAACCACATTTCTTTATAAAACTAATGGGAACAAAATAACCTGTAATTATGTAACTAAAACATTAATCTGGTGATTTCTGTAATGCTACTAACTTTTTTATCTGACTTTAAGAGTGTAAGCAGGTTAATACATTTAAACACATTTTAAAATAACAAAAACAAAACAAACAATAAAGCCTTCCTGTTGCATACATCCTAGGAATCAAATCAGAGATCTCTCTCAGTTTCATATTGATACATTTTTAAAATGTAGGTCTTTTCATGTGATCATTTGGAATTAATATATAAAGTTGTTTCCTCACAGCGTATGCCTATAATATGCCTAAATATACCTCTTCCTTTACAGATTATTTATGAAGAGCTTATTATTAAAACTATATAGCTAAATTAGAGCAAAATCCCTATCTCCCCTATAAAACCTAAGTCAATGGACTCAATAAATATTTCTATTCTATATTTGGCAACAAGTCAAAACATGTATTTATATCATATGATAACCATGACATGCTTTCCATTCCAGCACTAATTCAGGAGAATGTTTGACAGCAGCAAATAAATTAGACATTTTCAAATCAACAGATCCGGATAACTTGCATACAAGAGATTTAAAAGAACTAGCAGAGGATCTCTTTGGACCATTAAAGTTAATATTCAATACATCTTGGACAACTGGGGACATTCTAGAGGCTGAGGAAAGGTAACATTGTGCTATTATTTAAAAAGAGAAAACAGGATAACCTGGGTATTTATACATCTGTCAGCCCAACATCAATCCTGGTCAAAATAATGGAATGTCTGATAGAGAACTTTATTAATAGAGATTTAAAGCAGATCAATATAATGAATGCCAATCGACTCAAGTTTGTGGAAAATAGATCCAGTCAAATTAAATGCATTATTTATTTATTTATTTATTTAGATTATATATTCAGTAGCTAAAGGTAGCAGTACTGGCATCATATACTTGGACTTCAGTAACATATTTGTTTCTGTATAACGTTTTGATTAGGAAACTAGAATGACACAATATCAACATCAAAAACCCAAAATCAAACAACACCAAGACCGAGGGAGAAGTCAAGTAAGAAGAGGACAGGTAACTGAAAAGAGCATTCTGAATCCCTTTGTGAACAGGGCACAAGCAAAAAATATGTGTTGAAATACAGTCAAAAGTCAAGTCAGACATGTAGGAAGTAAGAATTCTGGCCACACTTAAAGGATGAGGGATTCTATCCTGGAAAACAGTGACTGTAAAAACTGTCATCATCCACCAGAACACCATGTGATTAGGGATAAAGATGGCAACTTTCACATGGTTGTCCCTGTTCTCCAGTGGTATCAGTGGGGTGACTAAAAATCATCTGATGGCCTCTTGGTCTCAAAAGCACCTTGTGAGGATCTCAACCAAAACAGCCCGTTTCAAGGCAAACATCAAAAGAGAAACATAGGCTGATACCTACCTACATGCCATCTCACCACAGAAGGTTTTTCTTCTGCAAAATGTGATGACTTGATGAAGCTATTATGTAACCAGAAGATTGATGTCCTACATGCCATCTCACCACAGAAGGTTTTTCTTCTGCAAAATGTGATGACTTGATGAAGCTATTATGTAACCAGAAGATTGATGTCCTCATATAAGAGACTCACTGGATAATGGAAATACATAGAAATCTCATCTTTTGGGACATGTTATCACTTAGCAGTAAGCCAATACCACTAAAACAAAATAGCAATGTTTGAAAGACAAGATCTCTTGCACATCTGCTCTGTGGACTCAAACTCTTCACCACCATGAAGAAAATCAGTTAATTGATGATCACCAATATATATAAGCAATCAAACATTGCCTGGTCCAAATTGGTTTTACCGAATCACAGTTACTCTTCAGGAGACTTAAAGTCATTGTGCTTTCTTGGGTTACAATAATAATTATATTCTAGACTAACAATTGCTTGAATGGGCCTGAATCAAGACAAGCACCCACTGTTTGATCCTAAGCAGCCAAAAACTTTCTATTCCTCAAAATAGAAACAAGACAACTTGTTGAACTTGTGCTTTGTGTCATGTGACCAGAATGCCTCTACCAGCAGAATGAATTGTTCTCAACAATTTTCTGCATAGCCAACACCATTCAATCATACATGCTCTTCTCCAGGTCTCCTTAATTACATAATTACCCAAATTGCTTTGGATCTTTGAGGACAGCTGATTGGAGCAGTTAAATGAAAACAGAAAAAGTGGTTTGCCAAATCTCTATAATGTAGCTGACTAACAGAGGTTTATCAGTCTCTGTAAAGTGGCCATAAAAAGGAACATTTCCTGTTACTATAGAAAAACCTACATTCTTTGCTTGTCAGCAGACTCTGAGGTATTCCTCATCAATGCATCTGGCATAGACTACTGTGGAAGACAGGGTACTGGGCAAGATGGACCACTGGTCTGACTAATATGGCTGTTCTCTTGTTCTTATCTGGTAATCTTGTTGCAGCTGTAGCCCAGAATCACTGGACTCCACTAGACTACAGCAATGGGCAAAAACCATGTACAGACTAGTTTTCAGCTATTCAAGGACAAAAATTAGAAACGTCTCCCTTATCTTGGTAGTGCTAATCCTCCCCAAAACAGAGTGCCACCTGCTACAATTGACAGAATCACCACCCAAATGCTCCTGCTCCAAGGTTCAAACATATCATCAGGATAAAAAAAAGAAGAAAGAAGTTAATTGCCCTCTGACTGCCCAGTGACACTCCATCTATCAAAGCCATTCACTGGAGAAATAGCGAATAAGTCCCTGATATGCATTAAACTTTGGAAGGCTGCAGAGCCAGGTAACATTCTACCAGAAGTCTTAAACACTCAAGCAAGGATGGCTGTGACTGACTGATGTACTATTTTACCAACAAACCTTAGTCAAATGCTCAAGCTAAGTCAACAGGCAAACCTTATTGCCATTTTGAAAACAGGGAATGCAGATGACAATCCAAAATTGCCAGCCAATACCATTGCTATACATTAGAAATGTAGCTCTCAAAGATGGGTTTAAGTCTCTGGAATAACGTCTTTTCCAAGAGCTTATATATTAAGAGCAATCCCAATTCAGATGAGGATGAAGCCCCACAATAAGGTAATCACGCTGAGGATTCAGACTGAAGTCAGCACTTTTGTGGACCTATTCTTGGCATATGATTCAGTGGCATATGATGGCCTGCTTCTCAAAGTGTCATAAATTTCACTGGGGAACAACACTGTGCCTCCTGATAGTTATGCTCACCAAATAAAAGTTTTGTGTACCTCTAATGGAACAGACTAGTAGACCTCACCGACTGACTAATGGGCTCCCACTAGTGTCTGTCTTGGCACCATCTCTCTAATATTTACCTCAGTGATGCACCATCAACGCAATCATGGAAATTTGGATATTCATGTGATCTCACATTCACTATCCAACCATTCATATTTACTTAATTCAAACACATTCTCACAGAAGATGGGGGGAAAATGGAGAAGTAGTATAGTAACTTCTGCTGGAGAAAGAAACAAGTTTTCGAGCTATATAGAGCTGGTGCTTCTTCAAAAGCTTACCTCCCTCACCAACAGAAGTTGATCCAATAATCAATACTACCTCATCCACCTTGTCTTTCTTACATCCTGGGACACACCCAGCTATAAGAACACTGCAGAGTTTTAGTTATGGTGACTCAGACCAAACTCCCAAAAAACAGCTCTCTGCATTCCACCTGAACAACTATGTAAATGAACACCAGAATAGAAACTTTTGTGACACCAAAAGAAATTCAAGTGGAATCAAAATATCTTTAGTTTGAAGTATGTTTAGTTTGAAGTATGTTGTTTCCTTGAAACAGAAAATGAAAAAGCATGCTAGTAGCACAATGGTAAAAGTATTATTTCCACTACCCATGGCATTGTAACAATCTGTGCATATATCACTTGAAACATCCACTGGAGCACAGACAGAATGAAATCAGACAAATTAACATGTTTCAATCACCTTTTTATAATTCTGCAAAATATAGAGAATCATTTCATACTCTCCCTTGCCTGCTGGCAGTATAAGAAGAATAGTAGTTTTGCAATTAATGTGCTGTAGCGATATACTGCTTGATTGTAGCGAGGGACAAGTTTTATCTTACAGACTCTAAATATAATGAAGACTGATAATTGTTCTGGAGGGTCCCATAGAGTAATAAAGATAATGTACAACTGTAGATCACTGCTTTCTGGACATAAAAAAACAACAACCCCAAAACATGGATTTTCAAATTTAATCACATGACGATATGAACAGTATAGGTCTATATTTCTGCAGTAATACACATACTGTACTTGTTAATGTTTTTTATATGTGAACTTTTGTTATGATTTGAATAGGATCACCAAACTGGAAGAATAATCTATTCTTCCATAGAATAGGGACAAACCCTGTTCTATATTGTGATGATGCACAAGAGAAAGAGCATGGGAAATTTCTTTCAATTCTGGCACCTCTTTCTTCTTCCGAGAGAGAAGTAAAAGGGATGAGAAACAAGCTTCAAAAGGTCAGAGACACCAGGGAGAAAAGGTTTCTCCCAGGTAGAAAGTTGTTCCCCTCCCTATAAGAGGAAAAAAAAATGAAGTTAATGTCTGTTTGGGAAAGGACTGGCAACCAGAATTACAGTTGCCAATTTTGCCTTAAATATGGTTACTTCACGATTTGCAGTGTTACCTAAACAGGTCAATGGATGAAAGGGGAAAGTGGGGACAACAGGTGAACTATTTCAGAATGTCCAGGTCAAGGAAGTTTGATAAAAAAAAATTAGGAGAGGAGTTTAATGTCTGTGACTCCTTATTTGCTGCCACCTTTGTATCTCCAGAAAATGAAAACAGTACCATATATTGTTTTGTTTTTCACCTCTGGGTCCAACTAAGGTCCTGGCTCCAATATTCAGGTGTCTTAGTGGACAGAGGTTAGTTCTGAGACTCTCTCTTCATCTGCAACTCCCCAAGATACCTGTACTTATTAAAAACACAGAAACCACTTTGGCAGAAGAAATCTCTGAAAGCTAGAGAGAAAGCATTTTTAGCACTCAGCTCTAGATTACAGAACAGCCTTGTATGAGTATTACAGAACAGCCTTAGCAGTGATCTTCTTTCATTCTATAGCTATAGACCTCTCACACAGGTGTAATAGTTCAGTGCTTTAATTTTTCGTAAAGTCTTTTTCTTTCCCTAATTCCTCCTGGAAAACACATTTTATTTACTAATTTTGAATCTTGAAATACAGTTGACTGTACTGAGAAGTTGTAAAAGTTCAGATAAATTGGAAATGAGAACTGTTTAAATTAGATTTTAAGAGAAGGTTGATAAATGAAATATGGAAATTCCTTTGCACCAACCTTGCAAAATGTGTGTCATGTGAGCATCCTGGCTCTATAGGGATAATTAAACTCTTTTTTCTTTCACTTAGAAATTCCTGAACCGAGGAGAGATTGAATGCATTGAATTTTATATGTTAATTTGTTGGTCCATGACTTAGCAGCTGGTGTCTTTGCATTTTGTGTAAATGCATTTTGTATCCTATCATTTTAGCAGCTCTGTATTGGATGAAGAAGGTTTGATATGTCTATAACGCACAAAAATTAAAGGAAATGGAAAAAAATCATTCAATCATTATATAGTACAGTCCTCCATTAAGAATTAACTTCTATGATTTTGCAGCATGCTTAATCTGCTTTTCTTTCCTTTTCAAGCATTTAATCCCTTTCCACTCTTATATATCCTATCTTTTTAATATTGTTTTGACCTGCTTTTCATTCACTCAGACTTCCCAGACTTGGTTCCTAAAAAGGCTTCTGCCCCCATGGAACAAAGTTAAAGCAGGGACCAAATCATGATTCAGTTAGGCTTCAGGCCCTGCTTTCATCCCATAGTAGTGCAAAGATGTGCTGCCCTTTGCTAAGACCAGATTGCAATACATCAGTCATAACCCCTAATAAAACTCTACCACAAAGTTGAATTAGAAGCTATAATTGTTTCAGTGCATTGTATCATGCATGCTCATTTCCACTTATAGTGAACATTTATTTACCTGATCTATGGAATTGTACTAAAACTATGGTGTCTACGAGCCGACTTATGAATTTTCTCTGTTTAAAGACTTGGATAGATTTTTTTTTTTTTTTTAGAAAAAAATATCTATACTTGCATATTTATTTATTCATTTAACAAAACCATGTAGATTAAAGATAAAAAAGATCAACTGCATTGCAGACCAAAAAGATCTTGGGATACTGGGGAGAACATGGCTTACTGTAAAGTACAAATATATTTTCTAGTCATGACTCATTGGGGATTTTGTCAGCTGAAACAGTATCTCTGCAGTATAAACTAGGATGAGCAGGGTCTAAAAATAAATTCACACACTATAAAAATCCTATAAATAAAATACAACTCTCCAGCTGTGTAAAGTTTTACTACACCATTGCATTCCTCTTTATTGTTTAGACGGCATTTCCATTCTAAACTCCTCCTGTTCTTCATTGTTTATAATTTCTCCAAAGAATTCAGATATTTCTAAGTTATCTGAACTTGAATATTAGCTACGTTCTGTTGTTCTTGTTGTTTTCAGATGTCCTTTGGTACTCAGATAACTCAAAAATCACTTTGATCTAAACCTCAAATGTCTTCTCTTCATAGCCATGAATGAGTTAATTCAGTTGACATCTTTCAGGCAGGGTGGAGAAAGCCTACTTTCTATTTTCCCGTGGTTGAATGAGGCAGGAAATATTTAGAGAGTGGAAGACACAAAATAAAATTTCCCGAATTGGGCACAAGCTCTACTTCCTTGCCCATCACTGTGCTGACTATTGGTAATGAAAAAGAGAGGTATTTTAATTTATCAGTATAATACCTTACCCAAGATAAGTGGTGAATTTTGCAAGCATGTAGTTCTTAGACACCAACCATGTGTTCCACTGTGCAGTGTTTCTGTCTAGCCTCTTCTAGATGTCACCAGCCTCCATTACAAAGAAGAATGGTTACTTAAGATTTATTGAAGACATTTAAAATTGAACAGGGTCTGGATGTTTGCTAATCCTGAATTATGTTAACCTCATGCAAATCATGATATCAATTCATAGATTTTAAGGCCACAAGGGACTTTTGAGATCATCTAGTCTACATAACACAGACCATGGATTTGAATATCATCCAGCAATTTCTGAATCAAGCCCATAACACCTGTTTGAATTAGGAGATCTTTCAGAAAATCATCCAACTTTAATTTAAACATTTCAATAATAAAGAAATATATATTCTTTGATAATCTGTTCCAGTGGTAATTATCCTAACATAAAAAACAGAATGTTATTTGTAGTCTAAACGTGTCCAACTTCAGTTTTCAGCCACTGGATCACATTATGCCAGCTTCTGATTAGCTATCTACTCTTTGAAATCTCTTCCTCATGTAGGTACCTGTAGATCAAGAGCCAGTTACCTCTTCATCTTCCCTTGGATACATATTGTTTGAACTTCTTTAAACTTTCTCTCTAAGGCATGATTTCCAGACCTTGAAACTTTCTTGTAGCTCTTTTATGATCATTTTCCTTTACCAGTGGGAGTCCTGTGGGCCTACAGGCATGAGCTTACATTTCTGCTGGATAGGGCCTTTATCAAGCAATACATTAATTTTAGTGCCACTCTGTAATTTGGATGTTGTAGATCACAGTAAAAAAATAGCAGCGTAAGAACAAATTCTGCTGCAATTGCATAGTGGTAAATGAATAGTGACCCTATAGAAAACCATGATTAAGTGCTATTGATATTTATAGTGGGTATACAGTAATTCCTCTTTCATGCCAATAATTTAACTAACACACACACACACACACACACACACACACACACGAGACATTAATAATGGAGTATTCCACCACCACCACCACCAATGTAGTACTATTTTACTACAAACAATCCATTCATAAACAATTATTCTTGAGAAAGGAACAGATATCTAACAAAAGCATTTGCACTTTTAGTCTTTTACAGGCTATAAAGAGAAGCTTTCATCATATTTTATGAAATCAGCAGTAGACTGCAGAAGGAGATCAAGTACAAATTTGGCACATTAAAAAAGTCACTGACTCACCACTTGTTTCAGTAAATTAACCCAGCTATATTTTCATTATATTACAGAAAAATCTCTCTGCTCCTATTGTGTTAAAACTGCCAATTTAAAAGCAATTTTATCTTTGAAGTTGGAGACTAAGACATCTTAAAAAATGTTCTACCTTTTCAGACTGCCTGTATCTACAGATGGGTAAGATATCAAAGCTATCTATTCATATATTTTTGCTGCATTTTTGTGGAATATACTCGGATGGTTTTGATCATATTTGTAATCATGTTCCTTAGTTAATATGACAAGGAACATATTGTAGGCCAAACATACTGGGGGGAATAAAACTGATTTGGATTTGCATGGAACTGCAATATTTTTCTTTGCAGATGGAAAGCAGATTTTTATAAAAGATTTTTTGACAGCTAAAGTGTTTCTTGTGCAAACCATTCTGCCAGTTAAATATTTCACCTTGAAATGTAACTATGAGCTGCTTTGCATAAAACAGGATTTTGATTTCCTGTTTGTTTTTCTTTGGCAAGCAGAAATTTCTCAAGGGCCTCATGAATTGCAAACAGTCCATGCCATTGCTCTTTAAACTCCTGGTACCTCCTACTTCTACACCCCCAGATCATTTCATCAGCACAACAGTTTCCATGTAGCTAAATGGTAGACCTCATGGG
Organism: Pelusios castaneus; assembly: GCA_007922175.1. NCBI lineage: Eukaryota > Metazoa > Chordata > Testudines > Pelomedusidae > Pelusios > Pelusios castaneus. The sequence goes on along the minus strand of ML685794.1, from coordinate 13,625,020 downwards.
GACAAACTTTTCCATTACTTACATCCAAGAAATCTCATTAAATTAAATGAAAACTATTTGATCCTATATCCATAATTATTACCACACTAATAGCCAGGCAATTGGGCATGCTTTCATACAGTGCAGATGAGGTTTGCCTATGGATTCATGTCTCCTTTCTGAAAGTAGAGGAGTCTACCTCCCCCAATATCAGGAGTTGGGTAGCTCCTTCATTTGCCTTTTGGTATATTATTGCATCAAACACTGTATTATTGCTAAGTTTTATTACTATAGCATCTTACATGCCCTGAAGAACTTCGACTAAATAGACAAAGTGGAGAAAAGAAGAGCTTAAGGAAGCAGTTTCATCCCCAATTATGGATATGTAAACTGAGGCACAGAGAGTTTAAGGGCTTATCTATATAGGGAAATAACTTGTAATAGCTATTGTGGGACAGTGATGCTGGACTAGCCCCCCCCGCCCCTCCCCGCAAGGTGGACAGGCAAACTCCACATTGAGTGCCTTTCTGCAATTTAGTTACTCCACTTCCCTCCTCATTTTGAGATAAGAGTTGGCGTTCAAAATAACAGTCCTTAGATGAAGGCCTGGGCTAGGCTGAGGGCCACTACAGTTAAATGGAAAGATTCCCATTGACTTAATCATATACTTAAGTGCTTAACTGACTAGGAGACCTGAACAGGAAAGTATTGATAACAGAGAAGGACCCTCCACTCTGGAATTCACTTCCACCCTTGCTCTGACATTCAGAAGTCATTGAAAAATCTCTTTAGGTTGTTTGTTTGTTTGTTTTGTTTTGTTTTTAAAAGACTTTCTCTAAAAGAGGAGTAGGCTGGATGCATATAAAAAATGCCTGAAAGTGGAGAATTTCATTCTTAGCTGATAATGAAAAGGTTGCTAATTGTACGACTCAATATTGTGCATTTCTTAAAAATTCAATTGCACAAATGCCTACTCCCTTGGATAAGCATGTTTGAGATGAAATAAACTGTTACACAATGTTTGACATTTAAAAAAATCCAAAAATCAAGCACTTAAATCCATGTTTAGGCACTTAAATAAAAGAAGTCTACTTTTTCAGAGGCATTGAGCAGACTTTAGGTTTGATCAGCAACACTGAAAATCAGACCATTTTATTTAGGCCCCTGAATATGGATTTAGATATTTCATTTTAGGCACACAAATTGGAAAACTTTGGGTTATCTTTTAAAAAGGGTTATTTTACAAGGAAAAGTTTGAATTATCTGGGTTCATTTTTAAATAGGCATATTAGCTCAGTTAGAAGCCAAAGTAATTACAGCTGTAATAAGTTCTCTTTCTAAGATTAGTGACACTTTTCATAAGCTTCTGTATCTTTTGTTGGTTTCAGCCTGAAGGGAAAAATGAAATCTTCTCCTTTTTACTTTTCTGTTAATTAAAAAAAGAATAGAAAAACTACATTTTTGGTACTTTTAATCCAAACTAATCTCATCAGTCACCAAATAATCCTTTTCCTAGGAAAATGAAAGGAAGAAGAGAGTTGCTGCTAACACTCACTTATGTCAAAAAATGTTACATCTTTCATTTTATAGTTAGGCCATAGTTATAGTGGTTTGATATTTATGGGCACTCATCTTTACCGTGATTGCTTTTGGTTTCTACCAAAATGTGAACACAAACCAAATGCATGAATACTGGGTATATGTAAACATATTTGACTTATATAGACTTTGTAAAATGTCTTTCCTATTTTCACAAATTGCTGAGTTTTCAAAAGGCTCGACTGAGACTGAGATTCAACAGCTCTGCAAGATATTAAAGAGTAAAGCCACCCTACAACAACCTTGCATTTTTGTGCAGGCTATCTAGCCCTTAAATCCAGACTCTGTGAACCCAGTTATTCTTTTCCACCAGACCAGAGGAATGGGCAGGAAATGGCTAGTGCAGCTGATCTGGCATTAAAAAAAAAGTATCATAACTTACTGTATAAGCCAGCAGCATATAATTAGCCCTCGCCGAGCAATAGGGAGACATGGAAAGAATTGTATCTCTAAGGCACAAAAGCTCCTGGGCTAAGCCAGGAGTGGGACAGTTTCCATAATGCTCCTTGGTGAGGGCTGTACCTTGCAGTACTTCGAAGGCACTGTCTGACCTAAATTATGTATCTTTTGGGATAGTGACTTTGTTCAAATGGTAGTTGTCCTACACTGATGGTGTGAAAAACACAGTGATTTAAGCTGCTGCACATGATGGATCCAGTATATGAAAACTGTACTTGTGGACTCTGTCATGTGAACCTGTGGCAGGAAGTGTTTTCAAGCCACTCACTTCTATGGCTAAATCCAGCTGTATGAACATCTAATGGCAAATAATTATGAAGAAGCTATCTTAATTTTCATTGTATTATTCCTCTTTCAGATACTATTTGTAGGGTAGCAAACTAGAGTGAACTCATCCAAAATGTTAAGAATACAGGCTGGAGCCAGATCACATACTGAACAGTGCAGGGTAAGAGAGAGGCAGAAGTGCAGAAAGCTCTGGAGTAAAAAGAGCCGCCTAGCAGGCATGACATATGAGCTACCCTGTGAAATTCTACCTTCCAAAAAAAGACCTTTGTATGGAGCTAATGTTAATCATGAACACATACTGCTCTTTTGGGTCTAGACCAGGGGTGGGCAAACTTCTTGACTCGTGGGCCACAATGGGTTCATATATTGGACTGGGGGCCGGACCAAGAGCAGATGGATGGGGCGTTTGTGTGAACTAATATAAATTAAATTTAAACTTTGTAACATTAAAGGTTTAGTTTAATTCAAGGTAGAACAGGATTAATTAATTGTGTTTAAGTAATTGAATTTGAATGAATTTTGATTGAAATTTAATTTTTAGAAAGGTTTTTATTTAAAATTATTTTTAAAAGGTTTTTTTTAAAAAGGAAGGAAAAAGAAGGGAGGAAGGAAGAGAGAAAAAAAGAAGGAAGGCAGAGAGAGAGAGAAAAAGGAAGAGGAAAAAGAAAGAAAGAAAGAAAGAAAGAAAGAAAGAAAGAAAGAAAGAAA